>JAKGUB010000342.1:410000-937500 GCA_026261675.1 Hippocampus mohnikei | reverse complement strand
TCAAGGCGCTCGGAAGAAGGGGATAATTGGGGGGGGGGCAGGGCAGTGTGGGGTGGAAACTTCCTGAGTTGGAGACAGAGAGAGTTGGACGCAACTGAATTTTAACTTTTGTACATAAACTTGACCCTCAGGAGCAGCTGGGGGCCGTCACCTTACTCGCCGAGTGTCAACACTAGCTAGCTAGCTAGCTAGCTAGTGCAACACTTGACAGACAATCTGAAGAAAAGTCGGTGCACTTGTGCTGGTTTAAAGTGCCCAATTGCAATGCGCTGTCATTCCCGTTGCCGTTCTGTTGCTGCTGGAGCGCAGATTCCCAAATTGTCAGACGGTCACTAATTCTGTTAGCATCAATGATAGGCAACGTCAACTTAGAAGTAAACACAATTCCACAAATAATATGTTAGCCGTTACGAAGATTCTCGTTGATCGGGCCAGACTGTTTCTATATTTTTGTATATCCATCCATCCATTATCCAAACTGCTTGATCCCCACTAGGGCCGCGGGGGGGGGGCTCTTCGGGCAGTAGGCAGGGGACAACCTGAATCAGTTGCCAGCCAATCGCAGGGCACACAGAGAAGAACAACCATCCACACTCACACCAAGGGACAATTTAGAGTGTCCAATGAGCCTGCCATGCATGTTTTTGGAACATGGGAGTAAACCAGATTACCCGGAGAAAACCCACACAGGCCCAGGGAGACCGGAGTACCCGGAGAAAACCCACGCAGGCCCAGAAAGACCATGCAAACTCCACACAGGGAGGCCGGAGCTGGAATTGAACCCGGTACCTCAGCACTGTGAAGCCGACGTGCTAACCACTGGACTACCGGGCCACTACCGGATGGATGGATGGATGGATTCATTCTTTCTGTGCGACCCAGTACCTGGGGACCACTGGTCTATAACCACAGGTGTCAAACTCAAAGCCCGGGGCCAGATCTGGCCCGCCACATCATTTATGTGGCCCACGAAAGCCTATCAAACATGTCAACTTCTACGATGATTGCAAAAATTCATTCATTCATTCATTCATTCATTCATTCATTCATTCATCTTCCGAACCGCATGATCCTCACTAGGGTCGCGGGGGGTGCTGGAGCCTATCCCAGCTGGATTGCTAAAATCTGTCCCAAAATTTTAAACTTTCGGATATAAATCAGTGACATTTTGGAAGCATTTTTTTGTGACCAAACCCCTCATTCCAGTTACTTCAACAATAATTGAATAAAACGTTATTCTTGACTTCTTTAGACAGTTTCAGTCATCACGGCCCTCCAAGGGAAACGGAAATTACAATGTGGCCCGCGATAAAAAATGAGTTTGACACCCCTGGCCTATACGTTTGCTGTAGTGGGTGTTTTCTTTTCATTTTTATTTCTGCACTTTGAGAAGAGCTGGGTGTATCTACATCACCAATCTGTGTGTTGTCAAGCCTATCCTAGCGACACGTTTACACTGCGCTCATCGTCAGATATCCTTGACCCGGGATTTTGATCCACATTTGGGAGAAAGGCCTGACTCTGACCTGAAGATATCCAATTCCAGGTTTTTTTCCCCCCTCTTTACGCTGACATGTTGCCAATGTGAATTGTTCTACTTGTGGGAAACAAAATGGTGTCACTTGAAAAGCCTTCAACCAAAACGTAAGACGTATATTCTTTTGGGTACAGTTTTGCATTGGTCTCACCCAATCTCTCTCTCCTCACGTAACGGAAGCAGGTTGACAATGAAAAAGGGGGTGGGGGGTCTAGGTCTTTTGGCCCACGAGAGTGCACACCCAATTCCAAATGCAACCAATTAATGCTGGATTAGCATTCAGGCCTATTTACAGTTGCTTTTGTGCTCAGTTCCAAACTGCTAACTTCCTCGCAGAGGAGGCACCGAAAGCAAAAGGAGTGAGCGCCGAGGGGCTCTGGAGGCCGGGGGGCGTGGGGGGTGCGTTGTTTGGCCCAAGAGGTGCGCCGAGGTCCATTGTGAGGACACCACCTCTCTCATTATGCCTTCTCAATCAACACCACCGCTCACAGGAAGCCCCTGTAAAGCCCATCTGCCGTAGCTAATCTACAAGCGGCCCCGCGCTCGTGTCTGGGTCTGCTAGCCTCTGACGCATTATTCTCCGATCCGAGGCTTTTGCGTAGGGATCAGCCAAAGCCCATTAAAGTAAATAATGGCCAGAAATGACAGGCTTAGTGAGGATTGGGCAGGAAGTTGAAGACCAGTTTGAGCTGCGAGCTCTGATTTAATAGAGAAAAGCATTTTTTTTTTTTGAAAGGAGGTGGTGCTGATAAAGAAGGTGGAAGGAGGGAGCCAAAGTGACCTTAACTCGCCGCAAAGAATTCTTGAACCTCTCCGGGTTGTTAGTTCGGACTCTACCATCTGAAGCATGAGAAGATCTGGGTGTTCCTTCTGCTTTGATGAAGCTCAGGGGTGAAAGGTAAAAGGAAAGGGTAGGAGCGAGGCATCTCAAATTGAACCTGAATTTTACTTAGCCAGTAGCAATTGAAATTCGTCTTTATCCTCGCTCCTAATTTCTCTGGAATTTTCACTTGCTGAGAAGAATCAGCAATGAGCAACCATCGGCTAATTATTTACTGTCTGCTAAAACTTGTGAAGCTTCGAATAAAACTCATCAAATCGGAAACTTTAGATATTTATTTTTTTGGGGGTGTGGGGGGGCATCCATCACTTCTTAAACATTTTATGAATGGTCACATTTGAGTTGTAACCAGACATTCCTTGTTATGTAAGCCTCTTGGCCTATTGTGAAAGGGCCACTTTGTCATGGTCAGCTTCGGGTTAAACAATTAAAGCTGCCTGCTCGGTTCAAGTTTGGGTCAAGTTAGCCATGCAAATGACGAGTTAGTGTGGTAAACGAAGAGAAAAAGGGGTATAAATAACCTGACCTGGGTAAAAGTGAACTGACCTGCTGCTACGCCCCCTGCCATCGTGTGACCCCAATCGCTTCAGTCTGAATCCAATCTAGCACAATATTTTGTGCGGGTGTGTCAGAACCTGCCGTGTATCCCGCTGAATTACAGCTACTTTTGGGGGAAAAGACGTTTAAACATCCAGTGTGGCAAACCGCGGCTTGCTGTGGGCGGAGGCTGTTTTAGCAGTCCGACAGGATGCACCGATTGCGCTAGCATAGCACCGATTGCGCTAGAATTGCACTAGTATAGCATCGATTGCGCTACCATAGCACCGATATCGCTAGCATAGCACCGATTGCGCTACGATTGCGCTAACATAGCACTGATTGCACTAGCATAGCACCGATTGCGCTAGCATAGCACCGATTGCGCTAGTGTCTGTCCCAGAGTGTTCATTGCATGAAGAAGGCGGAAGAAAAACAAAAAAGAAAAAGAAAAAAGCTTCCTACATTTTGTGGTTGAACTCAGCCTGGGGATTTTAACAGGATCTGTCACTGGGCCGACAGCGGAGACGGTCTCAGCGAGATTATGTGAAGCAGTTCCACCTCTGCTTAACTACTGTAAAAATTGCTTATACGCCTGTGAAGGAATTGGAATGCCTTCGGGAAGCGGATGATCAGGGCCTTTGCGGTCGGAGCCTCTTTGTAACGGGGGCCGCCCTGATTGGACGCACGGCCCAGACGGGAAGAAACAAGTTTGCGCCGCATGAAAGGCGTTTGTGCTCCTCCCCCCTCAATGTTTTTTTTTTCTCCATTGATCTTGCCGTTTCGGGACCTTCAAAAACGCGCTTCCTCTGAGATGCGATGAAGAATTTCAGATGCTCCCAATGTTTTATTGACAAGTGTCTGGAAAAAAAATACCATTCATAGAAACTGACAGGGGCCTCTGGGGGGCATTCGGCTCCTTAAAGAAGTGTTTAATGGTATCGATTTTTATTGTTCGGCGAGCCGCGTGAAGCCTTTGACGGTTTTATTGAACGTATTCCGACACATGCTCTTAAACACCGAGCGCGAGGCGGGGAGAGACTTTCACTTCCTACATCTAATCCATCAAGCAGAAGCGTGCGTGGAATTTGACGAAAGCAGGCGTGTTTATAAGCCACGCTATCCGCCGCTCAGCTCTGCTTTCGCACTTTACAGGAGCTGCTTCCTGCTTACAAATGCCCCAGTAAGTGCTTTGTTTCTCCGCCAAGACGGGTTGTGTTAGGACTCGGGGCAGCCAGTAGAGGCCTCTCAAGACTTCATCAGAATAAGCTTTGATGTGAGGCGCAAAACTGCTTCCTAGCCATAGGAGCCTTTCTTTGGGGGTGGGGGGAAGCTCCCCCTTCCCGCTCTTTTCTCTTCGGAGCGCTAAATGTTCATCTATGACCAGCTCATCTGGGTGATCTTCTCCTTCACTTTGCAACAAAAGTACCACCGTGATGCGGTGTCCCCTGGCTTTTTCTTGCCCCTGGAAACCATGTGATTTCTGTATCTGTTGTCATGGCAACATGGCAAGAAAGCGGAGCTCTAACCTCTGGCTTTAGCTTGGCATCCGGGCCGAGTGGGAGTGGAGTGGGGTGGGATGGATGCGGGGTGGCAGCGTCGGTGGATGGAAAACGCCTTGGCTTGTGGGGGATTGGATGCTGCCAATCGGAGGCCTTGTCAAAGGTAAACGGGGACATCACCGTCTTATCTGTCAAACTGTCGAACTTGATTGAAAGAATGCGGAATTCATTCACGAAGCTCCAACAAAGTATTTAATGGTCTGTGGAAGGAAATACGCAAATACTATCATGGTTCGCGCATCGATCTCACAGTCCAGAGGTCAAGGGTTAGATCCTGGCTCCGGCCTTTCTGTGTGGAATTTGCAAATTCTCCCCGTGCCTGCGTGGGTTTTCTTCGGGTCTTCCGGTTTCCTCCCACATTCCAAAAACATGCATGGTAGGTTATTGGAGCACTCAAAATTGTCCCTAGGTGTGAGTATGAGCGCGGATAGTTGTTCGTCTCTGTGTGCCCTGCGATTGGCTGGCAACCGGTTCAGGGTGTCCCCCGCCTACTGGGATAGGCTCCAGCATGCCCTACGACCGCTTGTGAGGATAAAACGGATCAGAAAATGGATGGATGGATGGATGGATAGTTGCTACCTAAGACCTCGTGTCAAACACTCTCCTCAGCACCTTCCTGGAGCAGGAAAATCTTTCCTGTACTCGATTGAAAAAAAAATCCCACGATTTACCTTAGATACAAGGTGAAAAAATGTAGCGATTGCCGTTCCAAGAATCAAATCTAGAGCGGTTAACGAGCACTCGCTCCTTAATGGGGACAATGCCGCGGCCAGTCAAGTGGAAGCGAACACAGTTTTCTAGTCATTTGGCATTGTGCCCAGATCTCATTCAACCAAAAAGTCGCCTCAATCCCAATTTCATCCCAGTTAATTAAGACAGTTGTTACTTTGCCCTTCTGTTATTATGTTGATGTAACCGCATTGACTGAACACCTCAAGTAACCTTCAGGCACCCAAAATGTGTGTGGCTTGAGCAGTGACGACCAGCTACAACCACAAAACAAATACAAATACCGAATCTTCCGCACTAGAAGGTGCACGTAAAAGCATTCAATTTCCTCAAAAGCCGACAGTGTGCCTTATAATCCGATGCGCCTTATATATGGATCAATATTTAGATTTCTTGGACAGAGAATTTTAAACGTTCTGTAAAGAGCGCCGACCTCACAGTCCAGAGGTCATGGATTCAGTCCCGGCGACGGTCTTCCTCTGTGGAGTTTGTGTGGGATTTCTCCTGGTACTCCGGTTTCCACCCACATTCCAAAAACATGCACGGCAGGCTGATTGAACACTCAAAACTGTCCCTCGGTGTGAGTGTGTGCATGGATGGTTGTTCGTCTCTGTGTGCCCTGCGATTGGCTGGCAACTGCTTCAGGGTGCCCCCCACCTACTGCCCGAAGAGAGTTTGGATGGGCTCCAGCAACCCCTGCGACCCTTGTGAGGATAAAGCTATTCAGAAAATGAATGAATGAATGAATGAATGGCTGAATTGTGTTGTATTGTATTTCCTTTAGCACAGCTCCGTCTAGTGGATGTATAATGCAACCACAGCCACTATTGTAGCTTCTATTCTATGCACCTTATAATGTGGTGTGCCCTATACAGTCATACCTCGGTTTTCGACCATTATTGTTCCAGAAGGCTGTTCGAAAACTGATTTGTTCAAAACCAAAACCACGCTCTTAAAAAAAAAAAAATCTTAATTGAACACGTCTGCTCACAATGGAACGCTTCACGAGGAAGCGTCATTTCCTCATGTAAGGAAGGCAAGAGGAGTCAAGTGGCGCATTCAAGTATGCTCAGTTTGGTTGAGAACCGATTTTCAGTCGTAATCCGAGGCATAAAAAACTCGAGATTTTTGGTCGAAAACGGATTTGGTCGAAAACCTAGATGTTCGATAATCGAGGTTTGACTGTCTATGAAAACAGTTTAAAAATAGGCCAGTCGTTGAAGGTGCGCCTTTTACTTCAAAGCGCCTTATAACGCGGAAAATACGGTATTCACGATTCCATCGCATTTCACCGGGCTTTACTCACTATTTCTCTTTTTGTTCAAATGCACGCTAACATCAGCATGAGTCTATGGGTCATTTTCTCGATTTGAATGCTATTTACCAAGGATTACGAAACTGTGGTTTGCAAGAGTTGGGTATGAAATACATGTCGTTATTTTTACGGCACCAGGATAAAATTGACAGGGTGTATCTGACTTGTTCACATCTGCATTGGTTTACATGTCCGACTTGGAACTGATTTTTATCCATTCTTGAAAGAAGCCCTGTTTCAATCTCCGATATCTAATGCGTGTTTTGTTTTGTTTTCGTCTTTCCTTCCTGTCACTTTTAATATCTAGGGTTACTTTACATGTCAGAATTGATTTGTCATGCCCTCAAAATATTTCTAATCTTAATATTTGTTGATCTCTCTGGCCCTGGTCAGTAGTAACATGTTGTGTTGGAGACACACTTGGAAAAAGGGGATTGATCTAAGCGCAAAATTAATATTTATTGACATTGGAAAGTATGCTTTGTGTTGTCTCCTGGGCTCCTGGGGGGAAAGTGTGAAATCTAATAGAGCCGTTCTCGGGAGGGGGGCGGCTTTGATCACCGAGTCTGTAAACAAGCAGTCGCTCCCTAGTGAATCGGGATCCATAACCTCCAACATGTGCTATCTTTGCATCTCCGCTGCTGTTTTTGCTAAAGGAGAGTTTTGTATTGGAAACAGCTGAAGCATCTCACCCCGAGGCAACATTCTCAAAGAAGTGTCGAGATGCATGTCAGAAATATTTTCTGGAAATAGACTCCCTTTTTCAGTTTTTTTTTTTTTTTGCCCCTCTTCTATCTGACTTTTATATTCACACCAACATGATTGGCATGAAAATAAGCCACCGTATATGCTCGGCCGTTTCATACGCCAAGCTATGAGATGAAGGCGGCATGCAAAGCACGCTTGCAAGCAATTTACACAGGATGCCAATAATTAGGTATGAAAACGAAGCACGCTCAGAACGGAGTTGGGATTTTGAATGAGCAAAAAAAATAAATAAAGAAAGAAATAATAAAAAAATAGCGCTGGAGAGCAGCCGAAGTGTATTGGTGTGTGCTGAGCTCTCCAAGATGGCAAGTGGGTCGGGTTGGCTTGGCACACCGCGCCGACTCTTACTGTGGCTCCTCTCACACTCTCCAAGGTCACGCAGAAGCTGGCCGCTGCCCACATTCGTGCCCGCCCACCCGCCGGTCTTGAGCCCGTTTGAAAATTGCTGCGAGGGACCTTACGACTGATCAGAACTTCCTTGTTTCAATGCTCCCATAATCTGAACGTGCTGCAGGCTTCCTGCAGAGGCCAAGAAAGAGCCTCCTATATTTCAGAGCTTTTCTGTTGAACATAATCAGCATTTTTTGTTCTCATTGGCATCCATCAGTGCTCCAGAGCGTCAGCGTGTGCGTACGTACAGGATGACTGAGCAAAACACGACAGCCTGACTTTGGTAAAAGTGTAGGTTTCGGAGCGTGGGCTGAAGATGAACCCAATCCATCTTGCAGCCGATTTGCTGAGCTTGCGTTTTGTGTTTTTTTTTTTTTTTTTTTGACATATGCACAGAACAAGCGATATTCCTCATCGCACATTTTCCGGTTGTGGCATTCACTAAAGATGAGGATTTTGTCGATACAGGATACATACTTGGTTGATGTCAAATCCTGACATGAGATTTCAAGGTTACGAATGGCATGCGGCCAGCATCACATATGTGGGACCAAAATGATGTTTTTATAGTTTATGTTTTTTATTTCAATTGTCCGGTTGATCAATAAGTGACATTTTTTATCCTGCTGAATAGTGGAAACTGCTTCAGTGTCAAAAAATCAATATTGGTCGGGCCCCAGTGTCGATTAGATATAGTGAAGATGTATTTGGGTTCATTTGTGCAAAATGTTTCACAGGAGTCACCACTAATACTGG
This sequence comes from Hippocampus mohnikei, assembly GCA_026261675.1. NCBI lineage: Eukaryota > Metazoa > Chordata > Actinopteri > Syngnathiformes > Syngnathidae > Hippocampus > Hippocampus mohnikei. The sequence goes on along the minus strand of JAKGUB010000342.1, from coordinate 929,065 downwards.
GCCAAAGTGGAAATTGGTCATGATAATGGGGGCTGGGGGGGACTCCAAAGACTAACCCTTTTAAGGTACAGCGGTTACGACAGTGGACAGCTTATCTTGTCATCAGGTTACAAGGTGGATGAAAGGGTTAAGCTTCACTGCTCTTTTTTTTCAATTACATTGGTACCTCTACCTACGAACATCTCTTCATACTAAATTTTCCAGTTACAAAACGCCTCAACAGGAAAATATTGCCTCTTTTTACGAAAGAAATATCAAGACACGAACGGTAAAAATACAGTATGGACGTTTCCTGAACGCAACATACTTATAACTGCTCTGCCATTGGCTAGTACCGAGAATCTTCCTGGCACCCCATTAGCTAAGTGGGACCTCTACCGTATGTGTCTGTATGTGTTAAGAGAAAGATATGTGTCGATGCAGCGTCCTCGTCATTCGGCCATGAGGTGTTCCGATAGCTTTACATAAATGTGAATCACCCAGAAAAAGTGTTGACCAGTCGGGCGATCGCTCACTCTGCTGATGTTTGTCTTGGACATTTTCGAGGGATTTTTAAAAGCCGACAAAAGCAAACGGCCTTACATCAGTTTTTGATAAAACGCTAGGCAGAAACCACTTCTGAGAAAGAACATGGACTTCTAAAGAGGGCGAAAAACGATGAGAACGCAGTTAAAAGTTAAATGACCATCATTTTTATTCTTTCTTCTTTTTATTGTGCAATAACCTAATTTTAAAAAGTATTTGTTACATATTTTGGTGCATGTTTATGCTTTAGGAAACATTTATGTCTGAATTTTGGGGAGCTTGGAACGGATTAGGGCATTTACATGGAAAATGCGTCTCGACTTACAAAATGTTCTAGTTAAAAAAATTCTTCCAGAACATATTAATTTCATAAGTAGAGGTACCACTGTAGTTCACTTTTCCCACATACATTTTACTAAGACCATATATTGCTCGTTTGGAATGAAATCACCTTCATTTTATCAAGAGAAAATCCAAAATGGAACAAATCCATCCTTGAATGGTCCCCTTGACTGACACTTAGATGCAAGACAACTACTGTAAGTTCCAAGGTTGTGGTCTGACCATGCAACTGTGACGCTAGGCTAGCCCTACTGAACCACTTCCTTCACATTTGATGCGCTTTGACAAACAGCCCCGCTCTTCAGTGCTTACAGCACGTTTCCTGAGCGTTACCACTAACACCTTGCGGTACGGTTGACTGATGGCTCTATTAGACGGCATCCAATCCTAGGCAGGGCTTTTCTCCGTACCGGGCCTGCCGCTGCTAACTCACTGATGGGCTGAGAGGGAAGACTAAATGAAGGTTCTAAACACACCAGCAAGCACATTGACAGATTCAAAAAATAGATTCATGGGAGAGGAGGGCCTTGCATGAGTGCACATACAAGAACCTGGAACGGAAGCAGCAAGGATTTAGCCATGCTTCACCTTTTGTACCCGCCTGGAACAATGGCTTAGACAAATACAACACCCAGCTGATCCGCACCCCTCTGGTTCTGCCTCTGTGGCAGCTTGTCTCTGGGACCACCATGAAACATTGGGTGGCCACTGAAAGGCTGGATCCCTGATAATCAGCTCCAAAGGGGGTGGAAAACACAATTCATATCGGCGCTCTCCCCGCGAAAGCAACCACTGGAGCAGGAAATGACAGTGGATGTTTTAATCTTCAAACGTTGAGCACCACTCTCCCTCAGGCAAGATGGAAGGATCTGCTCAAATGTGACGGCACCGTTTCACTTTTATTTTTTTTCCCTCTCAACAGAAGGGGTGGAAAATCCTTTATAAATGTCTATTCAACTGCAAAGGTGGTTCTAAGAACCTCACCAGAGACTCGCTGGTCTTCATTTCGCACCGCAAATCTCATCTGTGGGCGAGCTTGTCGCGATCCCGACTGCACTGGCTCTTCAGAGCGGGGCTGCCACTTCCCTCCCGGGTGACACAATAAACACTTCATTTCCCTCAGCCCTGCTCTCTGGAACCTGTCATCCACGGCTGCCTACTCCCTTCCAACAGGACTCGAATGGACTTTGCAAGGTGCTGAAATGACATGACAATTATTTCCTGACACCTTTCAATGGCTATTTTGCTGCTTTGAGCGCTAGCCGTCCTAAAACGGATTCGCGTGCGCGAGATTTAATGAACGCGGCAAGTAGAGAGCAAAGTAAAAGGGACGACGACAAATAAAATGAAGCTATCTCCGACCTGGATTCCAGACGCAATGAGCTCAATTCATCAACGTCAATAAGTGCAGCGTTTCCAAGACAGAAGGGCATGCATACTAATTGAAAATAATCAGATGAAGCTACTTCTCTTTGACATTTTCAAATGGCCACTTTATCTTCATGTCTGTGGAGATGCAAGAGTGTACAAATCCAAGATTGCGACTTAATTGCATGTTATCACCTTGCGATTGCCTCGACATTATATACGACGGCGTGATAATTATTCTCCGTGTCGTGACACCATTAGCTAGCCTCGGGGCCACAGTTCTTGAGTGGCAACTGGGCCTGAACATCTGCGAAGGGGGCCACGATTCCAAGTGCGCACTCGGGATTAGCTACGTCAAAGGTATTAGCAGAAACACGTTTGACGGCGTGGTATCCCGCCATCAAATACCCAACTGGGTACAGTGGTACCTCTACTTACAAAATTAATTGGTTGTGGAAGTAATTTCTTCACTAGAAAATGTTATAAGTAGAGACACGTTTTCCATGTTAATGCCCTAATCCGTTCCAAGCGCCCCCAAATTTGGTCACAAATGTTTTCCGAAGCATAAAAATGCATCATAATATGTCACAAATACATGTTATGATTAGATTATTGCACATTAAATGATAGTTGTGCATAATGTAACAAAAAGAATAGAGTGAAAAATAAAAATGATCGTCATTTAACTTTTAAACTGTGTCCTCATTGTTTTTGCCCTCTTTAGTTCATGTTCTCTCTCAGAAGAGGTTTTTGCCTGGCGTTTTGTAAGGAATTGATCCAAGGACGTTTGCTTTCATCGGCTTTTAACAATCTTTTGAAAATGTCCGAGGCAAACATCAGCATTGTGAGCGATCGCCCGACTGGTGAACACTATTTCTGGGTGATTCACATTTACGTAAAACTCTCGTAACACGTCATGGGCCGAGAGGCGTATTACATTTGTCTCTATTTATCTATCTACACACATAGACACATTCGGTAGAGGTCCCTCTTAGCCAAAGGGAGGCCAGGATTACGCTCGGTAATAGCCAATGGCAGAGGAGCTATAAGAATGTTGCGTTCAGGAAACTCTAAGCTGCGAGTAGCACGTCATACTGTATTTTTACCTTTCGTATCTTGAAATTTCTTTCGTAACAAGAGCCAATATTTTCCTGTTGAGGCGTTTTCGTCACTTTTCGTATAAAGAGACGTTCGGAAGTAGAACTACCGCTGTATGTGTCACGGAAGAAGTGGCCCTCATGGTGTCACTGCCGCCCAGTTCTGTGAACAGATGCGCTGTGGGCCAGCTGGCTGCTCCCCCACCACAACCACCACCACCACCTTCCTCCAAAGCCCCGGAGGAAACGCAGCTCTGAGGGTTCGCCGTCATATGTTTTCATCATGTGGACAACGCCTGATAAATGGAATGTAAAAGGGGCCTTTGTGTGCACGTTGTGGGGCTTGACTGTGATTGCTGGTAATAACTGACTAATAGAATAAAGCAATAACGTGAGACCTCAGGGCTGAGAACGTGGCAGCGACAATTTCATGCCACAGATTTATCGCTGTGTGGAAATTGACGTCCCCGTCTTCTGAAGGAGCGCCGTGAGAGCGCGTTGGCCCGCCGACTCGAGGTGCTCCTTGCCGAGATGCTTCAGAAGTCATAAACTCCCCGTGCAGAAGTGACGGGCGACAATAATATTTATTTGTGACACGCTTTATTGACAGTTTTGTTCTTGAAACACACGACGACCACGCGTGTATCACGTCGTGCTACGTTAGCTCAATATGTTACATTTAGTGCAATGCAACCTGTATCTTAACGTTCATCTTGTCTACTTATTGTGTCAATCAGGTTTTTTTCCTGACAACAGTCTTTTTCGGTCTAGAGAAAAACTCTGACCTAGCCAACAGTTTCAGCTGTCACTTCAGCTGAGCTCCAATGAAGACTGAAGTGATAGCCGAAACTGTCAGCGAGGTTTGGTGGGTTTTTTTCTCTTTGCGAAAAAATATGTGAACCCTGGTGTTGACAGTACTAGGCAAACTGTAAATTAGCAGTACTTCTCCTGTTTGCAGCCATGTAACACTCTCCATTTTTTCTCCAAGACCTGACACATCAATCAACAATCAATTGTACGCGCTTCTTAACGACCAACAAATCGATTAGCAAGCCCATCCCCATTAGCCATTAAATACTCGTGGAACACTTGTCAGCTGATAAATTTGTCAAAGGGAGTTAAAAACAAAAACAACAAAAGAAAAGACTCTAATCTGAATCAGCATTTTTGCCCGCTCATTTCAGGAGCACTTAGCATTGTGTCGGAGTCTCTGGGCTGGCAGGCATGTGGCCAGTGGCAGTGGACCGCGGCGAACAAGTTAAATCAGCCCCACGCCAACTCGACCCCGTGTGGTCGCATGGGAGAGGGAGAGGAAGAAAAAAAAAAAGGGCCAACGTCGGACGCAACGGGGGAAATCCAACAGTGAGCTGGTGTGACAGCACCTCCCCGCCCGCTGATCTCAGAACGCCTTCAATAAGTCAGCCAAAAGGGGAGCACAGAGGACGGCCATGGATCAGATGGCAGACTGGATACGGAAGGCAAAAAGGATTTGTCTTATTCCTCCAAATGTGGCACCCTCCCCCTTGTTGTTTTAGCGCCATCAATCGTGCCCGTAGTGGAGTCGTTGAATGAGGAGCTGATGGCTCTGTATACGGTTGCCTGTCACCAAGAGGGCTTACCATCCACCAAAGACGGTCTAACCTCACCCCACCTTCTTTTGATACCCGGTCTAGTATTAAAGCCTGATGTTATATATTATGTGACCAATTGTATTTTGCCTAATTCGTCTTTTCGAGGGATGATCAAATAGAGTCAAACCTCGCTTTTCGAACGTCTTTGTCCTCGACCAAATTAGTTTTCGACCCAAAATTTCGAGTTTTTTATGCCTCGGATTACGACCGAAAATCGGTTCTCGACCAAACTGAGCGCACTTGAATGCGCCACTTGACTCCTCTCGCCTTCCTTACAAGAGAAAGGGACGCTTCCTCGGGTAGACGAGGAAGTGTCATGTAGCGTTCCATTGTGAGCAGACATGTTCAATACATTTTTTTTTTTAAAGAGCGTGGTTTTCGGTTTTCGAAAAAATCGGTTTTTGAACAGCTTTCTGGAATGGATTATGGTCGAAAACTGAGGTATGACTGTCGTCAATTCATGCAATTGTTGATGATTTGACTCATTTGTCTAATCGCAGGGCGCCCCGTTGGGTGAGTGGTTAGCGCGTCAACCTCGCAGTGCAGAGGTAACGGATTCGATTCCAGCTCCGACCTCCCTGTGTGGATTTTGCATGTTCTGCCCGTGCTTGCGTAGGTTTTCTCCGGGTGCCCTCCACATTCCAAAAACATGCATGGCAGGCTGATTGAACACTCACACGAGTGTGTGAGTGTGAGCGCGGATGGTTGTTCGTCTGTGTGTGCCCTGCGATTGGCTGGCAACCGGTTCAGGGTGTCCCCCGCCTACTGCCTGAAGACAGCTGAGACAGGCTCCAGCATGCCCCGTGACCCTTGTGAGGATAAAGTGGATCAGAAAATAGATGGATGGATGGATTGATGAAATTTGTACTGGCCTGGTCAGGCAAGCGTCACTCTGACGTACATGGTCGCCCCGACAGTGGCCCCGGTCCATCAAGCCTTCATAGTTCCGGGACCCTGCTACTGTTGTATTTGCACTGCATGGTTCAGGTGACACAATTTCAACTATTCAGACTCTCCCGTGACACAATTAGCCATGATATTGAATATTTTCAAATCGCAAAGGGATCAACATTTGATATACGCCAATGGGCAGACCGGATATTCCCCGTCAACGTGAGCTAGATCCTCATCGAAATACAATAACGTGACACACGGAAATAGTTATGAAATCGGAATTGGGCCTGGAGACCTGCAGTGAAAATCCATTGTCTACTCTAAAGTGTTGAATGAAAAGACTCGAGACATAATTTGAATGTTTGTGTTAGAGAGGGGCCAATCAGGCAAGCTTCTCAGCCAGGTGTATCTCACACCTGAGGCTCGCCCGCTAATCACTCACCTGTAGCTCATCAGCTCGTTAGGGCTTGGTTAACTTGGCTCCCAAACCAGGCCTTGGTGCTAGGTGAGCTCTGGTAGAAATCTTGTGAAGTTTTGGCTTCCTTTCTTCCTTCTGTCCTTCCTTCCTTCCTCTCTCCTGTGGAGTCTTCGTGTTCTCCCTTGAACTGAACAAGTTTCAGTTTGGATTTTTCCTGAGTTGACTTTGCAACGTTTATCATAAATTACGCCAGGTTTTTGGCTAACGCCATTCCTGTTTGCTGTCGTGCGTTTGGGGCTCACATACAATCCTAAACAGTTTGACTCAAGTTGGTTTCATGCACTAATGAAAGACAAGTGTCAGTCAAGCGGGACCCTCCCTGCTGTCCAACATTAAAATAGGAGCCCCGGGCAGTCTGTCTGCGTCTGTCGTTGATGGGGTCGTCGGGGTGATCGTCCCGGCCGGCAACCGACCACCTGCTTTGCTTGTTCACGCTGTCACTGATGCCCTTTTTTTTGGTGCTTGCTCCCTCTTTTAAGAGTCGAGCTATGCCTTTGATGTGGCCTTTGATTTTCAGGAATATGCAGCGGATCAATCAGGGCCCAGGAACTTCAAAGCGCCGGCCGCAGTCACCTGCTGCTACCCGCCAATCCAAATCGTGACGCCTTTCCAATCAGGTCTAAACAAACAAACCTCCTCAGGATTTCCACGTTGGCACCCTGATCAGACCACAAATATCCAAACGGCCACTCGAGGTGGATTCCATTGAAAGCTTTTCCACATTTTCAAAGTGACAACATGCAAGGCTCCTAAATGCACTCTTAAAATGTTTTGTCATTCCGCGCGTATGCTCACTTCAAAGCCTTTCGATTAACGCTTAATAATCTCCAAGCGCCATAACGGTTTAACAACTCACTTAAGATGTATCTAACATATTACTCGTCTCAACACTAAATAATGATTTTTTTTTCTTCCGCACTCCCAAATCTACCAATATAAGTGGCTGCTGAGTTCAAAGAAGCAGTTTGTAAAGCATGTTATGGAAATAAACCCACCGCTGATTATCCTTTAAATCTCCCACTGCCCAAACCCCCCTCCCCTCGATTAAAAAAAAATGCCTGCCATGATGAAATGACTATCCTTTTATTACATTCTTCTCCGGTAATCCTCCTCAATTTATTCAAGGGGGGGGGGGTGCCTCTCCACAACAATGCCAAAACTAATTTCCATAGGAGCTCACACGGCACGGTGTTCACGAAGGCACTGACAACTGATTTCCTATGCGAAAGAGTCCCTTTGTTGAGGGGAGGGTGAATGGGAGCGGGCGGTGCCTCTCCACAACAATGCCAATGCGCCAGTCAAATTTTCAGGAAAGATTCACACACATACACACACAAGTGGGTCAAATTTAAGCATCCCTCCCACTTTACGATCAGGCAAGATTGTTGAATTGCTCAAAAAGATCATCCACAGCGATTTTCTCGTGATGCGGGGTCTCTCGTGATTATTCCTATTGGATCAGCTCGAAAAGAGGCCAGCCGCTAGGGCCGTTCACACGGGCAAATTTATTTCGGACCTACTCTGAAACTGCTCCCCTCGAGCGTTCATACGTGCAACTTTATTCCGGCGTAGTGCCCGAAAACAGCTTGTTTCCGATCAAATTTAAACCACCTCAGGTGACACTCAGCGGCTTTGTACGTGTGAACGCTCCACAAAATTTGTTCCGGTGTAAAAATATATCGCAACAAAATACTACGGCGCAGCCCCGAAATAAATCTGCCCGTGTGAACAGGGCTTCTGATGGTTAGTTGAACATGTCTTTTTTTTTCATGTGTGTGTGTGTGTGTGTGTGTGTGTGGTCAGCACCAACTTTAACCGTGAACGATATGGAACACCACCGCCCCCCACATTCTTATCTTTCATTTGAGACGGCCCAAATCATTCAGCGAAGAACAACACTGCGATAGCTCTGGAAGGGTGAGCTACAGCAGCCCAACCTTTTTATGCCCCACGGAACAGGTTAATGTCGGACAATATTTTTAGGGACCGGCCTTTCAGGTGTGATGGATAAAATCCAACAAAATAATATGATATGAGCTGCATGAAAACTGTGGTGTTTTCAAAACATAATAATAAACACAAATCGTGACGCGAGGAACGTCGTATCTGGCCGCGACACTCTCTGGTCGTTATGGTAATGTTTAAACATGCCTTCAAAATAAGTTACACTGCAATTACAAAGTGCATGAAAAATACGATCACCATCACCGCATATTATGCAGAGTGAGCTTGGTGCGTGGGAATCTCCCGTTGAAATAAATCCGTATTTTAAGTAGGACGCCTGATGCTGTCTATGAAATGTAGCCTTCTTTTTCTTGACAATCCTAGGGTCCTCTTCTGTCTCCCGGCTGGGCTTTTTCCCCTTTCCAAAGACGTTTGTTTTTTACTCATTTTGCTAGCTCCTGGGTTTCGTTTTAGCGGTAACCTATCACGTGACTCAGAAGCGCGGATTTACCTGCGTCAAGTGTGACATTGTAGACGGATGTAACAGAGAATGCGGTAATTCTTTAAAACATCTTTCAGGTTCCGAAATGAATAAAATGGAAGTAAAGTAAATTATTTATTCTCTCTGAGCGGCTTGGTACCAAATTGGTACCAAATGATCCGCGTTATCGGTCCGCGACTGAACTACAGTACCTGTTTCCTTTGGGACGATTCATCCAGGGCAGTATTGTCATGCTCGACAACTCACTGCCTTGGAAACAGGAGCCACTCCATTGACGCCTTTTGCAGTATTTATTTTTTATTTTTTTTGTATTGACCATCCTCTACTTATGTTTTCTAGAGACGAAGGGAAAAAGCAACTTCCAAATGAAACCTTCCTCTTCAAATCCCAAATGAGAGGAAATTACTCATCAAGTGATTATGAAGCTGTTGTCGTGATAGAAATCAGGGTGCAAAGATTGGAGCCAGGAGAAGAGGGAGGGCTTTCTGCAATTTGTTCTCAATGGACAGCCGATGAAGAGGAGGCAGGTTAGTCTTCTGTCTGAAGGGTCTCCTCGGAAAGCTAATTCCAGTTAATGGCCAGGAGCTGGGGGCTGGGCAGCGCTCACCCTGGCTGGATGCGACATCGTGGTCGGCAGGTAATCAGACTGACATTAATGCAGGCTCCAAAGGAGACACCTCGTCATCGGGAATTTTCCTCATTGGCACCGAAAATGCCAGACCACGCACCTCTGACTGCGTGGCCCCCACATCTATTAACCTTATTGATTTGGAGCCCCGCTGAGCCCCTCCGGAGCTCTCCGCCTCCCCGCTGCTGGACTGAAGTGGATCAATCCTCTGCCAGGAGCCACAACTCAATAACAACCCGGTGCTCCCTGGCTACTGTTTACCACCTGAAATTAATACACTCCGTCCAACTCATCTGTCGACATCGTCGCTTTGCAAGATGGCCTAAATCTGGTTGTCAACTGGTTAGCGCGTTGGCCTCACAGTGCAGGGGTCCTGGGTTCGATCCCGGCTCCGGCCTCCCTGTGTGGAGTTTGCATGTTGGGCCTGCGTGGGATTTCTCCGGGTACTCCGGTTTCCTCCCACATTCCCAAAAACATGCAGGGCGGGCTGATTGAACACTCTAAATTGTCCCTAGATTTTAATGCGAGTGCGGATGGTTGTTCATCTATGTGGCAACCAGTTCAGGGTGTCCCCCGCCTACTACCCGAAGACAGCTGGGATGGGCTCCAGCGCCCCCTGCGACCTGTGTGAGGATAACGTGGATTGGAAAATGGATGGCTAGAAGTAATTAACACGATCCTCAACCAACTGTAATAATTTTGACAAAGCTTTCAAAAAAAACCCAACAAAGGATATCGACGAAGCGAGTCCAATCTCACTCGGATACACTTGTGCTCCCTTGATTTATTTTTAATCCAGTGCTGTTCATTTGAACTAACCAAGTGCCATTCAGAGTAAATGTTCTGCTTCCCGCACTCGAGGCAATCATAGCGTCACTCACGCCCGCGCTCGCAGATGAATCAATGCAAATTTCAGGTAACTAGCGGTTTCACATTTCGGTCATCATACCGCCGGAACAATTCCTTCTTATTTGTGTTTGGTGCAGGGCGACGTGTGTTGCAAATAAGCACATGTTGAGAAACAAGCGGATTTTTTTTAATGATATTTTAATTATGCACGTCTGTAATGGCTATTGACCTTAGCGTGTGGCTAATTAAAACATCAATATTAAGCGACATTGGGCCAATGCAGCCTTAACAAAAAAAACCCGCCATGTCAACATATAGGCTGGATTTAAGGTGGGCGAACAAATGTGTCAAAGGTTTATCTTGGGTGACTGGCGTTAACTTCAAGTGCAATATCATGCGGGCTCATGTTCAAAACAATCCATTAAAGTGCCATCATTGACCAAATTATGACTTTGGTTTTGCTGATTAAGGTGTTTTAAAGCTTTGTATAAACATGTTTCGAAATCACTCGAACGGTTCTTTAGTCGGTATCAAACCGCTGCTTGGCATTCGTGATTTTGAAATACGCTGTGGGTAATTCTGTCGCGGATTTTTTTAAATATTTTTCATATTTACACAGACACATCGGAGACATATTGGACGCCGGCCGTAAAGAATTTAGCCTTTTGCCGAGCATTGGAAATATAGCTGTGAAATCGTCTGGAGCAAAAAATGTCTCAATTCAGTTTTGAGTGATTCCCATAAAACCAAACTTGCGCCTTGTGATGAGCCAAGCTCCATCCCCGTTTTCTCTTTTGAAGTGCGCTCCAAAGAGGAGAGGGGGGCGGGGTGAGGCATCTGTGAAAACAACCCACTGTGTCTTTAAACTCTGAGCACATTCTTCACTTAGCAGCTGTAACAACCCGAGCTGTTCAAAAAAACACCGGCGGATCACGGTTGTCCATTTTAGCGCTGTGAGACCTTATGGGTTAGGGTCTACCATCAACATATGCCCCCTTTCGGATTCCTCGATGACAGTTCGATTTCCCAAGCAACGGCCAAGGCAGCCATCAATGTATTTGGAGGGGCTGAGGCAGAAATGTAAAGTAAATACAGTGGTACCTCTACTTATGAAATTAATATGTTCTGGAAGAAATGTCTTAACTAGAACATTTTTTAAGTCGAGACGCATTTTCCATTTTAATGCACTAATTCGTTCCAAGCACACCCGAACTTCAGACATACAGTCAAACCTCGGTTTTCGAACGTTTCTGTTCTCGACCAAATCGGTTTTTCAACCAGAAAAAGTTTAGGCCTCGGATTACGACCGAAATTCGGTTCTCGCGTTCAGGAAACTGAGCTGCACACTGTATGTTGAAGCTTCTTTTGTAACAAGAGCCTAGTCAACAAAATTGGTCTGGCCCAGCTCTGGGCCACATACAACACTTGCACGTCTTCTTCTTCTTATTTGGCGGGTGGCAGCTAACATTCGCGGTGCATCGCCACCTACTGTGTCGGAGTGTAGCAATACATCAATGTTGTATAGTAACAACAAACAAATTCAATACTTGTACTTGCACCTTCTTTCGCTGACATCAGTCGACTTCAACATCATTTAACTTGACCACGTTTAATTTGCGTGTGCGCACGAGCGAGCGTGCACAATCATGAGTGTGTGTGTGCCAATGTGTGTGCGCGTGTGCGTGATGAATCGAATTCCGCATACGACTGTGATGTAAAACAATTGTGTGACGAAAAAAAAAAAAATCTGAAACTGCATTTAAGGGTGGCACAATACTGGCTGTCCGTATATGGCCCCGAGTTGTAAATTGATTTCTGGGCCACATACTTCACTCCACAAGTGGCCCACATCTTGTTTGCCAGAGTCAAGCCAGTGCCTGCTTTGCCACTCCTGGGCCATGTTCGACCCACATGCCTTATGCCAGTGCCGACGCAATGCCACCTGTGCCAGATTCCTGCCGAATGTGGGCCAAATGTCTTTGCTATCTGGGTGGCAATATTTTCCTGTTGAGGCGTTTCGTAACTTGAAAATTTCGTATGAAGAGATGTTCGTAATTAGAGGTAACATTGTAGTAGCATCTCATTTGCTACCCCGGATCGGGTGTATCCTGGTGTAAGCCACCACCACCCCCACACCCCACCCCGCATGATGGAAACATCAGCATCAGTGTCAAAAATGCTGGCTGGCGCTCATCTGCGACTCATCATCAGCCAGTGAAACCCAGCGGGGGACAAAAATGTACACCCAGGGCAAATCTGTAAACACCAATTTAATCTGCATGGAGAAAGTTACTGTCATCGGCGGTGACAGCAAAAGCCTTTGGGCCACACCAATGCGCAGAGAGTCACTCTTTTTTTTTGCCGCCCCCTCCCTAACACAACCCCCAATCTCTCTGTCAAAAGACGACGTTAAGCCATTATTGATGTCATGAATCTGCCATTGAGAAGTTCTTTTGCGTCTGCCACTCATCAGAACTGCGTCCCGGATTTTCTGCCAGCCTAAATGTGTGCCTGCCGCCCTGAAGAACTTCCTCCTTACGAGAGGGTGGGAGGGGGGGCACTTGACCTTTTCAACATTGGGATGTACAACCATAAAGTGATGAATCTTCCGCCGCCTTTCATTTCGGATTTGACAATAATCAGCAAGTGACGAGGAAAATACGAAACCTTTTAATGAGTCTGGTCTTGTAGTAATTAATTTAGGGTTATACTCGGATTTAAGAGGATCCCCCCCCCCACAAAATCTATTTCTTTTGAAAGTGACGGCAGCAGGATTTGTTTTGTTTCTCGGCAGACGGCGAAAAGTCAACACCAATGAACGACGAAACACTTAACAATAAGGAGAATTACTTGCGGTCCCACCCCTGTTTTTCATACCCTAACATTTTGATTTCATGGGTGACACTTAGGGTCCCCCCCGCTGCCCTCCCTCGGGCTCCCTAATGTGCGCTTGGGGACCCATGTGGTAGTCAGAGCCAAGGCTCTTTATCAGGGACAAATAAACCAGGGATTTAAACGTGTTTTTTTAGTTTGAGTTTTTTTTTCTTTCTTAATAACGGTGCAAATACTGTTTCACAACAAACATGCAATTTTTTTTCTATTGTTTGTACATACTAGAACCTGCTAGATTGTGGGCTTGTTGATTAATATTGCTGAACTTGGTCCAGAAATGTGCAGTTTAACTCAAGTAGCGATTGCAGTTTTCTTGCCAACAGCACCAGCGGCGGCGGCGGCGGCGGCTGAAACGGTTCACATGACTTTGGCCCCAGGGAAGGAATGGGGTCTCGGCACGAGTGGACCATTGCAGGGCTTCCAAATCGCATGAGAATTTTTTTTTTTCTAGCACTGTATTTTATAGTTATAAGCATGACGTTTCAGAAAAACAAAATTGCACCTGTTGCTGAACCTAACCATTCACTCAGAATTAGTGCTCATTATTACTATAGTGCACAGGTGTCAACCCCAAGGCCGGGGACCGGATCTAGCCCGCCACATCATTTTATGTGGCCAGTGAAAGCAGCTTAAACATGTTGACTTCCATGATCTTTTCGAAAATGACGACCAAAATTTCAAATTCTCTTTTGTAACAGAGATGTACCTGAATAATTTTCTTGTTATCAAACCCAGTATACAGTTATTCTGGATTTCTTTATATGGTTTCAGTCATAAAGGCCCTCTAAGTGAAACGGTAACTAAAATGTGGTCCGCGCCAAAAATGAGTTTGACACCCCTGCTGTAGTAATAATAATAATAACACATTTTATTTATAAGCGCCTTTCAAAATACCCAAGGACACTTTACAATCAAAAAGAGCAATACAACCACAGATGAAATTCTAAATAATAAAAAGCGATGAGTTTAAACTGTATATGCAATTTTAAATAGGTGGGTTTTGAGATGAGTTTTGAAAATGGGAAGAGAGTCGATATTTCAGATGTCGGGTGGGAGTGAGTTCCAGAGTTTGGGGGCAGAGCGGCTGAAAGCTCTGCATCCCATCGTGCAGAAGGTACACAGAGGTGGAGGGTACATATTATATTCTCATTATTATTTACAATGTAGTCTTAGTTTTTGGGTGAGGGTGCAAACCTGATGTGCTCGAGAAGAAAAAGATTCCGAATCGACACTCAAAAAACAAAAAGAAAAGTTCACTCGCATCTCTGATTAAAAAAATTGTTGACCGGTGTGTTCGAAAACATTGTGTGTGCGTCTTCAGTGTTCCACTGTGTGGCCCCGCCCTCCTGTTTTATTTGCTGTGGGCTGGGCGTGTCCCCAATCACTGCACCTGTCTCACCGACACACCTGACAGTCTTCACCTCATCGGCCACACTCCCTGCCATGCTCTCTGCTGCCCAACGGTCGGCCTCAGCATTCCTGTCCACCTTGGTTTTGGTTTTCTCTGACCGCCTTTGGTTCCTGCCTCCTCCTTGACCTGTCCCTCCTCCTGACAAGAAACCAGAACTAAGTTCATCATGTCTGCCGATGGGTCCTGTGCTTGTCTTAAGATAAGATTAACAAAGTGTAATCGCTGGCATGTTTAGTCGTTGTCGTGGTCATGTTTCCGCATCTCCATTTTGCATATAGCATTAGTCGTAGCTACAGCTTTGTTCATTCCGGTGACGGTTACAGGAAGAAGTAGTCACATGACATGCAGTTGGAGGAGGCTTGGTGAAGAGATTTCTCTTCCATCCAGGCTTTTTAATGCATTTATTTATTCATTTATTTATTTGTACTCAAATAGCTTGGTCAGCATTATCCACTAGATTTAAGCTAAGTTGCAGATGGAGCTCTTTTCCACCATATTGGTTTTGGGCATGACACGTTTTAGCCATTTTCATGTTGACTGGTTCATATTTTGGCTTTTTGCTATTTTGGTTTTCGAAATTATTTTTACTGGCCTATTTTTCCCCGCCTCCCTCCAACTTCTCAAGCCCAATGGACGCAATACATGTCGACCCTTGCTCATAAATATAGTCTGCTCGTAAACTTGCGTTTCAACCCCAAGTGATTTCATTTAGCCCACACAGCATATATTTTCCTATCAAATCAAATTGCCACACTGCGGGTCCATGATTCATTTTTAAGATGGTTGAGGTTGAGGAACACCTGCAGGACAGCCGCATTGTCTTCGACCCCCCCTACAGCGTGAACTGATTTCCTTCATATCATCAAGCCAAGGCCGGGGGTTTCCAGCACGGTAGTGGTTTTGCGTAGTGCTGGGCTCAAATAATTAGATGACACCTTCGATTGTCTCGTCGCCCCCTTTAACTGAGACATTCACAGTCGCTAATTGAATGAGCTAGAGGGAGGGAAAGCCCAGACAATTGCAGTCACTCGTAAATCTTCCATAAATGTTATTTGTTGAGGAGGGCGGGGGGGGGGAGAAATGCATGCTGTTAAATTCCTTAGGCCTGCTGTTGCCGATTAAAAGGACAGTCAGCTGGACACCCTCGTCCTACTGTGTAATGGTCAGTGGCCCGGCCGGTGACCCCTGCTGATTTGAGTAAATTAACACAGGGCAGGACATTCTCGCTTGTTTGAAATCACTAGACAAATACATGGGCAACAATACTTATTGTTTGGAGACGCTGTATGTATAGTGCACATAGCCGTGCTAGATTAGAGTGATTCCTCCCTGGTCTTGATTCACATGAGGAAAAATGAACAATGAATAGACGTTTTTAATTGGATGGGATGCATGTAGCCAATGTTGACTGCGGGAACTAAATGCTTGGACTCGGATATTTTGGAGCACCCTTCTCTTAGACACCACTGCCTGAATGTAGTTCTGGAGTCATTTATCATATTTTTGCCAAATCCGGAACACTGCACTTTGACAAGAAACGCCTCGGATTGTTGATGCGGTGGTCCCTCCAGTTACCAACGTCTCTACATACGAAATGTTCAAGTTACAAAATGCCTCAAGTGGAAAATATGGCCTCTTGTTACAAAACAAATTTCAAGATACGAAAGGTAAAAATACAGCGTGGGCTTCTAGCCGCAGCTCCGAAGTACCTGAACGCAACATACTTATAACTGCTCTGCCATTGGCTATTACAGAAAATCTTCCTGGCACCCCATTGGTGAAGAGGGACCTTAGCCATAGTATGTGTCTATTTGTGTAGATCGGGAAAAATGTGTCGATGCAGCGTCCTCGTCATTCGCCCATGAGGTGTTCTGATAGTTTCACACAAATGTGAATCACCCAGAAAAAGTGTTCACCAGTTGGGCGATCGCTCACTATGGTCATATTAATAATTGCCCTGGATATTTTCGAAGGATTGTTAAAAGCGGAAGAGGGCAAAAAAAAACGATGAGGACACAGTTAAAAATTAAATGAGCATAATTTTTTATTCTTTACTCTATTTTTTGTTTTTTTTTTACATTATGCACAACTCTCTTTATTGTGCAATAATCTAATTTTAACATGTATTTCTGTTGAAAAGCTGTAGTGATAGCCACACACACACACACACACACAATACAAAGGTGGCATGGTCCACACTATAACTTTGTTATTAAGATGAAATTGAATTAAGATGAAACCTAATTAGCTGGCATCTCTTTCTTAGCGATAGCCTAATTACTGGCCAAGCCGCTTAAGTTGCTTTTTGCTCCCTAATTGAAGTCGATCATGAATCCAGCGCCGATCTGTCCTGGCGTGTTCTGAGCAAATCTAAATCCAAATTAGATTTTGCGCCAAAAGAAAACGTTGGGCGAGAGGGTCTTTTTTTTTTTTAATCCATTTAGAGGAGGACTGGCAAAGGGCTATTAGAGGGTGTTAATTTGCTCATCAGAGCTCGGTGCGGCTATCCTTTACTGTACTGAAGGCTGCGCTAGATGTGAAGCACGCGGCAGGTGGCGTACGCAAACAGCCTGCGGCCATTGTGGATGCAGGAGGTGGCGGGGCTGGCAAATTACAAAAAAAAAAAAAGGCTTTGAGCGAATTCTTGTGAAGATGAAATATTCTCTCTGGTTTTTCCATCATGTTGCCCCATTATGCCCCTCTGTTGATATTTCCTATTGTAATGGGATCATCCCAAGCAAGTACCCGGCCAGGTAAGCCGAACAAGCGGTCATATCAACAAAGGCACCGCAGGGGTCAAGTTCTTTCGTAGAGCCTCGCTAATGAGGCTATAATGGACACAGGAGCTTGTTCTTACTACCTTCGCCTTCAAAGGAGCTTAGCAGATGAGAAGACCTCTTCTAATACAAACGCCATCCAGTCTCACGAGGTGACGTGCCCCCCCCCACCTCCTCCACCGCCCGCTCTCTAAGCCCTCCAACCACAACACAAATAAGATGCACAAAAATGCACAACAAAAGCTTTTTAAGACCGCAATTGATTTGTTGGGCAGCCCTAATACAGCCGCTGAAGAAGTCGCGCTCCATTCAACGACGACGCCGTCGCCGGTGAAAAGGAAAAGTTGAGGACACATCCTTGACAAAATCCTCTTTTCACACCTAATCCACCTTTTACTGGAGGACTGGAGTGTGTAACATCTGATCTCATCCCCCCCCCAGCCCTAAAAAAGCCATTCAGTGCTCTAGTGCGGCCTTGATTATGTTCCCGCTGCACCCAGACAAGACCCTTTCACTCCTCAGTGCCTTCCTATCACACCTGGGTTAATAAAGAGGATTTCAACAGGTCTGAATAGGTTAACCAGGTGGTGAAACAAATCGCGGTTTAAAATTGTAATTAAGGCGGCTTGAATAGAGCATTGCGCTTTGCAAAGGTCCCCCCACCCCCTGTTGAATGACTTTGGTATGCGAGGGCGAACGCAAAACCGAAAGGGCCTCGTCGTCTTTGTCATTGGAGAGAATAAGGAACTAATGGGGAGTTAAGATCCGGACAGCCCGCGTGCCCCTTTTCTTCCACGATGCAACGTCACAGTTCACCCAAACGCTTCGAAGCAATTCATTTCGCGAGTCTGTGTCGTTATCTTCGGAGCGGGGGCGTGACGTACCGCCGGACGTTTCCAATCCTTCCCCAAAGCTCATACGCGACGTTGGCGGCATTTGCATTGAAATGGTTTGTGACCCCCAATGTGGGCATTGAACCCTTTCATGCACCTTGTCAACTGATAACACGATAAGCTGTCCACTGTGGTAGAACGTTTGATGGCCTGCTCGGGTGCTGAGCAAGTCCAAGCCGAATGAGTGGCACTCGGTTTTCGAACATGGGGTGCGAAACTCGCAAATGCTTGATCATTTCCTTCAAATATCTTGACGCACCAAGCAATGAAGAGAGAAACAGAGCCAGGGATGCGGTGGGGGTGGGGGCAGACTGATTGCAAGTGATTGACAGGCCATGTGGTTGCCAGAGTGATTTTTTTCGAATTCCTCAACAGAATTAGAGGACTGCAAGGGTGTCTATTTTGGTAAGGGGCACAATCGACTAAAGGCGCATTCCCACGTTGCAATTTGTTTTATGCAAATTGCAACATTGCTAAGCAACATATTTCATTCTGGGGCAACGTAAATTATCGGTCTACTAACGTGGTAACGCGCCTTAACCTGCCAATCGATGAAAACTCCGACTCGGGCACTTGGCGTTTGTAATAAATTTGTTTTCAAAAAGCAAGTCCACTTGATTGCCGCCTTCGCTTGGAATGTTTTGAAATCCTTTTAGGGACAGCAGTAACTACAGTTTATCATGTTGTCAGGTTACAGGTTATCATTATTGGAGCATAAAATGGAATGTTTCCACTTTTTCACCCACCCGAGATGTGTTCTTCAAAATGTTTTCACTCAATATATCAGTTAGCAGACTTTTGCCAAACGTTTTTATTTTGATTTGATTGTATTTATTTATTATTTTTAGCTCAAATCTCCCAATTCACTTGCCTCCTACGAGGACGGTTGTGTGGTTTAGATGCGCTCGACAGTAGACTGTAAATATGGATTACGTTTTGGGTTTGGACTCCCAAAACCACAATAATACGAACTGATGAATCGAATGCACAGTGGTACTCCACTCATACGAAATGTTCACGTTATTTAAAAAAATCTCAAGTACCCTCACAATCAAGTCCCATGTGCAAATTTAGTCCTCATGTTCGTCATATTGTGAACTAAAAGTGTCCCAGTGGTTCAACAAACATTTCACGTGATGGTTTCGGAATGTAAGGATTCTGCTCCGCACCAGCAAGGTAGTTTTCAAGCTTGTTGAACTCCGCAGTACCTCCTGATTTTTAAAATTTTTTTTTTAGGGATTTGATGTGCAAATCACCCCGAAGTAGGATGTTCCCAAGGGCAAATCAGTTCCAAAGGACTGGCACGGCGGTCAGGAAGCAGCTAAAGGAGGAAGCGTCAGCGCAGGCGTCAGTGTTGTGCAACATCACTGTGTCAGAGGCAGCGGGGGCCGTGGCACCCATGCGGGCTTCCCATCAGTGCAGCCGTGCAAGTGAAGCGGGCCAGACAGCGCCGCGGCGCACTCCCAACTTACTCTGTGTAATTAAAGTTGAGAAAGGTTAAAGGGAGCTGAAGCCTGCGTTCTCCCCGGCGAGGTAGCACGGAGAGGACCTCGTCAAAGCCGCTAACTGCTGAGGCCGCCGGCCCTCCTAGAAAGCCAGGGAGACACGCTGGAAATGTGGACGCACATCCAGTCTCGTGATTAGGTGTTAGCCGCTGAGAGGAGGGGACAATTTGGTGCCCGTGTAATTAGACTGACCGACCTTTTGTGGCACGATGCCTCATTCGGACCGATCCGAGAACAAGCATCCAGAAAGAGTAGCGTGTTATGGCGTGTCACCCGTGTCTGCGAGGGGCCGAGCTATGTAATCCTTTGAATAAACACGACAAGATGTAACGTCAACTCCCGGGCTTGCAGGGAATATCTTAATGTTTGAAGAATGCTACAAATGTGCTTGTCAGCATGTGGACCTCTGATGCGGGTTTTAGTGGAGGCGGCGACATCCAGACAAACCAAAAACTCATGAAATCATTGTTTTGGCTAATAAACGGAACCGTAAATCATTTTCAGCTCTTTTAGGGATATTGAGCATCATCTTTTGTTTTATATAGCAAGTCTGTGATAAACCAAGGACCCAATGTAATTAAAAAAAAAAAAAAAAAAAAAAAAAAAAAAAATATATATATATATATATATATATATATATATATATATATATAATATATAATATAATTTTTAAAAAGACTTTAGTCCAAGTTATCAAACATAAGGCCTGGGGCCAGATCCGCCCCCACCATTTCATTTTATGTGGCCATAAAAGCATTTTAATCATATTAATTTAAAAAAATGATTTTATATATATATATATATATATATATATATATATATATATATATATATATATATATATATATATATATATATATATATATATATATATATATATATATATATATATATATATATATATATATATATATATATATATATTTTATTTTTTTCTTTTTTTTTAAATTACATTGGGTCCTTGGTTTCTGCCAGAGTTGCTACAATGGCCACATAACTTGAAATCGGAAGGTGCTGTTGTCTCTCACTAAACTATGCTAACACAGTCGCGAATATCCAATTGCAATAAATATTTCTATGAACAAACGATCTAGGTCAGGGTGCCCATATTTTTTCACTGAGGGCCGCTAATTGAAAAACATGCTAAAGTCAGTCAAGAAAGCAATTATTGTTGGTATATATTGTTTATATTGACAAATTCATTTTTTTCTGTTAAAGGCGTTTTTCATCTCCATATTCAGTAACTCTGTAGTGAAGTGACTATTTCCATTCATGTGATGTCTTCATAAATCAGCCATAGAGCACAAAGTGCAATAAACTATTTTTACTAAAATGGAATCATCTGAATTCACTTCAGTGTTTTGAAGATAAATTATTCTCCTAATCCTAAATGGTTTATTTGTATCTTTGAATACAGACAAAGGGCGGCCCGGTAGTCCAGTAGTTAGCACGTCGGCTTCACAGTGCCGAGGTACCGGGTTCGATTCCAGCTCCGGCCTCCCTGTGTGGAGTTTGCATGTTCTCCCCGGGCCTGCGTGGGTTTTCTCCGGGAACTCCGGTTTCCTCCCACATTCCAAAAACATGCATGGCAGGCTGATTGAACACTCTAAATTGTCCCTAGGTGTGAATGTGAGCGTGGTTGGTTGTTCGTCTCTGTGTGCTCTGCGATTGGCTGGCAACCGATTCAGGGTGTCCCCCGCCTACTGTCCGGAGACAGCTGGGATAGGCTCCAGCACCCCCCGCGACCCTAGTGAGGATCAAGCGGTTCGGAAAATGAATGAATGAATGAATACATAAAAAAATTCTGCAGTTTATAAATACATTTATTCATAGTAATATCCCATCCACGGTACATTCCAATCGGTGTTCGTGACAAAGTGAACATCTGTAAAAACGCATTGAACCCAAGTGCAACCCATTGTGGAATGAGCATGTTGCACATTTCAGCCAATTTAGGTTTCCTTCCACAAACTTGGTGTTTCAAAATTTTGTGTGAGAGTGTCGTGAAGTTGACTAGCACTTGACAAAAATCATCACAGAGGTTTCATTGTTACGCCACACAAATTATATATGAACTGATAGAATATATAGAACGTGTAGAAAATGTCAGACACGGAGTACAGTGGTACCTCTACTGACAAAATTAATTGCTTCTGGAAGAATTTTCTTCAACACTATCTACACATATAGACACACGGTAGAGGTCCCTCTTAGCCAATGGGATGCCAGGATGATGCTCGGTAATAGCCAATGGCAGAGCAGCTCTACATATGTTGCGTTCAGGAAACTCGGAGATGCGAGCATCAGCCCATACTGTATTTTTACCTTTCGTATCTTGACATTTCTTTCGTAACAAGAGGCGATATTTTCCTGTTGAGGCGTTCCGTAACTTGAAATGTTCGTATGAAGAGACATTCGTAAGTGGAGGTACCACTGTACTTCTTGTATGTGAATAGACGCGCACTCAACATATTTCTTGTCACTTTTCAAGCAGTCTTGGCTCATTGAAGGGGAAGGAGATGAAGCACATGTCCGATGCTTTGTTGTCGTCAGGAACCCATTGAGGAAGCCCGACTTGGGTTTTGTTGACGTGTCACTCGCACCCTCTCCGGCTGAAGCCCGCTTTCTGTAAATGATAGTCCCCTTTGTCCGACCATCAAAAGGTCTCCTTCACTCGCCGCTGTTCTCGAAACACACCCAAGCAGCTGTCATGCAAAAAGCGCCTGAATGGTATTAGAGAATGAATTCATCCTATCTTGATGACCCCGCCCACCCTCCTCACTCCGCGAGCGCGCCGCACACATACCCTCCCCTTCTGTCAAATTGCCTCCCTTTAAGAGGCAGCCGCATCTTAGCTCAACCTTGACGTAACCCTCGCTTCCAGCGGCCGTCTACATCTGAAATAAAAAAAAAAACAGCAGAATCATTTAACTCATTCACTCCCAAAGACGTTTTTAAACGTCTTTTCAGCCTTGGTCCAGAATTGGCTGGTACTGAATGAGTTAAAAAGTGAGCGGTGGAAACATTACTTCCTGTGGAAGCATCATTGAAGTGCTCCGTTTCTTCTGCAAACACCGACGGGGTTCGTTCTGTCTATCCAAACGTCTGCTCGAGCAGTGCTTCCTTTGATTAACCGTCAAATTTGATTCCAGATGCATTATATATTTAACATTAGTAGGCCGACTACGTCTTGGTGCAACGCTCCATTAGGGGGTTTCTGCGCAGCTCATTAGCATACAATTTGCATATATCCTGTCAATGTTTTTTATTTTTTTTTTTTACTTGAACGGCATTGCATTTTGTTGGCAAAATAACACCCCGACGTTACGCTGCCGCGGGTGGGCTTGTTACTGAATTTCCTTGATTGATCACAGGGAAAATGAACAACAATTCTGTTGAATGATTTTGAAATGTCAGAGATTAGTAAGAAGATAGTTTTTGTCGACGGCACCGCACAATGTTGTTCTTGGTGAGTGAGTAAAAAAAAAAAAAAAAAAAAAACGGCTAGGTTTGCTTAACCCTTTCGGGCACAGCGTTTACTAGAGTGGAGAGCTATTTAAATGTTTTCAACCGCTACAATGGGCCATTATGTGTGTTGCTATCCAAGGTGATATTTTTTTTTTCATGCCTAAAGACGAATAAAAACAGTTGGGAAAAAAAAAATCCCGATGTAGGTTCTCATTATTTGTGCAGGAAAGGGGTTAAGATTTCGGAGCGTTTCAAAATAGTCTCGTCTGGAGTCAGCAAGATATTAGCATGTAATGTGCTCGTTCACACCTCCTTTAAAATGAAGTCATTATTTCTTTTTGATGTCTCATCCATTACCTTTTTTTTTTTTTTTTCTCAACAGTCAGGCATCCAGTCCAGATTAAAACACTCCCCTGTTCACATTCTGCAGATCCGCCATATAAATCTCCTAATCTCTGGTTCCCAAGCGCAGAAAATCCTATTACCATCACCTTCAGTTTAACACGTGCATTGTTGCCCAAATGCAAAATATGCAGCTTCACCGCTGCACTTTTAATTGAGGGTAAAGTGGCCTCCGGTTGTTAGATACTGCACTGTATGCAAAACCATTCGAGTAATTCTGAGAGTGGCTGTCAAGGAGAAATTCCCAACCAGCAGATCATCCCTCGCGGGGGTTCCCTCAGGGCTGAACCACGGGTGGGGGGCAGCGGGGTTCAGGGGGGTCTCGTTGGGCACCGCACAAGAGGTGTCAGCTCGGGAGGATTTGACTGATTAGGTAATATTCCCCCGTGTTCCCGTGTAAGCAACATTCGCACGACTCATTTCCCTGCCGCCTATCGCCCTGTAATTCTTGTACTTCGCATTGGCGTCCCCCCCTCCAACCCCCTCCCCGCCTACCCCAGCCCCCGCCGGCGTTCATCCTTTAACGTGGCAGCGTTGCGCTTAAAGAACCGCCTGGTGACAACAACCTTGACGGCGATGGCAGGCGTCAGCTTTCCACCGCAAAGCCACTTACCCCGAGAGGGCACCCGGTGGCCCTGGCGCCACTTCCTTCCCTTCCCCCGGTGGAGACGTTTGACGCTTAAATTGCCCCCGCGGCCGTCGTCGCAACCAACCGCGAGGTGACACGGTTGGAAAAGTGTCTCGGCAGAGGTTGGCTGCCATTCATCATCAGGAGCTCGTGACCCCCTTGATTCATGCAACTGACGAGAGGTTGCTAACCTGTTGTTAAGTGTCAGTTTCCACCAGGGAACAAAGACCATTCCCCAAGGTGGCTGTTGTCTGGCGGCTTACCGAAAATCGCCAAATTTTGGTCGCCCTTTTGTTTTGTGTCGCACCACCGACATGCAATTGATAACTAACTCGATTTGAACCTCACTGCGGCGTCGGATTTTCGACCGTAGAAGGTATCATGTTGGTGTGCGTGGAGTAGAAATGGGTACTTCGAAAACGTCGACTCTTATCAACATCCAAAATACTGTAAAATGCTTTGAATAATTTTTATTAATCTCATTCAGTACCAGCCAATTCTGGACCAAGTCTGAAAAGACGTTTAAAAACATCTTTGGGAGTGAATACGTTTTAAACGGTCTGGCGTGGGATCTTTGGATGCTGAAGGTTAGCAGGAACTCCGTCATTTAAGTTGGCGAAAATTATTTTCGATATTAGCAAATCTGTTGGCCGGATGACATGACTTCAATTATTGCCTCTGCTTCGGAGAATGTTTTTGCTGTGTGTTGGTTTGCAGAGTTGCGCCAAATGTTGCAGGCCCCGCCCCCTACTACAGCAAAAAGAAAATTTCTGATATTTTTCGACATTTACCACACACATTTTTACGGGTGGAGTAAAATATTCCCAACAGCTCTCAGTCTGATGCAGCCCCTTCACCACTGCCAACTACAACCATGTGAACATTGCAAAACATGTTCTTTCCGACAGTATGAAGAAAGACCAAAATACATTGTTTGTGTGGAGCTTATTAGTTAGGGCACACCCATAAATGGAGTAGCAAAGATCAAATTAAACTTTGCCCCTTTAAGTGTCGGATTGATCTGAAAAAGTAACTTGGAGGTGCAACACGCCTCATACAGCAAATAACTTCCATTGCCATGATGACTGGCGAGCAGGTGTATGCGCACCGGTGGTCCGGATATTGCCGGCAAGGTCACATGTCCCGGAGGTGGGGGGGTCGAGTGTGCGTGTTTTGGTGTGCTGCCAGGGTGTGGAAAAAGTTTTTCCTCCGACGCAGTGGGACGTGACCCAACACTCACTTCTGCAGGACAGCATTTGGTATACGAGTCATTTCAGAAGCAACTATTACATCATACGCCCTTCCATACTTTATAGACTGAAGCTTTGGACATAAAGGAGGGGTGTTTAATATGTCGATCGCGTTCAGCCGGTAGCCCATGGACTGCTCCCAAGTTGATTGCGAGAGGTGTTGGAGGGGAAAATGGAAAAAAAATCAAATAAATGTGTGTTCCATTGCCGCGTGACTTGCATCCCTGGAAGTTGTTAGCGCTCAGCCGTCTGCAATCGCAGCTTGTGAACAGAGCTGTTGCGCGATAGCCATCCATACATTTTCCAAAACGCCTTTTTCTCACAAGGGTCGCGGGGTGTGCTGGAGCCTATCCCAGCCATCTTCGTAGGTAGGTGGGGAACACCCTGAACCGGTGGCCAGCCAATTGCAAGGCACACACAGACGAAAAACCATCCGCGCTCACACCTAGGGACAATTTAGAGCATAGGTGCCAAACTCAGGTCCTGGAGGGCCAATGCCCTGCATGTTTTCCAACTCTCCCTGTTGCAACACACCTGATTCAAATGATCAGATCATCAGCAAGCTCTGCGGAAGCCTAACATTGAACCTGTTCATTTGAATCAGGTGTGTTGCACCCGGAGAAAACCCGCGCAGGCCCGCGGAAAACATGCAAACTCCACACAGGGAGGCCGGAGCTGGAATTGAACCCGGTACGTTTGCACTCTGTCGACGCGCCAACCACTGGACCGCCGGGCCGCCCCTGCTGCGCTATAGCTTAAAAAAACAAATATATATATTCTCATTTAACTTAGTTTTATGTACAATTCACCAATGGCGCTGGCAAAGAACTGTAATCTGGAGTGCCAGGGGAAGCATTTTAAAATGGTCCACATTGTTAGGTTCACACCAAATAATGTTTTTTAGGATCCCAAATATGCAGGCTCAGACAAAGTGCGATGACAAAAATGTTTATTCAAGAAAAATCGCAGCGACAAAGTATCAGCTGAAATCGCTGGTCGCAAGGAATCAACAATGCATGAAACCAAAAGCATATTCGGCAAGGTGAAATAGAACACAAAAAGTATACACAAAAACAAAATGTCAAAAATCCAATCACACGAAAACAATCGAGTAATACTGAAATAACAAAATATTGACAAACGAGAATTGATGAACAAACGAGAGCCACTATGAAGTGTATCCTGAGGTCTCACTTGAAAATCACACTTGAAGCGTAACGGCAACCAAGGTCAATAATCCGACGAGTAACGGCAAAAGTCAGAGTACCTTCAATACCCGGCCAAGTTTGATGGGGTAACGAATCGCAGGTGCACCTGATGGAGGGAAACGCCCTTCACTCCAGCTGCACCTGAAACACAATCAAGACAGAACACGACACACGTGAATTACGATAGTAATGTTCCTGCACTTGACACGTTACAAATGTGCATCCCGATGCCTCCTCGTCAGGTCTCGACGAAGGTAGGCAGTGATTTCTTTTTCACAAACTCATAAACTCTTGTGTCTATTTTATTTTCTGTTTCGTTCATGTTAGGGCCCGTATGCGTATGCCCGTGCGTAGATCGTCAGTCAAAAAAGGTTGGACACCCCCGACATAGAGAATGTGAGATGGAAGTCGCACCGTTGAGTTCGCCCACGGTGCAAAATGCCTTAATGTTTGAATGAATTGTGATTTATGTACTCCAAGGCGCGCTGGTGACAAGAACGGGATGGTCAGTCACTCGTGTCAAAGACCAAGGCGTGATCAAAGTGCATTTCAAAATGTGGAAAGGGCACTTCTCTCCCTCCTCCTCTTCCCGTTTTTTTTTTAAATACCCCCTGGAGTTTAAAGAATGGGGAGCAGTTTCCAGGGGAGACCAGTGAAAAGCTGTGCGCAATGTGCACAAGGGGTGTCGTCCTCGGAGAAAAATTCTCAGACGAGCTTGTGGAGCCATCGTTGGGCTGCACACAAAGAGGAAGGTGCGCGAATATTCGCCGCGGGTCAACCCAATTTGAGGGATGAGGAGATTGCCCTTCGCTCCCACGACTTTCTCATGAAATTTGAATTCCTGCCACAAATGTGACATCAAGCTTTATAAATAAATATGGATGTAATCGTAACGTGTGTGAAATCAAATGAATCTTTAAACATGCAGAAAAGGGATGAATGAAAAAAATGTTTAAAAATGATAAAACACTATTGCATATATATATATACGATTGCAAAAACATATGTGTGTGTATATATATATATATATATATATATATATATATATATATATATATATATATATATATGCAATTTTTTTTTTTTTTTTTCATTCATCCTTTTCTGTAATTAAATACTTTAGTCCAAGTTATCAAACGTAAGGCCCAGGGGCCAGATTCTGCCCACCATTTCATTTTATGTGGCCCGCAAAAGCAAATCATCTGCGTCAACTTGCACGATCCCGGCTAAAATCTGTCACATTTTCACATGTGATATCTAACATTGAGATTTTGCAATACTTCTGTTACACTATTTACCCTCACTCGAACAATAATTGAACAAAGTATTCAAGTTGACTGGACTGATTTCATCACCATCGATCGCCAGATGTCTGTCATCGTACCAAACGAACCTGCCAGAGGTAGTACGGTGCTCGAGAGTATCCAGACTCACAGAAAAAAAACCCTAAAGAAAAACAGTCGTGGAAGTAGACCTGGAAGAAGCCGGGCTTATCTCCTTTGTTCAGCACTTTGCAGTTTCCAATGCTTAAACAAACAAACATGGACTCTTTTTATACATGCAGAAGAGTCAGGTTCGGGGAGCTTCCTTATTGAATCGAGAGTCCACGGCTCGGCAGAATTTGACATCCATCGTACAATACAAAGCTATTGGACAATATTTATGATTGTGGGACCCAAATATTTTCCGAGCAGATTTTCACGGTCCACGCCACACCCCTCAAGGAAAATCTCAGAGAGACGTCGGGCTATCAGAAAAAAAAAGAAGTGTTCCAAAACTTTTTGGCATGAGTGGACCCCGGTTTAAATATTGAACAGGTTTAGCATGCAGGATTGTCAGCCTGACTGTTTCCCAAGCAGATCGAGGGTGAAAAAATGCTTAAGACACCACAAGCTAATAGCTTAGCATAAACTTTCCCTCATTCAACAATCAAGCGTTTTCCGACTCGTGTGAATTCGCCCATATCGGCATGCCTGTACCCGTTTATTTTTTTTAACGTGGTTTACTTCTCCGTCCGCAAGGCCATCCCTGTATGCAGATCTTAAGCAAGATGGATGCGGTCAGCGTGTGACGCTCTCATTAGCGCTCCGTTCCTCCCCGACCGGCCTCATTAGGTCTGACAAGTCACGCAGTGATTAGAAATTGGAATGCCGCTTCAACAGTGCGGGCATTAGGATCAGTGACTGCCTTAACCGCCAGTGACAAGGAAAGGCTGGCCGACGACTCCTCTCCGGTCAGTGGGAAGCCTTCAGCCCGACTACCTTGCGTCCATTCAAAGTGACGGCCAAGGGCTCCTTTGGGCGGTCTTTGGATTTCGACGCCCCATACCGCTGTTCGAAAGGCTAACGCGGCAAATTGACTTGGAAAAGGCCGGAAGACTGTCAGCGCCAGATGCTGCTGCTGTTGTTCCGTACGTAAGCGTACAAGGCACATATTGACAAAGAAGCATTTGTACCTCGGGCACCATTCAGCCAGGGTACCCAAAGAAAAGCCGTGCAAGCATAGGGAGAGGATGGGTCGGAGCCAGGATTCAAACCCCGAAACTCTGAACTGTCAGGCAGACTTTTGCTAACCTCTCCTCCGTCGTGTGGTTCACTCGCAATTCAGACATACAGAAACGGAACACGCTCCTGGGGCATTTTGTTGTGCTGTTCGCTGGCAAAGGTGACGGCCGGCTGGGAAGCGAGCCAGTGGCTCCATGGCTCCTCCACCCACAGGAAGTGAGTGGGTGAAGGAACAACATGTGCTGGCTCAACATTGGCCTGCCACCAAATCCAGTCATCACCTCCTCCTCCTGGGAACACAAGTCTATTTGCGTCCCATTCCTGTCCGGAAAACTGCAAAAATGTTTCCTTTTGGACCGCCGGTGTCAAACTTTAGGCCCAAGGGCCTGATCTGGCCCTCCAAATCATTTTGTTGCCTCCAATTTTTCTTGATTTCTCTTCAAAAGCTAGTTATCGTGTTTAGTCAAAGTGTTAATCTGATGCAGGGGCAATTATGCAGTCCGACGGCATAGAAAATGTTAAGTAAGGGACAGGAAGTGTTACTGCCTTGTGCTGCTACCACACATGTAGCCTGTGAACAAACACTTTGCAGCTCTGGCTCTGGTTCACCTTTTTAGTATCTATCTATCTATCTATCTATCTATCTATCTATCTATCTATCTATCTATCTATCTATCTATCTATCTATCTATCTATCTATCTATCTATCTATCTATCTATCTATCTATCTGTCTAAATATGAGACAGTTACATATATTTTTGCACACCGCTATATCGGGGAAGAAAGTTTTATTCACGCTCTTTTCTGGCAAACAAATATTGTAGTTATAACCGGTCATTTTTTTTTGTTTGCGACATTTATTGTAGAGTTGTATATTTGTAGGTTTGGCGCATACAGTGAAACAAATTCAGCGTTGGAATTCAGAAGGCACAAATATTTTTAAAAATCCTTAAATTAGCAGGTTGCTAATGATTATCTTCTCATAAAATCCATCAAAACACGAGTTGGCCGTCCTACTTGAACAATTTCTGAGTATTATGGCTCTTGGCAAAGTTCACTGCAGAGTCTTGGGAGCCTTTTTTTTTGCTGTCTTATTTCTCTGTCACCCTTTTTTTTATTATATGTTGTCAGAGCTTAAGATCTCATTAAATTTGCGCTTGTCATTTGGACGCTTGAGAGACAGCTTAGTGTCACTCAGCGCTACGTTGATGGATGCAATAAATCCCGTGCCGTCTAATCCCGTGATGTGAAATTCATTTTTCCGAACCTCGCAAATAAATCGCCAAAGACAACCACTCCAAAAATAGCTAATAGCGCGCGTCAGCGCTCTCGCAGACAAGTCGAGAATGTCCCCGTTTCACGAGTGTCAGATCAAGACTGAGAGGAGTCCGAAAAGGAAGTCAGTCAGTTCACGGCAAACTATTCAGCCACGCGCATATGAATTCTGACTTGCATGCTGTATGTACTTGCCAGATTGACACCATTTGAATTTCATGTCAGCGAAATTCCTCCTCTCATAAAGCAGTTTGACTCTTTTGGTTCATCCGGTTACATTAAAGAATACACCGCAAGTGGCTAATTTTGAGTTTAGGAGTGAATAGGGCATCATAGCAAACGCGGTTTTTAATATTTTGTCTTTTTAATATTATGACTGCGTTTCAGTCACTCACAGCAAAGGGAATTCCAACAAATAGGTGGAATGCTCAATTTTTTATTTTAGCTGTAAGTTAATGCTAAAGCTAAGTGGGTATTTGCATAGTCATTTTAATCTGTCAAAATTAAACATGTGGCCTGCTCCGATTTAAGTGTTGTACAACCCGTATTATCCGTAAAATAATGGTATGATGTTGTTAGCTTGTTATCCAAAAGGCTAACCTAATTTTAGGCCTAGTTATCATTTGTAGCATGAGCTAAGCTAAAGAAGCTAGCGACCGTTTCCTGGTTACAATATTGGAATTAGCCTTTTGCTTTTGTGATTAGAATCATGAGACACAGCTAGCCTGCTTTTCAGGAAACAAAATTGCTCCTTCATGATTTTCAAATCAACATATAGGAAATCACGCTACCCTGCTTGATGATGACTTTGTGCGCTGTTTAGTTAGCAACTTGCACTAGGCTCACATTGTTAGCTTATTTCTTTACCACTCTAATATATAGTTATGCTTTCATGTGCACCCAGGCAGTAGCAGGAAATACCCGTTTGTAATACTAAAAAAAACCCACACAACAATTCTGAAGACAGTTGTGCATCATCCGTTTGTCGAACGAAAACGTGGCTGAAGAGCCCACCCTGCAATTAAAAGAATCAAGCCTGATTCCCAACGTCTGTCCAGACGCATTAGGACATTTTTTCCGGCTTCCTCAATCAGTGAACGGAATCACATTAAGGGATTAAAGTCATTGAGCCAAGTTCACTTTGAAAATGAGAGAAGAGCCAACAGGTAATTACTTCTGCTGATATCGACCGGAGCCGCTGATTTATTCACTCGAGTTTCTGTTTCTGTGCTCAGATGTCTTGAAATGATTTTTTTCCAAACTTTTTGGCAAATTATAAACACCTCTTTAACAGCGCCATGTACTGAGCACCGTTCGATCTTTACTTTCGTCAAGAGAAGAAAGCTACCTGAGACTATTTCTATATCGGCGTAAAACAGATTTGTGCGCAAATTCGAACATGCTATAGACGGTTATTAGCCTACGCTAATGCGGTAAATTAGAATAAATATTTATTAGCCAAAAATACTGCGTTTACTGTCACAAATAATCCAATGGAAAAACTTCCTTCATTTAAATATTACGTACAATCTGGTGCATTTCGACTTTACATATTGAATGGGGGAAAAAAAAATCCAAGATATCTTTTACATTTTGACTCGCAGTGTCATAAATTACAGTGTCATCTTGTTACTCCCAATTGATGCCCACGTGACACTAAACCCACTCGAGCCGGAATGGATGTGACGTTTATTCAGTTAACTCATAAACGGAACAATCTCTCTCCTCAATGAGATTTTCTCGTCGGCGCTCGATAAGCGTCCCCCCGCTGTTTGTTTATATTTTGCCGCCGTCCCGGTTATACCTTGGAGAGCGCTTCCCTCTGCATCTTCCAAAATTAGATGAAAACAATATAAAACACGCCAAGCCACAGCCACTGGTCCGGAAATGCAATAACATGCTTTTTCTCATTTGCAGCATTAATGAAGTTCATGCATTACAGTTTAGTGTAATTCGTACAAATTGAACGATGAGCTCTTGGCATTAGCGGCAGTGAGCAAGCGCCACGACAACTTCATTAGCATAAGTAGAAATGTGTGTCATAAAAATCATATTGAAAATTGTTCCCCAAATTGCTATCTGGCTTTCTTTATGGGGGTTATTTCTACACGACGTACAGTAATAGAATGTTCTTTACCCTCCGGTGCATATTAAACTCGCTAATCTTCTGCTCTTACGCCGGCGGTATGAGCTCAAAAGGGGAAGTTAGCTCTCATTTCGAAGTAGATTTATTCACATTATGCAGTCCTCACTTTCTTCGGAGGTATATAAATAGCCATTTAGCATTGTAGCTAGCAAGCGCTGACTTTTAATTCAGCTTTTTCGTGAGCGATAGCACTGTGTGGAGAATGAAAGCATCAGCGCAACGGAGTAGTGGCTGCCCCCTTTTTTCATAATTGAGACGAGACCCACTAGCATTGCCCCACAGCTTATCATTCATCAAGGGTGAAGGAAGCACTTTGCTTGGTTGCAGCTTTGCGCCTGCTTACGTGAAGGAAATCAACATTCTCCGCTAGCCAGTCAGAGTTATCCATTCAAGTGTCATGTGTTGTCATGAATCGTTCACTCATATTCACTGAATAATAAATCTAGTCTTTGGGCATCCACGCTTGGTTGATAGCATGCTAGCATCCCTCTGGGCTCTTTTGTTGTTTAAACGTCACACCACTCATTTCAAACAAGAGCACCAAAAAAAAAAAAAACACACAAAAAACTGCCTTTCGTATCAGGCCAATAGCAACTGAACAAAAAAATCGCAACTAAACGCTTGGTTGCTAGCATGCTAGCATCCCTCTGGGCTCTTTTGTTGTTTAAACGTCACACCACTCATTTCAAACAAGAGCACCAAAAAAAACCACACACAATAAAAACTGCCTTTCGTATCAGGCCAAGAGCAACTGAACAAAAAAATCGCAACTATCAATTCAACTATGGTGTTTGTAAAACACTCTTGCTAGACAAATCTTTTCTGCTTAAAATGTTCCTGTGGTACTCGAAGCTAATGTTTTTTTGTTTGTTTTTATCTTTACCATTCATAAGTTACTAGTGTAGACAAAAAACTGCTAGAATTTTACTTGAAACACATCCTTTAGATCACTGGCGTCCAAGTCCAGGCCCGGGGGCCAGATCTGTCCCGCCACATCATTTTATGAGGCCCACCAAAGCAAATCAAGCAGGTCAACTTCCACGATGCTTGCTCAAGTTGGAACCAAAATTTCAAATTGTTATACATACTCAACAATAACAGTCATTATTCTTGAGGGGATTAAACATTTATATGGTTTCCCCAAAATTCATAACGGCCCTCCGAGGGAAACCGTAACTACAATGTGGCCCGCAATAAAAATGAATTTGACACCCGTGCTTTGGATTATTTTATTTTGAGGCGGGGCCTAAAAACTCAACTCCTGTTTAACCCTTTCGGGTACAGCCGTTACTACAGTGGACATTTTATCATGTTATCACGTTACAGGTTATCATTAATTGTGCATGAAAGGGTGAACTCAAGTGGACCATGTTTAGCGTTAGTTCTTTGTTCTCCACCAGATTTTAAATTGGTTTGATTTTACAATGCCACATTTTCCCTTTTTTTGTGATTAAACCCGCCCCCTGCCCCTCAGCATATTACCATACCCCAAAGTTAAATGCGTATAAGCGTCTGTTATCTTAGATGCACTTAGTCTTACACGGGTATTCTTTTCCTTTTGGGTCAAAGTCCACCTGAGAAATAAGCCATTTCCTGATGTTGTAATCAAGGCGTAACAGTATGAAACGCCACCAACCTTAACCAGAATGTGAAGTTTAACACTTGTGGGCAACCAACCCACAATAGTTGCTTGAACATGCACTTGGGACACAGCAGTATTTCACTTCAGTCAGTTCAGTCTAAAAGGTACAGCCACATAAATCCTGTCCTGTCTCTCCCGTCATACCTGCGATCCAGCAAATTACCACAAATGCGGTATGTCTGCGTTGTACATGCAATGCTGAAAAAGTTTCAGAGAGGCTCCTTGAAATCTCCTAAATGGACAGTGAAGGACTACCGTGTTTTGTCATTTGACAAATCAATAGGGTGCAGAGTACAAATGGGTCATCTGGATTTGAAAGGGATGTTGATTAATGTGTCATCTAATTGCATTGGAGGCAGGTGCACAATGCACACCTCAACCATGGCGGTCAATGCCTGCTCAAGGCCTGAGTGCCACTTCCTGACTTTTTTTCCTATTAGCAGCCAGCATGTCCCCTGTCTCCTGGAAGTGCCGTGCTCTTTATTGATTAATGGCCCTAATTCATTACAAAGAGGAAGCCTGTAAGTTGCGCTCAATGCGCTATTAATCAACGCTGGCCAGCACATTATGAGGACCCGCTTTGGAAATTAGCGGAATATTTTTTTATTCCCCCTTCTTTCCGTAGATATAAGTCAAGTGACTGACTTGAGTTGGAATTACTGTAAGTGTGTCGTCGGCCATATATTGCCGGCCCTGAATGACAAACGTGTTTGCGAGACGTCATGTCTCGCCATCGAGGGGTGCCGCGTTGTCGCCACAGTTCAGTCAAAGCCGCCACGAGAATGAAACACCCACGCCAAAAAAAAAACGTCTATTCGTTTCACAATCGGAGCGGCGGACGCCCGCAGCGCCAAATTTATCGCAGATAAATCAACAATATTATATTAATCTGAAAACAGATGAGGGGTTAAAAGACTGGAGGCAAGGCCACAATGAATTTCGAGCATCGACGGGGCTATTATTTCCTGCCGCATGGCGACATTTATGACACTTTAAATCCAGCTTTGCAGAAAGCGACAATTGATCATCATTTGTGAATGCAGTCGGCACTTAATCTGCAGGCATTTGAATCCCCCCCCCCTTCACAGCTGCGTTATCAAGTATTCAACTGGCAACGAGCAGACGTTACAACGAACGCATGAAGTCGACTGGAATTATCAGCAAGTATCACATTAAACCCCAGACATTTATTTTTGTTCCGCCCTCAGATGGTGTTGACGGTTATAATTTTGAAGTCCGTATGGAGGTGACATCACCAGAATTTGTACACGAGTCAGAAAACGCAGTTATCACTGTTGTTTGAGCACATTTTTTTTGTGCGGTGTTCCCATTAAGGTTTGCTTCCGTGGAAGCTGCACACATGGTTGAATCGGGAGCGGAGGGGGGGGGGGTGCAGACGCAATGTCCCATGATGATCGGGCATCAATCCGCTGGTTTGTCAGAACCTGGCTCCAGCAATAGCACCTTGTTAGATGGAGGCGTTCAATCAAGGGGGAGCTCTGGAGTGCCCCGACCAGGTCGGGGAGAGCGGTGATTACTGGGTGGCGGCTGTCCAGAGCCGGCAAAAACGCTCCGCCTCGCCGCAGGAGGCCCTCTGACATTCAAGCCTGCATTTTCTGAATCAGTCTTGAATGATTAGGGCAGCGGCGGGCAAAAGGACAGATCAAACAATTATTTCTCCTCAACCTTCCTCGCCGTCCTTTTGACGTTACGCCAAAGGAAGAAAGGCAGCCATCTGAAAATGTCCACCGTTTGAAGAGTAGAAAACAACGGCGGTCTTGTTGGCGACTAGAAATCTCACATTTTAATTCAATAAAGAGGCTGTCGACTATCCTGCTTCCTCGGAGCATTTTTGTCAAATGTTTCAAACGCTGCAATACAACGCGCTGCCTTTACAGCAGCACCTATATTTTGTGTTCTTCTACTGTCCTTCTTTTTCTACT
Organism: Hippocampus mohnikei; assembly: GCA_026261675.1. NCBI lineage: Eukaryota > Metazoa > Chordata > Actinopteri > Syngnathiformes > Syngnathidae > Hippocampus > Hippocampus mohnikei. The sequence goes on along the minus strand of JAKGUB010000342.1, from coordinate 892,862 downwards.
TCTACTTTCTTTCATAACTTTGCTGCTGTAAATTGGGAATTTCTCCATTGTGAGACGTATAAAGGTTTACTTACTATTATTACAATACGTCTTTATTTATATAGTGATTTGACAACAGCCGCAGCTGTACCAAAATACTTTACAGTTAACATAAAATAACAAAATAGTCTAACATAACACATAACAGAAGACACGGACGGTCATGCAATCGTAAACCACTATTCGGTTCACTTCTCTCGTCCCGTGTAAATCCGCTTCAATTCCAAGCGGCGACTCTCAATTCCAAATACGCATCCACGCTCAGCGCCGACACTCTCTCTCTCCTCATCCTCGGCTCCGGCAGCCGTCCATCCAGCCGCAAAAACGCAGACTATCCAACAGCGCCGACATCACCGCTAAACAAAACGGGGCTGCGAAAAAAGCTGTCCATTACACAAAAAAACACAAGCGCCGGCATTCCTCCCCATCAAAATCCAAATCAGTGCTGGTACACGTGTGCCGCCAAGAAGGCGCACCCATCAAGCACAGATTCTTCTACTTTGACGAATGTCGTGGCCAAAACGCTGACAAACAGTCCACATCGGGTCCACACAAAGGACAACAAACACCATATGAACAAAAACTACGGCGCCATCTTGAATCCCGCCGTCTATGTCATATTTGCCCGCTCCAAATGCTTCGAATTAGTGATTGAAAGGACAAAAAATAGAAGTGCCATTAATTAAAAAGAAAACAAAACAGTCTTTAAACCTGCAGATACCCTCGCTAACCATCTGTTCACCCAAAATGTGCAATCATATTGAGCCCATAAGGCCTACTCCAAATCCAATGATCGTATTTACCGGCCTTCAAAAAAAAAAAAAAATCATCTTTAAACCCTCAAATGAACCAAATGGGGAAAATAATCATTTTGTTAGTAAATCCGTACAGTGAGTATAAGCAATAATCTCATTCACAGCTCCCACATCGATGCAAACTATTATGTTCATCCCCAGAAGCTTGTAAAAAAAAAAAAAAAAAATCAATAAAGTGACTGTAAAGTGCACGTCCCCCCACCCCCCAACTGTCATTTTAGAATTCGTACCGTCGATAGAATTCTGCTGCAATACATGGGGCATCGTCCTCTGCCCCCTTCCATTCTCCCCCCGCTAAACTTTTTTGCCTCCCACCTGAAAAAACAGCCGTAAAAAAAAAAAAAAAAGTCTCTCGGTGAGATTTTCCTTCATAAAGCTCACGCCTCCAATCGGATTAGAAAGAGAAGCGGACGGCAGTGGGGGCAGTCTTGTATAATGTTCAGCGGGGGCACCGCTTTGATGTTTGGGGTGGGCGGGCGCGGGAGAACAGTGGCTTTTCCATATGTGGGAATGTCATTTCACACGTAACGACCAACAGCATTATACACGATACGCCCAAAAATGCATTTGGATGTTTAGGGGGTTTTTTTCGCCTTGATGTGCAGCTCTCCATCCAGTTAGCTTCATGCTAACCATCCAATTTTCTTTGTGCTTTTACAAACTGATTTAGGCTCAACACACAATTGGAACTACAATAGTAGGCGACGCCATCGTTTCATAATCCAAATAATCCGGTGTCAAGGTTTCACAGCTCTGAGAGCGAATGCGGATTTGAAATTTCCAGCAGTTGTTTTTGGACAGTTTTCTTGCTCGCTTTGAAGTTTGCACCCTGCTGAGTGTCCTAACTTTGACACAGGGAGCCCAGTGGCCGCAGCTATTTATACATCTTGTGGGAGAATGGAGAATGCCCCCCCCCTGCCCCCGTGTGTCCAACATAACTGGACCCCCAACCGCCCCCCCCCCAGTCCCCCACCGGCCCCATCGCTACTGTATACAACAGTACCATATGGACGGAAAGAATAGCATTCATTTGAGAATTTGGTGTAGGCTATTCTAATCACTTTCTTTTGGGGGGTGAATGAGCCAAATCCGCATTGGACTATTTTTGTGACGTAAATGTTTTGGGGACAGCAATTCCTCTGAGCTAGCCCAAGCTAATTTTTCATACGATCTGTACGGTAGGATAGTTGGAGTGCTATGTTTGATCTTGAAGCGTTTTTTTTTGTTTGTTTATCTGTCGCTGGTATTAAGAACGACCATTTGGTTGTGTTCCCAAGAAGTATACGACGATTAAAAAAAAATGCACACTGCCGTTTCATTCAAAATGAAAAGACACAAATATATACATGGCTGTGTTAAAAAAATTGATTCACTCTGAAATAACTGTGGTTCTCCCCCCCCAAAAAAAATTAACCGACAGTCACATTAATGTAATTTCCGCACTATAGAGCGCACCTGATTATAAGCCGCACCCACTACATTTTTAGAGGAAAACCAATTTTGTACATACACAAGCCGCACCTGTATATAAGCCGCATGTGCCCACATTAAAACATGTAAACATATTTACAAAGAAAGACGGTACACAGAGAGAGTTTTCAAAGTTTTAATCATATAACTTACCAATAATAATAATATAACTTTCTTCCCAAACGGTGCCTGTGATGCGGCAGTAAAACGGTAGCAACATGGTAACAACACGCTAGCAACAGAATAGCAATGCGTCATATGCCTTTCTTTTTGCATTTTCCATGATGAGGGTATGTTCACGCTAATTTAATTTATGCACAAGACAAGAAGTTGCAGTCTTCCTCGACGCATATATTCCACCGGTCTTAATCTTACCTTTTCTACTCGAGCGCCCCTGGCAGCCGTTAGAAAAATTACATAAATTGGCCGCATCACTGAATAAGCCGCAGGGTTGAAAGTTTGGGAAAAAAGTAGCCGCTTATAGTCCGGAATTTACGGTAATTCACCAAAGTCAACAAATAGACAGTAGCTTTATCGCATTTTTGATTCCTGCACTCCAGTTTGAAGAATATTGGAAGGGGGTGGGGGGGACGGACTCGGTTCTTTTTAAATTTGAATAATCAGTCGATTGACGTTCAATGAACGACCTGGTGAATTATTACACACCCATTCCTGAATTGTCGCAATCCATTTTGAAAACATTATTCTCGGTGTTGGTTTGTTGTTGTTTAGTTTTTTCTCTCGAGTGGAGCATTGTCGTCTGCCGTATAGAGCAAAGTATCAGGGTCACAGTCAGAGAGTCGGAACCAATGCATCTCCTCCAATTCTCACCCTTCTATTGATTGTCCCTCTGAAATTTATGTTGCCTTTCAGCGGGACTCCCTGCTGGGGGGGCCCTCGCCGGTGGGGGTCACGGTGACACAAGAGTGTCGGGCCAGATGCCGAGCGATCTCCTCCGATCTAAAAAGCCACATCCATCCCCGCCGCCAGTTACAATCAGCCCCGACCCCGTGGAAATACCACGCTTCAAAACCCGAATCCCCCCCCCCTTGCCCCTCCAGCCTGGCCTACTCTCCTGCTCGCTGTGATTCTCGTGTCCCCACAACGTGTAAATCTTCTGCGCAAATGCTCCGGGAAAGAAAGATTGGAAAGTGTTGTCGACGAAGAGAGGGAACGAAAAGGCGGCGGGGGGAAAAGAGAATTGCAGAACAAAACAAGCCAGCTGGTCTACCTTTTGCCGCCGATTGGATTTGTGTTTTGTTTTTTTGTCGTCAGTGTGTGTGTGTGTGTGTGTGTGTGTGTGTGTGTGTGTGTGTGTGTGTGTGTGTGAACCAAACACTCTTTGAAGTCTGCTTCCAGCACTGTCCTGTGGCATCACTACGGCCACTACTAAGCACCATGCAAAAATGCGCCATCCGATTATGGCTGGAAACGCTATAGAATTCAGTCATAAATCACTTAAATTTTCATGCAAATGGGCTCCTCCGTGGGGGCGTTTGTCGTGTGTGTACAGCGGCATCAATGGACACATAAAAACGCAAAAAAAAAAAAAAGTGTGTTTTGGCACAAGAACACTCCCGGAGACGACGCGGCCTCGAATGCACACCGAAACTTCAAGGTCAAACAGCGCCACATAATAACTCTGACAAGCGCGCACAATTGGAACGTCCAACAAGAGTAGGGAGTTGTTCGGGTTTTTATCTTGTGGCTGAAGTGGGGGGGGTGGGGGGGGTAGATCCACCCAATATCCCAGAAGGACTGATCAATCACAGCCTGAGTGGTTCAAACTGTTTGTGCCCGATTCTGCATCCATCACCGTCCCGTGCGGTCTATTAAAAAAAAAAGAAAAAAAAGAAAAAGCTTTTCAATTAGAGCATGGCGAAATACAATCACACTACTTGATTTATAGTGCAAGACTAATTACACAAGCTTTAGGGGCTGAGACTTGAGGTTATTGTCTTATGTGAAATTTTAGCCTGTGACTCAAGCGTTCACGTCTTTTAAGAAGAAGAAGAAGAAGAAGAAAAGCCTCCCGATCGCGACACGGAGGCTCACAAGAAAACAAAAGGAGAAACACACTTGAGTGTCTTTATGGCCGATGACATTGGGCTCAAGTATACACGACATGCTGTATGGCTTTATTTACTCCGCATGGTTGGAGTGAGACTATTTTTTTTTTTTTTTTGGATGCGGTGTTCCCACGCTATACTCGATCGCAGAAATGTACACACGAAATGAACTCAATGGCATTCTAGATTTCTGAAAATGTTTGCATGCGTGACATCCGCAACTGTGTGATTCGAGTTACGTTGAAATGACTGTCAGGGAAAAAACAAGAACTTTGCGCTAAGTTAACGCAAAGTTCTTTTTATTTATTTCTTTTTTTGCAAGGGAAGCGCCGATATTAAATGCACGTTTATGCACTTCCGGGTCAGTTTGGCTACTGGCGCCTGGACAGTCCGCTTCAGATGCCTTTAGCTTATTTATGCTTAAAATCCAGAACGGATTTTATGTCTTTGTATTTCAAGCCAATCTCAAAGTAAAATATGATTAAACTCGATCATGGGTGGAAAACGCGCCATCTTTGTTTCTTTCATTTACCGGGAAGTATATAAACGCACTTTTTTTGTAAAGTGTTCCTTTGAAAAAAATGGAATAAAATATTTTGCGTTATCTCACAATCTTTGCGAGTGAAGGCCAAACTTTACGAGGGCGCACATTTTTTTTTTTCGTTTTTGTTTTTCTTTGTTATCACCAAAACCCTTGTGGCAAATTCGTCCTATTTTTGGACTGTTGACAACTGTTGACAAACAGTCCAAAAATAGATCAAAGGCAACGTTATGAAAACGTCATTGAAATTGCTCAAATTGGTCTAACTTGTCCAAAAACAGGTGAAAATTAGTTTTCAAGTTTTAAAAAAAAGTCCAAATATGTTTTTCAGAATGATTTCTTTATTTACATTTGAAAATCGCCAGGAGGAAAAACAGTCCAATAACGGGCCGTGTTTTCCCCACACACACCCATTATAAATGCGACTTTTCCACGTATTCTTGATGCACTGTATCCCGAATGTTTTACCATGCATTTTTCGCAATTTCGCGCTAAATCTCTTCACAAGCGGTCGAACTACATGTGAAAACAATTTTTGGGGACTTGAGAGTAATCATGCAATAATACAGCAGATGGCGCTATATTTCTTCATGATTTATTAACATGTTGAAGGCTCTAACTTGTCCATACTGATTATTCCAAATTGAATGTTTTTTTATATATTTATATATATATATATATATATATATATGCAGATGATAGTTACTTTTACCCAAAGCACAATACTGCTTTTTGTTGCTTTTATTGTCCAAAGAGGGCATCTAAAAGAAATAAATATATAAAATATATGAATGGATAGGCCTGACGCCACTGAACAGTTTGAGTGGTCGGGAGAAAAAAAATATTCAGAAATGACTTTGATATTACACTTTAAAGCCAAGATGCCATAATTGAACGTTTTTTCCACTGTGCTCGAAAAATGGGATGACGCACAAGGGTTAAGGTACAGGTGTCAAACTCAAGGCCCGGGGGCCAGATCTGGGCCGCCACATCATTTCATGGGGCGCGCGAAAGCAAATCAAACTTGTCAACTTTCATGATGCTTGCTAAAATCTCTTCCAACATTTTTAAATTCTTAGATGTAATAAATAAGGGAGAAACTGTATTGTAAGAATTTTCTTGTCACCAAAGCCCTCATGACAGTAATTTAAACAATAGTTGAAAGAACCGTCTTATGCTTCCAGTCAAGGAAAACGGTAACAGAAATGTGGCCTGCGACAAAAAAAATGACTGACACATATGTCAAACAAATGTTTGGAATATTTTTTTTTCAAGAAACCCATTGGACTCAATGTAAATGCAAAGTTATTGCATGTCACAATGCCAGACATTTATTATCCGCTAGCGTGCTCGCATTTCAAACCGTATTCCGTTTGTCGGGGTGAGTGAAAGCATCTCCAAATCAAGACTTAAAAGCCCCTCACAAGTTGAAGATGGCGTGTGCCACATTCTGCACGGAATGGAGGTGGCAGAAGCTGGCTCTGACTGTGACATTCTCCATCAGTGAGCCTTAAAACCATTTCACACCAGCCTAAGAAGGTCTACACCCTCCCAGTCAGGTGCTACACCAGAGACAAGCAATGGCACTTTGGAGTAATCACCTTTTTTTTTTTTTAAAGAGTTGTCAGAAGACAAGACTCTGAAGTGGGGACTGCAGCTGTTGACTTGAATATTAAAAAGATAGGGCTGGGGTTGCAAGTGCAGGTCCCAGCAACAAGGCCAGGCTACTTTGCCTGAAGATGTTGACTCCCCACCCTCTTTAAAAAAAAAAAAAAAAATATATATATATATATATATATATATATATATATATATATATATATATATATATATATAAAACGAGATAGATTTCAGCTACCTGTGGTCCATCCTATGAGGTTTTTCACGCTCATTTTCCAGCTGCTTCAAGTTGTGGGCTGTCACCCTAAGAAGGGAACATAGTCATCAAATGAGGACCCCTTCCATATTATAAGCTTGTAATTGCATAATTATTGGACCTAACAATCGACAAGCCGCTTAAACATAATTCTAAGCCGTAAGAATGTAATTACAATGTAATGAGAATGTAATTAGATTTCAAAATGCGTTCAAGGATTCAAATTTGAAAATGTTTGTTTTTTTAGGGCGTTGAGACAAAGACAGAAATGTCGATGGACGGCTTAGCAAAAATCCGCCTGGAAGCGTGATTGGAGACCCTTCCGCATTGTGCGTGCAACACTCCTGAACACGTTGACGGAGGGCGCCATCACCCGACATGGCCCTTTTCGTTAAGAAGCATGTTGACAACCCATCTGCCGCAGGTAGACACCATCTTGTTTCTCAAAGCGCTTTGCGGCGCAAGCCCTCATAAGAGGTTGATTTCAAAGTGGCTCGGCTCGACAGATTTCCTGCCCATGCGGATGTGTGCCGGAGTCACGCGTGTCTGTGAGGCGCAGGTGATAATGGGGCCTTAATCGCCCCGCTGGTTCTGCTTGTCCCTCTCAATGTCATATATCCGGATGAATGTGGTAAATATCAGCCTGGAGTCTCAAGAACACTTTTTTTTTTATCTGCTTTTGTCAGGCCAATGTGCTGGTCATGTCGAAGCGGCTGAGAGATGAAGGGTGCGTAGAAGAATACGTGCAGTTTGAAAGCACGCGCACCTTAATCACCGGGTTAATACTATTTGGATGGCGCAAGTTTGGAAGTCACGGATTAAAAAAAATAAAAATAAAGCCGGAATGAATAATTTTGCAAGCGAGACGTAACGAAAAAAAAAAAAAGAGGGCTGCTTGGAGGCTAATTAGCATTTTCGACACTCGCAAGTGATCACAGCAGACAAGTGTGCTGCTGCAGCCCTCGGTCAATAGCTTTTGTCTTCATGTAATTGGAGAATAATAACAATTAGGGCTTTATCGACTGTTCAAATCGGGTCTACTACTTTGTATTTGCTAGCAATTCCGCAAATGGCAAATAGCTTTTTTGGGGGAGGAGGGGGTGTTACCTCAGCTGGGCTTGTTTGTGGTCAGGATTTCTGAAAACATTTCTACTCGAGCAAAGAACTTTTTTTTTTTTCAAATTTGGAAAGGCTTCCGTGGGGTTCCCCCCCCCCCTACTTTCGCACCGGAGTAGATATCAACAGTGTTTTGTTTTGTTTTTTTCTCTCTCGAAATCTTTGGCAAAATTCAGACTGTACAGTAGTATTTATCAAAGTGTGCTGTTCGCATCATGGTCTGCCGTGACATTCTAGTTTTGTGTCCATTTTTGTTTTTGTTTTTTACAGCAGCAGCAGTAGATGGCCATTTAAAAAAAAAAAAAACCAGTAGATGTCTTCTCACCCTTTCAGGCACATCGGTCACTACAGTGCACAACTTATCATGTTATCAGGCTACCGGGTGCATGGAAAGGTGACTACCGGTAAGTTCAGGCAAAGAGAATGAGCAGCAGTAGTGTATCCTGGAACTGTTGGTGAATAATTGATCCTTATCAATGCCGATTTGAACGTGAACACAAAGCATGACTAGTCAGTAGCATCGGATGTGGTGACATGGAACAATAAACACGCACACATATGCGTTAATACCGGCGATACCACCAACAGTAGAGTTGAAAAAAAAAACAATATTTCTAAATCGAAAACAGGCAGGATATCAACAGTATACAAGACATCGTGTATGCCAGCGGTGTCAAACTCATATTTGTCGCGGGCCACTTTTGAGTTACGTCTTCCCTCGGAGGACCGTTAACACAGTGAAACCACAAAAAACATTTCATCGCATTGTTACTTGGAAGGCTATCAAAATGATTGCAAAATCTCAACATAATTTATTACACAAAATAATTTGACCTTTTTTTTTTTAGCAAGGACCATGCAATTTGACACACGTGATTTTCTTTAAAGGGGCCACATAAAATGACGTGGCGGGCCAGGATCTGGCCCCAGGCCTTGAGTTTGAAACAGGTGGTATATACAATTCAATAGTCAGCAGCATCGTATGTACATTGATCAATAAATCAATAATGCAATCAATATGTTTGACTTTTTAACCCGTTTTATAGCTTGGGACCACTGAGGCTGGACGAAGAGTGTTTGACTTTGTAGTAGACATGCACAGGCTCTATGTAGCAACGCGAGAAATGGGGTTGAAAAAAAAATATTGATAACCTCCTTCAGCATTAACACACAGAGCAAGAATATTTTACATTTTGGAGCGATGTTGAAGCCCCAAAGGCTGATCAAAAGCTATTTGGCAGAAATCTAGCTGCCTCTTCCCCCCCTTCAAACATTCCATCTGCGCTCCATCACAGCAGCCCCCGTTGTTCATCACCGCGTCGTTCGTTCGATATCAAACTACAGCATCCTTCCGCAAAGACACACGCCGCTTCTGCAGGGTGACTCGGCCGTGGCCGCCATCCAGGCCTCGGCTGAACAAACACAACCTGACCCGTTTCCCTTTCAAAGTCAAAGGTGAAGCGATGTTGATGGTTGAGAACATCCATGCGGCAATTTAGGGAAAATGCGATCAGGAAGTAGTGGGGGGCCGGGGAATAGAAATGTCTCACTTTCGAGGACATTATATCTAAGGGATTAAATCGGATAGGATTAAATCGACGGGTAAGGTTGGCAGTTTGATGGAATAAAGCATCGGGTCTACCATGTTACAGATTAAGAAGCAATGTACATATTGATTCTTTTGCTCAAGAACTCATCACAAATTTGGGATTCCAGCCTCGGCTGCGGCGTTGTTCAAAACCTTTGTCAGAATCAGATTTATTGGCCATGTATGTGAAGAAACACACCAGGAATTTACTTCCCAGTTACAAGCCGTTCAGAATAACCAACATGAGGGGGAGACAGAACGAGAAGTCTGGCAGGTTGCTGTTAAGTTAGGTGTGGAAGGAAAACAGTCGGGAAGCGGAGTGGGGGGGGGGGGGCAAGATGGAAACTTCAGCACATGTAGCGTTCATTTAAAAACAGAACAACAACAACAGAACAACTTTGACATTGCACCTGCAGCTGCAGGGCCAAGACCTGATCAGTCACAGGCTCGGGGGCAGTGACATGAAAATAGGGAGATCGGTCAATCTGATAAATTCTTGATCAACCAGTCAGAGTCAGAGTCTTGATCAGCCGCCCCATACTTGGCATGCAGGCCGCCATCTTGTGATCTTCCATTTGAAGCTGAAGCATCTGGTTGAATTTTGCGATTGATCAGGAAATTGCTAACACCAAGCAGCAGATACCGGTTATCAAAATAAACGGTAATGTAAATGTCGTCCACATCCTCTCCGGATAATATTGTCTAGCGAACCATTCTCTTCCCCGCATACGGCTCTTTAGCGCCGCCCTCGTGGCTCCCTGGAGCTTTTTCCCAAAAATGTTTGAAAATTTAAAAAAATGGGGGCGGGAGGGATATATTTTTTGTTTTAAGATGGTTTCTGTAGGAGGACAAACATGACACAAACATTCTGAACGTTTTCCAGTGCTGTAAAAATGTGTCGAATAAATGCTAAATTTCAACATTTCAGGCAATGAGGATTTGCGTAATAGCCTGCGACACATTTCTATTAGCGGTGTTTCATGTACAAGTCACCGAGGACGCTGGCAAAGAATGGGAATCTGGAGAGCCGAGAGAAGCATTTGAAAACAGTACACGTGAGCTACGATAGTTAGCACACAGCAAAAGTGCGCCCCATGCCTCCCCGTCAGGTCTTGAATTGTGTATTCTGCCCATATTTAGTTATAACTTTCTCATGCCCATAGCGAAACTCTGTTTTGTCGCCAGATGTGTCCTTCAAGCACACCACCTCATCAGTTAGGCATCGGAATGCGCCAGTTGATATAAGTTAAGAATCGCTTTCGGAGAAACGAAAGTTCTGATGCCGCACCATAAGTTTCTGTACCGCCCTTATGATGATATAAATATGTTGGGAATCCCTTGTTTCTTTACACTCGTGATCCGCAGCCATTGTCTGTAAACCATGGGTGCCCGGAATATTCTGCAAATAAAACCTTCGAAGGTACTGTTCATCGTCTCCAGCATGTATTTGGACAGCCAACGTCCTCACCCTCCGAAATTAACAAACACGCAGAGGAAGAGGAAGGCCATCATCTTAGTTGTGGCTGTTGCTCATTATGGAATGCGTGTGTAAGTTCGTGTGTGTGCGGTAATGGGTCGATCGCGAGTGGTTGGTTGATCAAAAAGTAGATTTCGGTTCAAAAAGGTCACCACCCCTGGTCTACAGGATGCACTGCAAAGAGAAAAAAAAACATTGAATCATGAGGTCTCATTGTTTATTTGTAGCTAACGTCGTCATTTTGACAGTAGGCTAATATAGCTAACATAGCTACATACAGCATGTGTTGCCTTCATCATAAGGCTTTTAATTTTTTGCAGCTCCAGACATATTTGTTTTTCCGGGTTTTTGGTCCAATAATAATCCTCTTTCAACATTTTGGGTTGCCGACCCCTGCCCTTAAAAGAAGGTTAATGCGGAGGTGAAGTTCCAAACACTGCCGATCGCCAACAGAACACCATAGCTGCAGTCAGCGTCATGATTTGGGCTGCTTTTCTTCGCCTGGAACTCGGGCCTCGGTTAAGGCGTAAGGAATTATGAATAGCTATAGGAAATAGTCAACGTTAGTGCATAACCTTCTGCTAGAAAGTAAAAGAAGGTAGTGGAACATCTGACATGTATTTAGGTTTCATCAGAGGCCCTTTAAATGGTGGCAGGTGTGTGCGGAGTCCAGTAAATGTGATTCGGGTGTGTGAACAAGTTTTGAATTGATTTATGTTGGTCTATTTTATTTCTTTTTTTTAAAATCACATCAAGCTGACATTTGAGCTTGAACAGAGGAGTGGAAACGGCTAATTCTGAACAAGCAATTTGATTGGACATGGTTGAGTTTTGATTGCGTGACCTCTCGGTGTACACGTTACAGTTGTTTGAACCTGTTAATTTGGCCCACATTACCAGCTAGTGCTGAGCTACGATTTTTTTTTTTCCACTTCCTAATGTCGAAATGAAATCGGCAAATTTCACATTCCATCTCCTCCCCAAGAGGTATTTTCCCGAACGGGCCTTATTTCGTAATAAATGGCATGAAAAAGCTGAACGAAATCTTGCAGGACGTCACGGCCGATCGTAGTTCCATGTTGTTGTTTTTTAATTTTTTTGAGGGGGAGGGGTTCGTTAAAACCTCATTTGGGCGATAATTGTTGGCATTACAAGGAACAGAGGATGACGTGAGCTTTCTTACCGAAGCATTTCTCTTGCCTAGTAAATATATCTTGGTCCAGCGACCCTGAAAAGTAGGCCCAAGCGCTTGTGACAAAAAGCCCTCAAAGCTAATGCCGCTGTAAAGACAGCGTAGCATTGTTTATTCATGGGGAGGCTCGACTCGGCTGACGGTCTATGGGGTGCGGGGAGGGTGACACAATGGCGAGCGGGAGATTCTGTCGTTTTAAACACATAACAATGCTGCGAGAGGACTGCTTCCAGTCAATGCAAAACACGCTATTGAGTCGCCCACAATAGGGCGGCCGTGCATCACAACAGGCGGGACCAGACCCGATATTAACATTTCCTTTTGACACGTGGCGAGAGGTTTTCTCGAACCCACCGAGGGTGAATGGAGAATCAGCGGATGATAAGAAATTAAAAGGTAAATACGGGCAAGGGGGGAGAAAGGCAAATCCTTGCCCCGGGGCTTCACGACGGAGCACAATGGCCACCAAGGCACTAAAGGCAGCTTTATTTGGGTAAAGGAGTCCATGTTTCTTATTGCCCCCTCCCTGCCCTCCCCTAGCGCCACCTGCATTACAATTAACCTCATGGCAACCTTGAGGTCTCTGATTAGTGATGGCCTATTGTCTTGCTCCCATTTACGCTTGGTCCCCACTGCCCTCGGTGCACGGGGGCGGCAACAAATCAAAGACCGTTTCTGGCGGGTGGGGGGACTCTCGGCACAAGGAGCTTCAGATCCGTGGTCCCAGACCGCTGCTTGATGCTGTACCTGAGAAGCTGCACGATACGGAGCTCAGTAACTGCACTTTATTAAGAGCCAATACAAGAAACTGCTGTTTTCTGCCATAGACAATTCAATATACAGTACAGTGGTACGTCCACTGACGAACGTCTCTTCATACAACATTTTCAAGTTACAAAACGTCTCAACGGGAAAATATTGGCTCTTCTTACGTAAGAAATTTCAAGATACAAAGGCAAAAATACAGTATGGGCTGCTGGTCGCAGCTCCGAGTTTCCTGAACGAAACATACTTATAGCTGCTCTGCCATTGGCTGTTCCTAGCATCTTCCTGGCATCCCATTGGCTAAGAGGGACTTATATGTGTCTTTGCAGCTTTCTCATCATTCACCCCTCGAGCCACGAGGTGTTGCAATAGTTTTACGTAAATTTGAATCACCCGGAAAAAGTGTTCATCAGGCAGGCAATCGCTCACTATGCTGATGTTTGCCTTGGACATTTTCAAAGGATTGTTAAAAGCCGACAAAAGCAAACGTCCTTAGATCTGTTTTTTCCAAAACGCCAGTCAAAAACCACTTCTGAGAGAGAACATGAACTAAAGAGGGCAAAAAATGATGAGGACGCAGTTTAAAAGTGAAATGACCATAATTTTGATTCTTTATTGTTAGTTTTTTTACATTATACACAACTCCCATTTACTTTGCAATAATCTAATTGTAACATGTATTTGTTACATATTTTGATGCATTTATATGCTTCAGAAAACATTTATCTCTGAATTCTGGGGGGCTTGGAACGGATTAGGACATTTACATGGAAAACGCGTCTCTACTTACAAATTTTTTTAAGTTAAGATTTAAGAAATGTCTTCTAGAAACAATTAATTTCATAATTCGAGGTACCACTGCATTCAACACTTGGAGAAAATCTGCAACAATGAGGCTGCAATAGGCGAGCGCCGATATCGGAGCGGGAACGCTGTGCATCGACAGTGGAGTGAAACCGAGGTGACGCATTCATAGAATTAAAAGCACACCAGATGTCGGCTTGGGGGAAAATGCCCCGGAGGAGTAAATCAACACATTAAGGCATAATATCACCTCATAGATTTGAAGTGCAATCACTGCTACTCTCCAGGGAGCTGTTAGCCGATATTTTGCCACCACACTTTCAGTCTCAACTACCTCCAAATGGCCCACGCAACAATGTACACGAGGGAAACAACGCTTTGGTTTGACACCTTGACAAAATCCTTGAGTTTTTCGGAGGACAGGGCAGCGTCGAGGCATTCTGATCACTCTTTCTTCCTCTTCTGATGAATAATAATGTGTCCTCTGCAACGTGGTATGTTGCTGAAGATTTGTATTTGAAGCCGCCCCGAAAATACAATTTTACCAATTGTCATGACATTGAGCGGACATGACGTGACGTACGAATGACTCACGTGCAGTAAGTCCGCCATTTTGTTTTGTTTTGGCAATTTTGTGTTAAATCCTATTCAGATGAAATACCAAGATATTCACAAAAATGAGCACCAATCAGAAGCAAGAATCCGACACCAGTGTTTCTCTTGAGAAAACCCGCAAGGAACGCAATCAAACGCAAATGTCGTCAGCAAAATTCAGCGTTTTTTGTGTGTGTGGCAAATAAAATCATTTTTTGTTATAAGGTTGCATCGAGATGTCATTTGGGCAAATGAAGACCCAGTTACGTTGGCGAGTAAATCTGGCTGAGGGATTTTCATCAACTGCGCAAGAGAGCGCTTTGAAGCCACTGTGCTCTGTTCTCACAAAGTTTTTTGGGGCACACCTGCTCCAAATCTTGGATACCGCTTGCTCCGTTTTGGCAACATGCAGGTGCAGTGACGCAGACAAGATTGATCGGTCCGGATTTCACAAAGTTTTAATCACCCTCATCTTGCATACTGGTGATTTTCTAGACCCAAATCCGACCAGCATTTCCTCTCAAAAACTTAGTAACTTTATACACTTTGCTTTCACTGAGCTTTTGTTCCAACATTTTAATTCTTGCAGGCCCTTCTGGTTCGGACATTTGAATATTATTGGAAAAAAAATTGGCAGCCCCGTGGATGACTTGTGAGCATGTCGGCCTCACAGTTCAGAGGTGCAGAGTTCGATTGTGGCTCCGGCTTTCCTGTGTGGAGTTTGCGTGTTCTCCCCGTGCCTGTGTGGGTTTTCTCCGGGTATTCCAGTTTCCTCCCATGTTCCAAGTACATTCATGGCAGGTGAATGGAACACTCAATAGAAAATAAACTGGGACTACACGCATAGAATTGTGGAGGGGGACATTTTTGTCACAAACGAGTCCACATGAACTTGTGAACTACCCTGCATAAATAGTAATGCTACACCTCAAATTGCTTCCGAGTACTGCAATCGTAGCACTTCACTCCAATTTACAGATTGCAACAGATTTGCGATCAAAACAATGTGTGTAAAGAACACGTATTCGCTCATATCAGAATTAAGGCTTAAAAATAAAATAAAAGAGCTATTATGCCTCCCATCTTTCGCATTGTAACAATACTCATTTGTCACACCCGGCGGTAACACAAAACCACAAGCATAAACATCCCAATACAGCTGGAGTTTATGGAGGGGATAAAAAAAAGAAAGAAATAAAAAATAAAGGGTATTAATATCCTTGGGAAAAATGCTTAGGCCTGTTGTTATCTTGCGGCAGATTCATCACTGCTCGTATTCATTGTCCAGACCCCCCGCGGGCGTCATTGCTCATCCTTGCCATCCCACTAAACTGCATTATTGAGTTAGCGAAATAATGCCGTCGTCCTCCGACAATCGGCCACATGCGCACATTCAATATGCGAGCGCAAACACTCTGTCTAACACCCTTTACTGGCTAAATTGAGGAATTAAATTTAGTCCTGAATGTACACTTTCAGATAGTAAATCCAAATTTGTAGCCTAAACGTGAGCTAATACAGTAAGCTCCACCCAAGTTAGCGACGCATAGGCAGAAAAGATTCGTTCCAAGTGCCTCTCGTAATCCGAACCACACTTGTTGTAAGGATTAGGTTGGAATCCTGATAAGAAATTCATCAATGTTAACCCTTTCACGCACCCTTTAACCTGATAACATGATAAGCTGTCCACTGTAGTGACCGCTGTCCCCGAAAGGGTTCAAGAATGTCATGTTTTGACAGTAACGTTTTTTTTCAAGACAAAGTGTCATCTTTCCAGGAACAAAGCCGTGTTCTGTCGAGAGAGTAAATATAGCGAGTACAAAAAAGTCCAAGTTTCATGAGGAACGAGTCAAATTTCAAATTTCGTGAATTCCGAAAACACGTCTTTACTAATATTACACCTTTTATTCTGAAATAAATAAAAGAATAAAAGAGATGATTAAGATTGACGATAAAATCAAGAATAACTTCATTCAGAATGTCAGATTTATGTGATGATGCGCCATAAGCATATCGGAGCTTTTAATTGGCCCAAAGCTACTTCTTGGCTTCGCACGTCTTATGTAAGAATGAGCTTATTTTTCCCCACAGAAACGAGATAATTTATAACCGAAGATTTTGTGGACTCCGTCTTGAGAACACTTGGCAAAAATGACAATTCCAAGAGGACCCGGGCGCAGCTTGTTGCTTGGGCCGGAAATAATCCACTTGAAAAGTGGCTTCTTTAGTTGCATGTGTGTATTGTACTACGATCTTTTTTCAGTGATGGGTTTGACTCAATTTCTCCTGAATTGGTTGGACTAGCATCCATTTGGTGGCGTGTAGACATACCGCGAATGCATTGTCACTAAAACACAAAGCAGATGTGGATTCATGTGAACTTGACGCTTGTACCAGACCCAAAACGGTCACCCTCCAACGTGAGCAAAGATGCATCCAAGCGTAACGACGCAATTCCACAAATTCAAGGTGGATCCTTTCCTTTTCACCCCCTATATTTTTACATCCCGCTTTTGGGCCAACTTGGACCAGATGACCTTGAAACAAGTACCATGTGACTTAAGATCCGGACAAAAAAGCTCAAGGAGCCGTCGGACTGCAGCTCTGGAAGCATTCCCCTGAATATTCCCGCAGATAATAGCACATGCTAATGAGGAATGATGGAATGAAGCCAATCAAAGAGAATTAAAAAAAGAAAAAAAGAATGCAACAGGGCCTGCCTCGACTGTCAGGTCAGTTGACGGGCGTTTTGGGGGAAGAAAGATTTGGAAACTGGCACCTGGCAGACAGACAGATTTCACGCTAGGCCGCCACGCCAAAGCACTCCAGCAAGAGTGTCTCCCCTCAAACATGCCTTGTCAAAAAAGGGGAAAAAATAATTTAATGGAACTTTTTTTTTTTGCTTTTAAAACAAAAGTAGTGCAAAATTACCGTATTTTCCGGATTATAAATCGCACCAGCCATAAAATACAGAATAAAGAAGAAACACACACACATATATATATATATATATATATATATATATATATATATATATATATATATATATATATATATATATGTATGTGACCTCTGCTCTAAATTGTCCCTAGCTGTGAGTGTGAGCGTGGCGGGTTGTTCGTCTCTATGTGCCCTGCGATTGGCTGGCAACCGATTCGGGGTGTCCCCCGCCTACTGCCCGAAGACAGCTGGGATAGGCTCCAGCACCCCCCGCCACCCTAGTGAGGATAAAGCGGTTCGAAAGATGAATGAATATATATATGATCAAATCCAACACCAAAAACAGACATGTCATCTTGGAAGGCAATTTAAAATCAAAATAATATATGCTAACGATATGCTAACGTTACATGACGCATAAACAACAAACTGAGAACGTGCCTGGTATGTTCACGAAACATATTAAGACTTGTTCAGATAACTATAGCATAAAGAACATGCTAATAAGTTTCCCAAACCAAAATTGTGATTTATAGTCCGGAAAATACGGTAAACTGTGCCTTGAACTTGTCCAATTTTGGGAATACTGTACAAGAAGTCAGTATCCCTCAATCGACCTGATTTCTGCCAGCATCAAATGATAAACTCTGCCTTTGCCTTTTGCCTTTGCCTTTTATCCCCTGAAACTCTGGTAAGAAGAGAAGAATGGCCATAGGAAATTTTATACGGAGAAAAAAAACTTGGTTACTCTGACCAATGCATTTAGCGGAGATTAGTTATTGAAACTGTACCCCGTCTTGAAGAAAAGCACCCCATATACACTTCAACCAAACGTATGCCTCTGTAGTTTGGGGAAAGTCATGAAACATGACCCGCAGTGTTGGTTGGCATGATGGAATGATGTCAAATGAATGGGAACCCTTCAAGCGTTTTCTAGAAAAAAAAAAAAATCCCTATACATAAAACATGTACATTACACATCAATTGAAGTGATAATGAATGCTCTTGGAGGAGGTGTAAACGATGCAGTAGCTTATTAGAAATGACGCGTCTCCAACCAAATGTTCCGGTGGCATGCCACACAGCGATCTCGCCAGCAGCTGATTGGATTTAGCCAAAAACTTGCTCCAGAGAAAATCTCCCACTGAGAGCAAAATTGACTTACGTCTGTCGGTGGCCAGTGAGATGAAGGGCGTCCGGTCTTATCTTGCTCCATCCCGTGTCGCCACCCCTCCGCCCCCCGCTAACCCCAATACTTTTCCCCATGCGCCGCTGCGCCGTGGCCGCCGTCGTTTCAAACATAGCATGTCGAGGAGACGCCACAATGACGTTTTTCTGCAGTCCGTGTTCAGATTATTCACTCTGTGAGAGATGAAACTGCACATGGAACCTTGTTTGTGTCAAGATGCGATAACACACATCTTGCCTTATCACTTCCTCCGCCGACCATTTTCAACATTGTATGCTCTGTGGTAGTAGCTCACATCCTCTTTCCTCCAAAATTTCATTTGAAACAGATAAGAATGGCTCTTTGAAATGTTCAAATGAATTCGCTGGAATTGACGCCACAAATGCGAAACCAACATACTTGTTGATATTTCGGGGTTCAAGGTTTGCTGGCATTTTATAACACTTCCCCTTACTTTAAGCTACATGCTTCTTTGACTTAACCCTAAAACTGTTGCTGGATTCATCACCACCGATTTCAATACAAAGCTGATAATGTTCAGAGAGAGAGAGAGAGAGAGAGAGAGAGAGAGAGAGAGAGAGAGAGAGAGAGAGAGAGAGAGAGAGAGAGAGAGAGAGAGAGAGAGAGAGAGAGAGAGAGAGAGAGAGAGAGATCATTGTGGTTATCACCTGAAACTGTATTAATGCTGCACCTAATATGTTACGTCACATACAGATAAAATTTGGGAAATGTGTGGCTGGTTGAAAATCAGGAAAATTATTAAGCACCTCCCCCACAAAAAAAAAGTGTTATTATTTGCCTGTCAACAGCTTGAGCTCATTGAACTAAAGTGGGCAGAGCAAAGAGCCTTGGGGAATGCCAGACGCGTTTGATGATAGTTGGGATATGAACACTTTTAGCTGAATTAAAAGGCGTGTGGCCGACTAGATATGATGTAAACCTGTCCATCGGTGTGTCTGAAGTCAATAGGAGTGTCATGATTCGGTTTGGGACCAACAGGTGGCACTGCAGGGCTCTCCATGAGCAGCACACCTGTTGGTCGTTTAGCAATTAGTAGCATAAAAGGGACTCCCTCATTGTTGCTTTTTGGCTACGGTCATGTTTGTTTGTTGCCATTTGTTTCGATCATGTTTCTGTTATTGAGTTTTTATCTTCAGTCATGATTTTTATTTGATACTTTGGACTTTGTTTTGGACTTAGTTTTCTGTGTTTTATTAAATACAATTCGTCAATTACACCCTGCTCCTCTCTCCTGCCTGATTTTTGGGGTCCACCACCACCGCGCTACGTGACAAGGAGTCAACAGTACATAACGGGTTTAGCATTAATGGTGGTCCATGTTAACCATTTTCCTAGTAGGTTAGGAATGACTAAACCACTCTTAAATCAGGATGTATCGTATTGTAGTGTATTGTATGAACATACATTACAAGATCATCACAGAGGATAAACTTCAGACATCCAATAGTCCGGCCTTTGCTGATTTAGATCAAAAATTGGGATAAATCCTGAAATTCACCCCACGTTTTGGTTACGTGTGAAATTGATTGAATCACATGGCAGCCCGACCGATGACGACATGTTGAAGGCAGATCAGCACCACCCTTCGGCTCGCGATAAAAATTCACTTTGTGGGCGTCTGGCCACGTCGAAGAAGCACAGGTGGGAAACTCACAATTAGATAATGAATCAAAGCGAGTGCAAGCGTCATAAACAGCAAACACCTGGACAGGGCGAGCGAGCGGCTTTGGCCCAATTATGATCAATCAGAGCAACAGGCAGCAGCGCCTAATTGGATATACACCTCTTATTATGTACAAGGGGATGTTTGGTATTTTATTTCCAAAGTGTTGATTGGAACAAATTGGAAGGATCACAGCTGCCTTGTTTGATCGATGGCGTCGACCAGCGTTGACAAAAAAAAAAACAAAAAAAAAGCTGCGCGGTGCTCGTGTGGACCGCAGGTGCTTTTTTTCATCTATTGTGCTCATAAAACAATTGAAGTGATTTTTTTTGTGTGTGCTGCGCTGAATGCAAACTTTGGGAATGGTTAGCAATCACCCAATTTGACTTTTATATATTCAATATTTTGGAAGCATTTCACACACTTTTGTTACACGGCTGCTAAATTTACGTCTATGAAAATATATATTTCAATGAGGGAACAAATGGCATCCACACACGAGTAAATTCAGCCCAAGCAGAATGACCTTTGAGGTCACCTTGTCGCACTGCAGCGTGATCTCTCCAACAATTCACCGCCTGTTTAAAATATTTTGAAAAGCAGTCAACAGAACGTATTGCAGACATTGTGTGGAAGCGCGTTCAACTACATGCACCCTGTAAGCTGATAACGTGATAAGCTGTCCACTCTAGTAACCGCTGTCCCCGAAAGAGTTAGATAAGGAAATTAATTGGCCTCCAATGTGTTGCTTTTATTATGGGATGCAATTCCGTTTTATATAGACTGAATTCCATTTTTTTTTTCATTTGCTTGTATTTTCTTCTTCTGGTCATTGATAATTTTCCCTCCTTGCTATAAAGTGTACAGACAACACACACACACACACACACACACACACACACAGTCATGCTTGCTGGCATCCCTCGGTGGTCATGTTGCACTTGCACCTGGCGAAAGCTGACGTGTTTGCATGTGTGTGCGTGCGTGTGCCAAGCGCACCGCTTGATGATAGCTGACAACCACTTTTTCTTTGCCAAATCTCACACTGCAGTCGATCCTCTACTACTCCACCCCCCACCCCACCCCCACCCCAACCTGCCCCCCACCCCCACCCCAACTATCAATGACATCATCACGACTTGTGACGATCCCCAAAGGAAGCGGAGAGCAAAAACTCTTTCATTTGCCCATTTGCGGAATGTCAATGGACTCAAATGAAACCGCCG
The DNA here is from genome assembly GCA_026261675.1 of Hippocampus mohnikei. Taxonomy (NCBI): domain Eukaryota; kingdom Metazoa; phylum Chordata; class Actinopteri; order Syngnathiformes; family Syngnathidae; genus Hippocampus; species Hippocampus mohnikei. The sequence goes on along the minus strand of JAKGUB010000342.1, from coordinate 871,477 downwards.
CTGTCTAATTTGAGAGCGAGGGCTGTATCAAATACTGTATCGCCATCCAGATGATACGGACAGAGCTCATTGTGTCTCCATTCGAATGGCATATTTACTTCTTTTGCATGTGTACCTAATCAAATGACCTAATCAGTGCCCTATTTGAATCGGTTGCGCAACAAGGAAGAAAAGTTACACAAAAAAAAGCACAATAGTGAACACTCAGTTCTGGTGGTGTGCTTTGATGGGGGAAATATGTGACGTTCTTGAAAGATTTAAATGTTTTTTTTGTGTGTGTGCGTGTGTGTTTTGTGACAGTGCCATGATTTCTTACCAAGTCACATGTTCGCATCTGGAAAGAGTCATGGAATTTTTTTTTTAATATATATATATTTTTTTTAATGGATTTGACCCACTCCATTCTGGAAGTGGCAGACGTTTTGTCATTTCAACGCCAGTTACTCGATACCTCGCCTTAAAATCCAGAAAAGAGAAACAAATCTATTGGGGAATGATGGGAATATATCGGGAATCGCTCAGCAGGAAGCAGACAAAACGCAGTCGTAGTCGTAAGCAGATGTCGGCGAGTGGCGACGGCGCAACATTTTGTGCTTACCTTTTATCACCACATCAAGTTGATATGTGGGCCTGAGCGACCTACTCGCCCACATTTTGCTTTATGGTCTTACATTGTTGCGATCATTTTTTTTTTTTTTGTGGCGCTAAGAGACAATTTGGGAATGGCCCAACATCCAACATATTCCTTAAACCGCAAACGTTTGGACAGGATGAGCTTAATCTGTCATGTGTGACATAATATTGAAAATGCCGGGGGTATTTTTTAGGTGTTTGGACTAATCTGACCATGGAAAAATGGTAAATGTGATGATAAACATTAGAGCAGGAAATGGAAGGGCTACTTGGGCTGCACTTGGAGAATATTTTTCGCATTGACAATTCTATTGATTGTACCTCCATTGAGTGATCGAGTAATCAGATTTTTTTTTGTTATTTATTTATTTTTGTTGTTTGTATGTTTTCACAAATCCCCAAAATTCATCAAAAGACACCGATTAAAATCCTGTATCGCCGATGACAAATTGCGGTGCTCTCCAGCATTGAAGTTGCCCATTCCTGGTCAGAAGAATTAACCCTGCAAACCTCTTTTGTTTATTTTTCAGATTATTTTGTAAATCAAAGAGAAAAAAACATTTTCATGACCAAACCCTTATTCGCAAAGGATTACTCTGCAGCCAAAATGTACATATTTTGAGGCCCATTGAAATGCATTGGATCAAAAATAGCAATTAAACCGGAAGAATTCTGCCCAAAATGCTGATAAACATTCAGTACATGGAAAATGGGGATTGAGGAAAAACAATTTTGAAGTGTTGGAAATGTTTTTGAAAAGAATGATTGAATGAGATCGTGTAATAAATTATTCTGCAGGTACGATCATTGATGTCATTGATCAATTGGCAAATTATGACATTGCAATTGATCAATAGTTTTGCATAAATTGAATATTTCTGCTGATCCAATTCAACTGCTGAGATTTGTGTTCAGTGTACTGAATATTAATCAAAAACAGATTTGATTATGCTGTACTGCGTCGCATAAATCTGGCAGCATTTTTTTTTTTTTGCTCCCATTCACTCTTTTCTAATAGAGGTAAGGCAAGGTGACCTCCAAAATATTTGTGGCTTGGACGCAAATACCTCGGGTCAAAAATTTGGGGTCCGAAAAATAAATGGCTTGGTAGATTAAATTTAGTTAATTTGATTCCGAGTTGTGAGCATGTCGTTATCTGCAGTTGCCATGAGGATTACGTGGTCGTCCATGGAAAGTTTTTTTTTTTTCCCTGAATCCAAAATGTTCCGTAGAGAGCCCCAGAGTCATTTAACTTGTACTTAATGAGAACGCCCTTGAGCCAGGCACTTCCCTAGGTTCCGAGACCCTTGCCCGGGCTTGCAGCCCTCTCTACCCCAGCTTGCAGCAGGGAGCTAATTGGACCAGCCTTGTTTAGCAACACGCACCCCCTACAGCCCCCCAACAAAATAGGGGTGGAGGGGTGACTTTGTTGGGATTTAAAAGGTGTGCGACATTACTCGGGGTCTCCACAAATCTCCCTTGCAGTCCTAATAGTGTGTCAGAAAACACAAGTGATGCTACGGGGGTCACACCTCGCGGTCCATGTGTCACCATAACGAACACCACAAGCTGCAGATGAATGGCCCAATCAGTCGTGTGCTTTCATCATTTGGGAAAAAAAAAATTATATTGTGTGTATATATATATATATATATATATATATATATATATATATATATACACAATATAATATATATATATATCAGTCATTCATATACAACCCGAAATGTTCCAATAGGTGAACAGCATCTCGTGGCATTGCAATCAAACTGCATCTTATTTTGCCGCACGGAGAATTATTTCACGGGATTATAAATCTGTCATATCTGTTAAATAATCCGTCCTCGCTTATATTTAACACCCGTTTGCATATTTTTCTAACATTATGCATCTTGTGTGTGTGTGTGTGTGTGTGTGTGTGTGTGTATAGGTGTACTGTATGTACTAAGCACCTTAATCTCAATTGTTTGTAGCCTACTGCTCTGCAGTCTAATTTTTAATGCCTATTTCTACGTAGATATAGTATTCAAACAAAAACACCAACTTTAGTTTTGTCCCTCCAAGTAAACTGACATGCAAACAAACACACACACACACACACGCACACACACACACACATTTACACAACACTATGTTGAATTATCCCACCAAATTTAGGTTGCATCAAATTATGCAAATTGGAATTTGTCCTTGGCTCGAATGCACTTCAAACCAGACTCATGAACATAGCGTGGCTTACTCATTCAACTCAATCAAAAGTAGCAAACAACCTCGTGGTCCTTTATTGAAGTATGTCAATCACATTTTGGCTGCCTCCCTCAAACTATTCGAGACAATTCACAACGTTGCCCCACAGACCACAAGCACTTGAATTATTAATTCCATGTGTTTTTTTCATGGGAGATTATCCAGTTAAACAAGCTAGTCAACTACTTAACTATGTAGCAAGTCAATCACATTTTGTTCCCTTACTTAGCCTCCGGGTGGAAATATTCGACACGTCCCTCTCGGTGTCCTGCTCTCGCGGACCTCCAACATCGTTCCCTGAGGACCAAATTGTTCAATAAGGTGTTTCGAGTAACTACAAATGTATCCCTAATAAAGTGTCTCGTGAGCGCAGACGCACGAAATACATAGCAGTTTTTTTTAAATACGTTTCTTTTTCTGTTGGTGTTTTTTTTTTCTTTCTTTCTTCCGGGGGGCACTATTTTTCTTGGCAGTTCTTCCGCGCGAGCGCGCACGCATCCAGGGTGGTTTTCGAAGCTTCCAAATCGGGCGTCATGTGGAAGGAAACGCGTCCGCAAATTCGGCAACGGCTCGCAAGCCTCAATCCTCACCGCCTGCGCAGGACACAACAAGAAACCCATTCTTGTTGTTTTTGTGACGATAATTTTTTTTTCCGTTCGGCGGGAATGGAGCTCAGTTTTGATTGACAGTCGTCGAAAAAAAAAATTCTTGTACTTGGCGCCATATTGGAAATTAACAACACGATTAAAAAAAACTGTTGACATCGACTCACTGGCCACTTTCGAAGATTTTTATGATGTCCCCATTTGCGGGCCAGGTTATACTTAAAATACTCAAATACTTTCGGCAGTGCAAGTCTTGAGTCGTTCCATTAATACCTCAAAGCTCGTCTTTATTTTTAAATGACATTTTTTTTTCGTGACATTACATTAGCCATGAGGCCACATTACGGTTACCTGCACTTGTATGCGGGGGGGGGATCAAATTGTTTGAAATGGCACAGTAATTCAGATTGTGTCATCAATTCAGTAAAAGGAGGGAATTGAAGGTCATCGTCGATTCATCTGTTAACGTTCCAGTGCTTTCGGTTTGCACAGCATCGCGATATTTCAGCAAACGTGAATATTACAATCTCGCATTTTAAAACGTTTCACGTGGATGGATTCATTTTCTTTATATTGTGTTGTGAACAAAGATGCTTTCGTGTAATTTATGGCTGCGGTTGTAGCTGGCTTTATTATTATATGCACATGAAATGAAGTTGGCATCGTGTTTATAAAGGCACATTTTAGAGCATCTTTACACGTGACCGAGTTGTTGAAAAGACAAACGATTGCGAGTGTTGTTTTTCTGAAACATGTCATGCACGTCTTTTTTCTTATTTTTGCCGGTTGTGTTCTTTGAACGCTTCAGTCGATTCTTGCGGCGATTGTACGCCTCACACTGACAGCCCTCAAGTGCCCAAATATGGTCCGCTCGATTTTGATTAAAAACATCCCTCGCTGCGACGCGAAGCACGATACACGCTTCATATTTTTTTTCTTCTAAAATGAGATTATTTCTTAAGGCATCTGCTGTGTTCGTGTGATCGTGGCCGTGTGTGAGACAAGAGTGGAATGGAGTCTGCCTGACGACAGAATTGTTAAATAGCGTCGAAAAAGTCATTTCCGCGTCATCCCCCGGATGTAATAGTCCATGAAAAGGGAAATATGAATACATTTCAATATATTGCCGAGATGATGCATGCATTTCGCACCCCCCCCCCCCACACACACACGCACATTGCCCTCCTTCATTTTTTCTTTTCATTTTGACCATACGCACACACGCGCGCGCACACACACACTCACACGTACACGCCATCGTTCGTAAAAATCCCTCGCCTTTTTTAATTTTTTATTTTGGTGTCCATGCATTTCTGACAAAGACTTGCCACATGCACGGCGATCACGACGTGATCTCTGGCTGCCTAATGGGCCGCTCAAGCAAGCTGCAGACAAACAATGAGGGGAGAAAAAAAAAAAAAAAACAGAGGGGGGCTTGAGTCGGGGAGGGGGGGTTCACTTTTCATGCTTTTCATGCACTGCTGCACCCCCCCCCCCTGACTGCCTCCTCCCCTATAAATCCAGGCGATCCCACAAACGGAAATAAATTAGATTGCGAAATGAGATTCCCCAACAATTAAGTAAGGCCAACTTATTTTTTGTGTGTATACACAAGAGGAACAACCGGCGTGATTAATCGATTTAATTTGCACATTACTGCGGGGCAAAAGTGTTGGATGTTAATTTGGATAAACAGAAATAAGGGGGTGGAAAGCTACAACTGCGTGTGTGTGTGTGTGTGTGCGCGAGCGCGTCTGTGTGTGTGTGCGTGTGTGTGTGAGGGCAATTCTTGTTCTTGACTGTCACTAAAGTTGCAAACACAAGCTGGCAATTCCACCTTTGCCTTCGACCAACTGAGCGATTCCGCCTGAAGTGGGGGTCACGTGACCAGTTTTAAAAATATATATGCATTTTCAATGAGGTTTTTTTTGTGTTGTTGTTTTTTTTTATTTGCGCAACTGACAAGCGGGAATAAGATGTTGACAACTTGACGTCGGTGTCCGAGTTGCAGCCTTAAATCAAGCCCAACGCATTTTTGTTTTTTTGTTTTTTTTTTTTGCATTCGCATTTTTTTAATCGTTGAATATAGTACGAAAATGTATCCAAACATTTTTAGTGGTTGAATCGAGACTAAATTTGACATACGAGCGCATTTCTCCATAAATACCGACCACTTCTAAAAAATTAAAAAAATAAAAACATGCGGATAAATATGGAAAAGTGAGCTAGTTATACATGTATCAGAATAATAATAATACTTCCTTTCAGACAACACAGGTAACTTTTTTGTGTATATTTATCACGTATACATAATAAACAGGTTGACACGGAATTGTTCAGGCTTTTTCACTATTCGACACGATTTCGTCGACATGACATTTAAATAACAACAAGGATTAAAAGTGTGCTACTCCAACTTTTTGGGACGAGAATGCTGCACGCTGGGCTATACATGATGGCAAAAAAAAGCACATTTAATACTATAAGCTCCACCTTGTAATACTGGGAATCATTCACATTTGGTACACAACTAGAACATTCTTTTTCAGTGGCGTCTATTGTCCATATATCAAGGGAGCACATTTTTTTTCTTGACAACCCCCCCACCTCCTTCACTTATGATATTTACAAAATAAAATATTACATGTTTGTTTCCTTTCCATCTTGGTTGTTGTATGTACAAAAACAATTCCCGCTCGTCCCCCTCCCCCGTTTTGCAACTATTGGAGCAGTCCTTCGGTAAAAAAAAAAAGTTGGCTCCTTCTTTACTCTTTTTTGGTCCATGCATTCTTTAAGTCCACGCTCCAAAAAAAAGTATTTGCAGTCCACCCCCCCCCCCCAAAAAAACACCTCTTTACCCCGATTTTTTTTTAACCCAGCCCTTCCCCCAGAAATATATTTTTTTTACACGTACCATTCATTGAAATTGGACGTGAGCGCGCCGCTGTGGCCACCCGCCGCGGTGGCGGTGGCGTGATGCTGCACGGCCACGGGGGCCGTGGGCGACACGGAGCTGCCGCTGCTCGGGTTCTCCGCCGACGGGGACACGATGGTGGGGGGAGTGGACGACTCGTACCCCGAGCTGGCCGCGGGGGACGGCTGCGAGCCCGGGTTGCTCGACTCGTGGACCTAGAAAAACACAAACAAAAATGTCTATTTGGTAACCCGTAGATTTTTTTTTTTTACATCACCTTGTAGAATTTTTTACATTTTGTTTTCTCTTGACAGGAGCCGTATGAGTGACCTTACCTTCATGTGTTTGCGCAGCGAACTCGGGTGCGTGTAGGACTTGTCGCACATTTTGCACAAGTAGGGCTTGTCGGACGTGTGCACGTGCATGTGTTTCTTGCGATCGCTGCTGTTGGCGAAGCGGCGGTCGCAGCCGTCGAACTCGCACTTGAACGGCTTCTCACCTTGAATCGCAAAGAGCAAACAAGTGGGTCAATTTGGAGCAAAAGCGCAAGCAGGAATGCAACCCCCACCACCTCCACCCCACCATTGTTTGTTTGTTTTGTTTATTTGTTTTGGCGCAGCCTTACCTGTGTGCGTCCTTTTGTGGATTTTGAGATTTTCCGAGCGCGCGAAGACTTTGCCGCAGCCGGGGAAGGGGCACGGGAAGGGCTTTTCGCCCGTGTGAACGCGGATGTGATTGACCAGCTTGTACTTGGCCTTGAAGGGCTTGCCCTCGCGGGAGCACTCCTCCCAGAAGCAGATGTGGTTGGTCTGCTCGGGTCCCCCCACGTGCTCCACGGTCAGGTGTGTGACCAGCTCGTGCATGGTGCTGAACGTCTTGTTGCACGACTTCTTGGGGCTGGCCAGCTGCTCGGGCTCGATCCACTTGCAGATGAGCTCCTGTTTGATGGGCTGTCGCATGTAGCGGAAGAAGGCCCCGGCGCCGTGGTGCGCGGCCATGTTCATGTTCATGGGGCCGTAGCCGTGCAGCTGCGTGGACGCGTAGTCGGAGCGCGGGCTCGTGACGTGGCCGTACTGCTCCGCCGCCGCGCGGCCGTACACGTCCCCGCCGAAGCCCAGGCGCATCTGGCCGTTGACCACGTTGGAGGACGCGTGGCCCGCCGCCTGCTCGTGCAGCCCCGGGAAGAGCAGGTGGCCCGCCGCCTCCGAGTGTCCGTGGGGCCCCGCGGCGAAGCCGCCTGCCGCCGCCGCCGCCGCCGAGGCGAAGAGGCTGTGCTGCGCGCCCGCCGCCTCGCCGAACCCGCGGTTCCTGAACAGAAAGTCCCGCGTGGAGTTGAAGGCCGCCGTGGAGTAAGAGCCGACGTGGCCCGGGTGGTGGTGGTGGTGGTGATGGTGGTGGTGGCCCAGGGCGGCCGCCGCCGCGTAGCCCGCCGGCGCCTGCGTGGAGAACGCCGTCTGCTCGTGGGAGCCGTGGTTAATCTTGAAGGCGCCCATGCCGTCCGCGAACGGGTTGATGCCCAGCGCCACTTCCCGCTCCGTCACCTCGCCCGTCGAGTGGTGCCGCGTGGAGCCGAAAGTGCTCACTCCGATGGCGGGGTACTGAGGCCCGGCGTCCAGGAGCATCTTCGCCCACTCGGTCTGTGCGCGCGCCGACGCGACTGAGGACACGGCTGAAAAAATCACGCACAGATATTCGTCCCTCCCGCCTCCCCTCTGGCCCCCTCCTTCACTTTCGCTATCGCGTCCCAACTCCTCCGAAATCCACCCGAGTCTTGTTTACTTTCTAGGGCGCCCCTCTCGCGCGCATCTTACGCCCACGCGCCCCCCGAAACAAAAAAAAAAGCGCCCGCTATTGTCTCTCGTGTTTTGTTTTGGGCACGCTCGATCTCCCCGCGGCGCGACTTTCACCTCCTCGCTCGGCCGCTGAGATGCGGACTGATACTTGCGATCATTCCTGCAGATAAATGAATTGCAAAGACGACGCGCGGTCCAGCCCTGATGAATGGGGAGGGGTGTGTGCGGTGGGCGGTCACGTGAGGCCCCCGCCGCTGCCGATTGGTGGGCGCCAACAAGCCCCCCCAACCTTTCCTCAATAACATCCACTCACCAAATAACAATCCACGTTGCAAGACGATTGGCCTCTTTGCATCATCAAGCCATGTCGGATTTATTTATTTATTTATTTATTTGGGTGGGGGGTGGGGCGGTGTAGGGAATATTTGACATTATTATCAATATATGAACACAGTCAAAATACAGACAACGCTGCATCTTATTTAACTCCACATAGTTGGTGACATTTAAACCTTTTGGAGGGAAAAAAATGGCAAAGGTCATATTTGAATGCTTTCAGAAACCAAACGATTACCTTTTTTTTAACTTTGGGAACTAAATTAAAACTTAATGAGCAAAAAAATGCATTTAAGATAACGATGAGCTTTTTGGTCGTCATATTTCCATTGTTATCCTTTCCTTTGTCGAAGAAATCACCAACTTGTTACACAAGATGGTTCCCTTCCAAATTAGCTGCACATTTCCAAAGAGTATGTCACGTATTTTTGGATACTTCCATCTTTTCTTGTAAAAAAAAAAAAAAAAAGAACACCTTTGTTATCCCCAAATGGTTCCTCTGCATTGAGCTATACACATTCTCGACATCTTTTTTTCTAAACTGTTTCTGTATTTTCCTATGAGTCTCCCCCTCCCCACCCATACCCCCACCCCCACCCCAACTTCACCTTTTCCTAAATCCCTTGTCAACAAAAAAACGTTTTTTTTTTCACAGTGAACTGCACTTTCTCAATACAAGTCTCAGTTGTCTTTTTTTTAATCAAACTTCCTTTGTCCTTTTTTCGACTTTCTACTCTCTTTTTTTCTTCAAAATCACTGCCTTGGAGCCACCAATGGTTACACATTCTCAAAAGGTACGTCCCAAATCTTTTCCTCAACACTCCTTGAATTTCCCACTTTCCAAAGAATTCACCCCTAGTTACGAAAATGCTACCTTCCAGTTAGCTAATCACTCCCAAAAGGTGTGTCGCATTTTTTTTCAGGAAACTGAGAAAAAAATCCTAAAAATTGTCCTATTTAGTCGTCCTCTCCTGCCGCCCAGTTCACATAATTTCCTCAACTTTGTACCTGTCTTTGGGGCGGAAAAAACAATTGTATTGTTATCAAAAATGGTTCCTTACTAGTGGAATCCACCTACCCGGCAGGTGTGTGACGTGTCTTCATCACTTCATCAAAAATCAAATCAACCAAAAACGGTTCCTTCACAGCGTGTCAGTTTTTTTGCTTGGATTTCCAACTTTTTTTTTGGGAGGGGGGGAGGGGCAGAAATACCTCTGTTGTTACAAAAAAATTGGTACCCTCTCAATGGGCTACACATTCCCAAAAGGTTTGTGTGAGAAATTTCTTTCAGATAAAATACAGTCGACTTGATCGTCCATTTTAAGCGTCCCGCCTTCCACCTGGACTGGCTACGTTGGCCAATAAATTCTCAAGTGTGTGTGTGTTAAAACGTTGTGGGTTGTAGAATTTATCAAGTGGGATTTGCGGCAGGAACCTGCGGCTGCCCCGGAGTTCAAAAATCCACATGCAGACGTTTTTTTTTTTTTTTAATGCCATGCGAGCCATCAAAAAAAAAAAAGGAATCCACTCCACACGCACCCTCGCCTGCGCGCACGCACACACACATTTTTAAACTTATTTGAAGGTGCTGTATGACGTTGGGTTTTTTTTTCTTTTGTAAGCATTTTCCCAAGTTTCCCTTTGTTTGGAATATATGATTCTATGTACACTAGGGAAAACATGATGTTGCTTTTTGTGCTGACTCAGAGTAAAAATTGGACCGAAAAGTGTCCAAAAAAAACAAGCTTGATTTTTCTTGACTCTCTTTGGATTTTTAAAGTAAACAGACTACAAGTGGACTTTATTTGCAGTTTGTTTTCAAAGTCAAAATAATGAACATCCCCACAACTCGCCATTCGCTTTGCAAATATTATAACTCCTTAAAAAAAGAGAAAAAAATGGGAAACTTTCCTTTTCCTGTTTGTTGTAAAATGTCACACCCTTGGCTAACAGCGTCCTGCACTTAAAAAAAGGGAGTCAATATTGATAGAGGGGATGGCTCGCAAAATTGTTTATGAAGCTGTTTTGGAGCGTGCAAATGTGTGTAATTCAAAACTATGGAAGGGGCTATTTGTGGGAGACATTCGGTATGCATTCTATTATGGGATCGTTTTCTAATGCATTGACTATTTTACTTGAAACCGGCTCTGATTATTATTGGCGTTTTTTTTAGCTTTATAAGAGCACATGACTGAATGCGTATTTATAGCCTCTTGCATATCCTTGCAAATTCCCGGCAAGAAAAACTCACTTTTAACCCTTTGCTGCGTTCTCGTGTGCTCAAAACTGCCTCGTTTCGCTTCATTCCAACGTAGAACGTGGCGAACAAGCTCAGCTTTTCCATCGGCTTACTTCTTTCGTACTCGCACTCCGTTTTTCTTTTGGAGCGTTCCTTCCACCCCCCCGCCCCCCTCATGCCTGCCATGCATGCAAAAGCGGCAGCCTGCACGGGCAGGCGCCACCTCCTCTGGCAACCATCTGCTGCTTGCAGTCGCTTCGCCTCCGACGCCGACGAAGCAAATGAGCCCGGATTGTGACAACAGGTCCTCGCCGACATGTTTGTTTGATTTCATTTTTGGACGACGACGACGAGAGGGAGGCGGCGTGGTGATTCTGAAAGCTGCGCCAAACGAGCGGAACCACACAAAAAACGGGAGGGCGTCATGCAAGCTTTGCTGGCTTTTACGATTTTTGGACCGTCCTCCCTGTAAAGGCGACTTTCCCCTTGGCAACTGTTCTTAAAAAATGAAGATATCACACGAGATGGACCAAATGCGCCCTGACCAAGATTTCTTTTTAATCCCGTGAAATAAAGTTGTGGAACCTCCGAACACAAAAGAGAATCCGTCATGTATCCGGATTACACTCCCCCCTTCTTTTTTAATGATACAATAACGCTTTGCATAACTTTTTTTCCCCTCCGTGCCGTTGCCTGACGGCAGTGCGCATGCGCACCCCCTCCAATCGCTCGTCACCATTTTTCTTCTGGTTGGAAAAGTGTCACCGATGACGTCAATCAGCCGCCTCTGACCAATTAGAGCGCGGCCCGATTGTTGGGCTCGGCGGGCTGCGAGCGCCCACCGCGAGCCGCTATTCTCCATCAAATGCGTCCTGCTGCCCAGCGAATGTAGCCCCGCCGCTAGGCGCAACTTTAGAAAGTTTTTCCCCTTTTTTTTGAGTTGCGATTAAAACACATTTATCATCATTATTGTTTTGCCCGCTGTCAAGTGCAAAAATAAAGACAAAAAAAAAAAAGGGGCAGTAATGAGCGCCGATGCGCTGAGAAGCCCCGCGATGGACCCTGCCTTCTCCAAACGGAACGCGGCGCTGAGATTAGTTGACTTGGCGGGGGCTCACCACCATCATCATCGCCATCATCATCATCATCCCCGCCACCCCGTCCCTCCGAGCGTGACAGGCTTCCTGGGGCTCGGCAGCCATCCGCACTCAATGGCTCACGCGCACCCCGGGGAGATGACTGCGGAACCCCGCCTGGGGCCGAGTCCATTCGGGCCAGAACACATGGGGCACTCGGCGGCCCTCAAAATCAGCCCAGCCCATCATTATCACCAGCAGCACCAGCCTCAGCACAATCATCGCATGGCAGGCCACAGTCAAGTGGTCTCTAGTCAAACGGGAGCTTTCGGGGCGACGCCGGTGCCCTACTCGGGTATGACGCACCCGGCCCAAGCTCTTACCGCAGGTAGGGACTTCTTCCGCGCCATGCCGGGTCTGGCTGATCACCAGCACCACCAGCACGCCGCCGCCGCCGCTTCTCACGCCGGAATGTGTCTCTCGACAACAGGTAGCTACCCGGCGCACTACGGCCACGACGCCGGCAGCCATGCGCTCTTCTCCGGGCTGCACCAAGAGCAGCCTCCGGGCGGCCAACTGCGCTTGGGACTACCGGGGGACGTTTACGTGCGCTCGGAGCACTTAGCGGCGGGCACCCGAGCCGACGCCTTCTACGGAGGGCTCAACCTGAACCTGAGCGCTCACCACCCGCACCCGCACCAGCACCAGCATCCGCCCCACGGAAGCGGCGCCTTCTTCCGCTACATGCGGCGGCCCATCAAGCAAGAGCTGATTTGCAAGTGGCTGGAACCGGCGGAGAAGCGCTGCGCGCGGACCTACGGCACCATGCACGAGCTGGTCACGCACGTGACCGTGGAGCACGTCGGCGGGCCCGAGCAGGCCAACCACATCTGCTTCTGGGAAGCGTGTCCACGCGAGGGCAAGCCCTTCAAAGCCAAATACAAGCTGGTCAACCACATCCGCGTGCACACGGGCGAAAAGCCCTTCCCGTGCCCCTTCCCCGGCTGCGGCAAAGTCTTCGCGCGCTCGGAAAACCTCAAAATCCACAAAAGGACGCACACAGGTTAGTTTGCGCGTTTTTATGGCATTCAATCATTTTGGGTCTTTGTGGTTTGGGGGACTGGATGTGTGTGTGTGCGGGGGGGGGGCGGTGCACGGGGGAGATTATGGCAGCTCGCTCATGCGTTTGACGCTTGGACCTCTTGTTTACACCACCGCACAAAAGAGACGTGGACGTCTTATTAGTGACCCCCCTGGCACACACACACACACACACACACACACACACACACACACACACACACACACACACACACACACACACACACACACTACGTTCACTTTGCTGTTGTCATGTCAAGGCACTTGTTGCCTGTCTGCTTTATTGTCGTGACACCAACACCGCTACTACTGAATGTCCCTGGTGTGCAACCTGTGGCGTGTGTGCAACCCCCCACCCCATCCCTCCACCCTCCACGGGTCTAAACATTTAACCTATAAAATATGAATGTATTAATGAACACGTGAGGCATCGTTTTTCGTAAAATTGGACATTCTCAAATGGATAATCATGATGTTTTTCCCTGTTTGATGCAAATATCACTTCCTAAAATGTATGAGCTTGAATTGAAAAGAAATGAATGCAAATAAAAATCATCAGGGCTCGTCCTACCTGAGTCAACACGGGTGGGCGTGCAACCTGTGGCACATGGGCCGTAAGTGGCCCCCCTCATGCATTTTATCCAAACTAAATCATCTATTGTTCAGTCTGAACGTTTAACCCAATCTCTATTGAGCCACTGCAGATATTTGACATAAAGATAAAACATAAATACAAATAATCTCAACACACAACCAAACTAAAATGTCAAAAAAAGTGGATATTCTCTGACCTTCTGCCATCGAATGGAAGAGTTGAATGATTTGAGCTGTCACTATGAAAGGCGCTTATAAATCAAATGTATTATTATTATTATATGTCGCAGGCATGGATCGAGAGAATCGATGTGCAATGTATGGCATGCGCGCCATTAATGTTTATGAACACAAACATTTAGCCTACACCATAACATCAATAATCATGATAAGTCTGTGTCATCATATTTTGTGATACATTTTCTGCTCGAAGTTCTGTCAAACCCAAATAGCTCCTGATGGGGAAAGAAACTTCACTAATCCTTGCTGTTATCAGGCGGATAGGCAGCTGCGAATACTGCCTGCCTAAAAAAAAAAAAAAAAGAAACAAAACAAAAGAAATTTACAACAAGTCTCATTCTTGTCACTTTTAAATGGATCCCCAGAGGACTTTGTGAAACTCAAATGACATCTTTGAAAGGCATGCTTACACAAAAATAGCTTGTCAACAATTTTCATCAACTGTGCTTTATTTACAAAGTCAAAGAGCTGCTGATACATAGCTACAAACATTGCCTGACTAAAATTACAGTACAACGACAAAAAAATGTTCTTGACCATTATCATATTTTTCATAAATATGATTCATTGGTTATATAACTCAGTCACTCTTGAAAGGACTGTTTGGGGTTTTTTTTTCTTAATTGCTGTACCACTTCTTTTTTTTAATTTATTTTTTACTCTGGCGATCATCATCACAACCCCTTGAGTTGAAGATACTTTACAGTCATTGGTGATTGAAAATATCTCCTGACTAACTAATAATAATAATAATAATAACAACAGAAATAACATGAGCTCATTCAACAAGCATGGGTTCAGGCAGGGTGTAAAACGTGTGGCACGTGGGCCATCTATGGGCCCGTCATTGCATTTGATCTGGACCCTTGAACAAAACCACTTGTTATAAAACCTGTAAACGTTGGACCCATGTACACATTTACTCTCACCTTTTGTTTTTGTTTTCATAAAAGCGGCCCGCGCTGGACTTCAAAACTCAAATGGCTCAAAGTGGGAAAATGTTAACCAAATATTGCCTGACTGGAAAAAAAAACGAGAGATTGTCGCCCTCCTTTTCTTGCTTTTGTTTGTGGCCTCAAAATGTTGAGTCACACTGACTATACGCACACACAAACACACTCACACACACACACACACTTAGTGCCCGCTTTATGCATTATTCATATCATTTGCTCACATGACCTAAAAATCTGTTAAATAATTTTGACTCCCGAGGGGCCTCATGCTCCTTTATTTTTTTTCGTCTATCATGTAAGTGTGTGTGGTTATGATTGAGTTAGTGTAGGTGGCGTGGGGGTGCGCGTAGAGGGGGGGGGGTCTGCCCCTGGGGTCTTGCCTGCTCCTCGACGCTTTCTTGTACTACACTAATATCCTTGATTGGCTCTCTCAACCCAACAGCTGAAGGTCAAATTGATATTCCCCCCCCCCCCCAAAAAAAAGCGCAAGTGTAATTAGACAGGCCCAATTACATGTGCTCTGAAAGCCTTCTTGCTGTAGCAGGAGTTGATTTCTGCTTAATTTATTCGCACTGTCCCGTGTGTCTGCCGGTAAGCGCGTGTGTGCGCGCGCGTGGGCGCGCGCTGCCGTGTGCATAGAAAAGCGGATGGCGAAGATTGAAGTCTGTGCGCTGGGATTCACACCTTGCACAATGCAAACAAACCTGGCTTTACACACGCACGCGCGCGCACACACACACACACACACACACACACACACACACACACACACACACACACACACACACACACACACACACACACACACACACACTCGACAATGATAGAGTTGTAATCCAGCATCTGTTCACAAATACAGTTCTTCGTGAGATATATTCGGAATGTATGTTGCAGTTTTTAATTTCCTGACGTTTTTGTTTGTTCGTTTTATGGTTCTACTTTCTGTGCTAAGCCTGCATGTTTCATATCGTACAGTCCTCACTCTCAAAATTGTTCATTTTTTTGGGGGGGGCATTCTTTGCAGTATTGGTTTGTTTTTGCCCCCCGCCCCTCCTGCAACACACAATTTTTTTTTAAATTGCGTTTTGTAGTTTTTTGTTTTGTATGCTCACATTTGCACTCTGCGTGTACGGTATGTAATGGCACAAAGATACCAATTGCTTCATATTGTTTTTATTGAGCACTTAACTTTTTTCTTTCTTTCTTTATTTATTTATTGCTGACGGTGGACATAGGTTGTGCAATCTGTGGGTGCTGGGCTATGTCTGCGTCCATGAGAGCATTTGATGTGGACCACCCTGCAACGTTTTAAAAAAGTTAATTGTGGAAATCAAAATGCATTCAACACATTTGATTCGTTTTTCTTTTTTTAAACACATAATCTTTTTTTGTGGTGTTTTTGATTCTGATACCGTACCAAATATCTGAAAGCTCCCAATGCACAATATACTACACTTAATGTGTACACATTATCATTTCTATCTTTTTTTTTAATTTATTTTTGTAATTTTAAATACAGAACAAATTACAATGCATCTATTCCCAAACAAGCACTTAATGATGTGTTAAGTTGAACCTTATTTTCATGTTTTTATTTCATGGGGGGTGAGGGGTTGTGTCTACAGTACTTTGTAAATAGAATGACTTTTCATCTCATTAGGTTGTTTTATTTTTAACGCATTACTTGTAATTCATGTTTGCATATGACATGTTTGCCTCTTTACTCATTAAAAAAATAGAGAATGCTGTGTGTAAGATGGGGCCCGCGGGGGAATATCCGGTTCATGTTAACATATTTCTCCAAAAGCTACAAATACATTTTTAGCCCCCAAATGCTGAAAACAATATCAAACAATTACTGCAACGCCCCCCACACCCCACCCAACACACACAATCATTCTCCAAAATATGGAGGTTGACATCCCGCTGCGGTTTAAAATCAAATCACTTAAATTGAACCTTTTTGTTTTCTGTGTGTGTGTGTGTGTGTGTGTGTGTGTGTGTGTGTGTGTGTGTGTGCGCGTGCGTTTCTGCACGTGTGTGGGCTGCAGGTGAGAAGCCGTTCAAGTGCGAGTTCGCTGGCTGCGACCGGCGCTTCGCCAACAGCAGCGACCGCAAGAAGCACTCGCACGTGCACACGTCCGACAAGCCGTACAACTGCAAAGTGCGCGGGTGTGACAAGTCCTACACGCACCCGAGTTCGCTGCGCAAACATATGAAGGTGCACTGCAAATCCCCGCCGCCTCCCAGCTCCGGCTACGAGTCGTCCACCCCGTCCCTGGTGTCCCCCTCCTCGGATCCGGGCCGGGAGCCGCCGCCGCCGCCCCCTGGAGGGGGCCCGACCCCCGCCCCGTCCTCACACCCGGCCAACCTGAGCGAGTGGTACGTGTGTCACAGCTCCGGGGCCAGCGGGGCCCACAGTGGGCCCTCCACGCCAGACTCGGCCACTGAGGACGACGGACCCCCGTACAGGGAACGAGACCCGAGGGACAATTTATAGACTCACTGCCCCCCCCCAAAAGGGAGCACAAAAAACTTGTTTTTATGGACCGAATCGTGTTCCAATCATCTGTGGACTTTGTGGTGCATTCATGTAGTGCAGGGGTGGGCAAACTGTTGTGCTCCTGGGCCACGGTGGATTTTTTTTCTTTTTTTTTTTTTTTCACTGACACATGGGACAGATTATTGACAGATGACGTTTAAAAAAAAGGAGGAAAAATTGAACGCTTCTCACTCTCAATCTCTCTCTCTCTCTCTCTCTCTCTCTCTCTCTCTCCCTGTGTGTGTGTGTGTGTGTGTGTATGTATATATATATATATATATATATATATATATATATATATATATATATATATATATATATATATAGAGAGAGAGAGAGAGAGAGAGAGAGAGAGAGAGAGAGAGAGAGAGAGAGAGAGAGAGAGAGAGAGAGAGAGAGAGAGAGAGAGAGAGAGAGAGAGAGAGCGAGAGCATGTTTGGGGTAGCAGTACTGTACTGTACAAGGTTTTGTTCATTTTAGACAAGTATTTCAAACAACCCCACCTTGACTATTTTGCTGTTTACACTTTTTAAAGTGGCAACGTGGCCATTGTCATTTGTTTGATAGTTGGTGCAGAGTCAAGTCATTTGTAGTTTTCTATGTCCGATTTGGTTGAAAACAAAAGAATACTTTTTTTAAGATATATTTTTTAAATATAGGCTCTATTTTTTAAAACGGACATCTTTCATATATTTCTCGAAACAAACACTTTTTGACATCGCCAATCTGTCTGTTTCCCCCCAAAAAACGTGGTCGTTCATGTAATTCACTTTTCAGAACTTAACCTTGATTTATTTACCAATATTTAAATGAATGGGGACGTGTATCATTCTATAGATTGCTAAGATTGAATTGTATCGTTTAGTGTAATTCGCTCAAGATACAATTGAATCGCAAATGAATAAACACTGACGAATATTTTACAAATACGATGTCCTGAACCCATTTTATTTATTTACTTCTTTGCTACAACAACAAAAAGTTTGCCATCCTTTGCCCACCCCGACGTAGACTTTTTTGGGGCATGCTTTCTGTGCAATGCATTCTTTTTTTTTTTTGTAATTGTAAATATATTTTTCTTAATTTATTTTTCAATCTGGTTTTGCATTCAAGAACCAAAGTGCACGTTTGTGAAACTCCTTGAGGCCAAAATGTAAATTTTGTACAAGTTTTTTTTTTAAATGTTGTCCATGTTCGGGTTTTTTTGTACGCAGGACGTTTTTTTTTGTTGTTGACGCGTCTCGCTTTTTATGCAGCGGCTCGTCCAACTTTTTGCTTTTGAAATACTGAGCGTGAAATTGTAAACGTTGGAACACGTTTTTGTGGCTTTTGTACTAGGTCAGTTTTTTTGGTGTGTTCTTCCCCAGCTTCGAGCAGCGCTCACAAGTCGCGTACCTAACTGCCTTGTCTTTTGTGAGTATTTTCAATAAATCTTGACGAATTCATGTAAAGTTCTCCTTTTGGTGCGTTTTTGCAAAGTCACGTGCTGTTGCCTTCACTTCTTGCGTATTGTTCGGCGGACTTTTTTTGTTGTCTTTTCAATGTGACTCGCACTGATTTTTGTAAAGAGTGTTTTTTTTTTTCCAGAAAGAAGGATGTCTTGTTTTATTTAAAATTGCTTTGAGAGTATTTTTCATGCAGTAAATGTATTTCGTGGTTGCTTGTGTCGTTTTTTTTTTGCAGGAGGGAGGGACCTTTTTAGTGTCTTATTTTTTTCCAAGTGTAATTTTTCATAAATGTATTTATTTCCCAAAAGGGGCGTGTCTTGTCTTATTTATTTTTGCTGGAATTTGTGTCGCCTTAAGAGTAGAGACTGAGTGGATTTTTACGTCATATTTTTGCATCTTCTTCCCCCCCCTTTTTGCAGAAGTCTTTTGATGCTTTGTATTTGTTATTTATGAACGCATTTATTTACCCACGAGAAGTCTGTATATTTTTTGGGGGGGGGTGGTTTAATTTAAATGTTCTATTTGCTGAATCTTTTTTTCAAGTTTGTCTCTTTATTAGACTTTGGGGGGGGGCGTGTGTTAAGCATTTTTAATTCCGTTGATTATTTTTCTGCATCCTGTGTTTCGTCTCTCACTTCACTTTCATTGTACTAATGTCGATGTTTTGTCAAAAGTTAAGCTCTGAAAAAGGAGCTGTGTGTGTGTGTGTGTTTTTCCCCACTTCTTTACGTGTCTATTGTATGCAGAACGTGCGTGTGTTAAGTGTTAACTTGTCGTGGTGACGGATGCCAAGCAACACTAACCGCTTAGCCGAACTTCAAAGTGCATCGAGATACAAAAGGAGCAGTTTTTTTTAACCCTTCTTTTTTTTTGGGGGGGGGGTCCCCTTGTGTCGTTGTGACGCTGCATTAAGATTTCTATGGCAATGGCCGAGTCAAAGTGCAATGATAAGACTTGGGCTGGGTGGTGGGGTGGGGTGGGGTGGGGAGACTCGCCGCCTCAAAGGCGTCGCTTGCAAAGAATGTAATATTCGCTTCCCCTTGGGGTCGGAAACGCTAATCTACGTGCAGCTTTATGTCGAACTAGAAAAGAGGAGAAATACTCCCCCCAACCCTGTCTCCAGCCTTTTGTCACATTGTGCACCTCTGCTCAGATTTTAGCTTCGGTGTTCAAAGTGAACTTTTTGGGTCGACTTTAAAATGCGTGATAAAAGAAGTTTTGGTGCAAGTGGGTGCAAAGACCGCATGTGTTGCCCCTTGAAGTGCGTGACGACGTGCGCTTTGTGCGGCGAGCAAACAACACGGACGACGCTTTTCTTCCCACACACACTATATGAGATAGTTGGATCTCAATTGAAAGCTTTCTTTGAAGTGCGACTTCATGTGAGAGGCCGAAAAAGGGGGAGAAAAAAAAGTCCTTTGTGCTGGCCTCTCTCTATTATTTCCCAAAAACCCTTTTAGTTCCACTTGTCAACTTGGTGCGCGGAGTTAAAACACGATCGCGCGCGCGTGCGCGAGAACGTTGACGACCGGGGAGTTGAGAACACGCCGCGCCAATTGGACACGGCAATCTTCGGCCTCTCTTAATTCGAGATGTGCGCAAGAATGATGGCCTTGAATGAGCGGGCGGGATGGTGGTGGTTCGTAAGTCGGAACGCGCCGTTGGTTAAGCAGTCGAGTGACAGCTGCGGTCAAGGAGAAATAAATGTGAAATATGCGAGGGAGGGGGGGGGGGGCAAAGTTGAGTTCCTGGCGTACGTTAACTCAAAACGAGGCGTAATCCGAAATCGCAAAATTTTGAGCAATTAATGCTAGTAAAATGAAAAATGGTCGTCAGGACTGCCGTTCGTAACCTGGACAATTCGTATGGCGTAAATTGATGACTCCCCCGCCCCCGACATTTTTAACCAATGAATAGTCCTGGCCGCCCTCGTAACATCGAAACCACGTATGTCACTGGTGAAGTGAGGAGCTCTCTCATCAATTTTTTTTAAAGCATCATGACAGTTGTTACTGGGAAACCACGCGCGTCAGTAGAATCGTAAACCGACGAAACGTGTCTTTTGATGGCCATTTGGTTTGTGTCGACGGTCACTTCATTAGGCACACCTGACGTCAATGTAGAGATGCGCTCTTTGCAGATGCCTACATGGTGACAATATTAACAGGAGGGATGGAGGGGACCTTTTTCCCCATCCTTATTTTTTTTAATGTATTACAAGCCCCCCGAGGGTCGTCATGTATTTATGATACAATATGATGCGGCAAATAATTATAAGCTATTTGGGGCAGCTTTAAAAACACGTCCAAATTTTATTTTTTGGTTATAGTTGGACTCCTTTTGAAAAGAGACTCGTTTAAAAAAGAAAAACAAAACTGCATTACGTTTGGAAGCAAATGATTCCAAACCACGCCCCCAATAATAGACGAATCTTGTGTGCGGGGTGTACCTAATGTAGTGTCCGCCCTTCAATGCATCCCGAGGCTCATTTGAGTGTGAATTTTCATTTCTTTTGCAAAATAATAGTGGCGCTAATCCCACTTCCGGAAACTGTCCTGCATTGTTGAACAAAAGGCCTTTTAATGGGGGGATTAGCAGGCGAGGAGCATGAAAAAAAAAAAGACCACCACCACCACCACCCCTCCCTCCTTCCCTCCGTCCCAACCCTCCATCCGCACCTCGAGCAGGTCAATAATTATTCGAACGAAGAGAAGAAAGGAGAAGACAGGTGCAATTTAAGGAAATTAAACACACACCGGAAAAAAAAAAACGCTGTTCACATTCACTTGTTCATATTAGATGGATGTTTTATGCATTCGCAGATATCCGAAGGCCCGTTGAAGCTTTTTTTTTTCTTGTATGTGGCACTTTGAGTTTGAATACATTACAGAGAGCATAAAATTCAAATCCAAGTTTTATTTTATTTATCTGTTTGATTTTTTTTCTGATTTACATCACGTTTTTTCTTTCTGTTGTTGAAAACGAGCCTTATTAAAACTGTTTTATTTGTTGAATAACTCTTTCGTGTGTTTGATGTGTTTTATTTTCGAGAGATTTGAGATGTGTGTGTATATGTATATATTTTTTAGGAAGGTGTATGGACTAAAAGTTGCAGGCTTGGCCTCGTTTGTCTTGTTGAAGTCTTAATACGACAAATGTTTATTACAATTTGAAAATGTCTATATGCAAAGTGTTTTTAAATGGCATTTAGGCAGGGGTCCATTTTTTTAATTGCGAATGATTAAAATGACATTTTAAAAGACAAAATAAGGGCTTTTTAATTTCAATTTTGTTTTGGCACACATAACAACTTTGAAAATATTTGGTTTTACCGCCTCACCATCCATCGGTCTATTACCCCCCCCCCCCCCCCCCAATATACTGTCTAAAAATCGCATAGGTATTTCAATTTAGGACGCGTGCAGCGCATGTATGAACATCACTGCAAAGTGTGCGTGCGTGCGCACGCTGGGAAATAGCCAAAGGGCTTGGCGAGGTCGCAAGCTCGTGATGTGATCAGCAACCCGCAGCCTCGGCCATCAAGATGTGTCTATTTGTTTGTTTGTTTGTTTATTATTATTATTATTATTATTATTATTATTATTATTTGCCTTCACGATTTCTTCGGAGCCTTTTCCAGTGAGATGAAGCAAATTGCGCACGAGGAAGCGGTCGGCCATCCAATTGCGGAAGTGCAGCACCTCGTCGGCCATTAAATTCCGGAAGTACAGCAGCTCGCCGGCCATCCGATTGCGGAAGTACAGCACCACGCCCGCTATTACAATGCGGAAGTACAGCAGCTCGCCGGCCATTACATTACGGAAGTACAGCAGTTCGCGTGGACGCAGCACCACTAAAACAAGAAAAATACATGTCAAACAAAAAATGGATTTACACAATTCGAACTCACGAATTCAGTGAATGTTAGTTCAATTAGGTATATAGTTAAAAGTAAGAGTTTCATCAAAAACTATTTAATTTTCAAAAACTATTGATCTACAAAAAGTATAAGTGAAATAATTAACACTCAAATAAACTATGAGATGATGAAAAGAAACCATTTTGCTATTTTTTTCATGTGAATTTAATTATAAATACAACCACAAGCTGATCAAATTAAAATCTGTTATATTTCGTAGTTAACATTAAATAAATTGTTAATTTAACCAATTATAAATACAAAAAATTGCTATGTAAAAAAAATGAAGTCTTACTTTTTATTTTTATTTTCATTTATCTTCATCACATACGCACTCACCATCATAAATTGGCGCCATTTTTCTGAAAACTCCCATTGACACATCAGCTTGCATGTGATGCCATCCTATCCTCCCGTTGTTTTTACTTTTTAACTTCAAACCACTTTGTAAACACGTTTTAAAACCTCCAAAATGGTCCACTATATCGTTCTCTTTTCTTTCTAGAACTTTTTTTTTCTGCCTTTTGACTTCCCGTGATGCCCTCACACGTGGGAAAGGAGAGCCACAACCTTACGTAATGAGCGCACATATTCACGCGTTGTTATCATTATTACAATTACTTATCCTGTCTAAAATCAAATCACATTTGACGATTGCCAAAAGGGCGTAATGTCAAACTTGTAACTGACCTAAGTCGAGGACCTCGGTGAGAGGAGCTTCTCCCACACGCGGGCATGCATGATTAAGCGGCGTGGCACATTCTCGGTGAAAACGTGCCACGTAGTTGACACCTGCAGGCTGAATGGGGCGACCCCGACCCCCCACACATGCGCACCCGCGTGACTTTCCGCACAGCTGCCGCTCCTCTGAGCCCCTTTTACGTCCAGTATGAGCGTCGTGTACAGTAGACGCGGCATTCCGTGCAGTCCAAATACAGTATCAGTCAAACTTCAATCCCAAATACCAAAATTAAGCATTTCAGTCATTTAAAGCAAAATACGCGTACGTGAACGCGTCACTTCAAGGAATAACAATCATATAATAAGAAGAAGAAATCGTGTTGGACTTTTTGGCCTTTAGATTCTACAGAGCCAGGCCTTAACAGAAATATAAAAAGCGCAGCGTAGGTTTACTTTTTATTGCAATGTATTTTTAGCCTCACAACTGTTTTTTTGTAAAAATATCAGATACAAGAAAAATTGATTGCCAATTGTTTGTAACGTTATGCATGTAATTTTATATATTTAACTAGCACTTATTTGTTCACTTTTAGCCCGTGCATACTGCAGAATTTGACACAACCCCCCACCCCGGCCTCCATTTTTTTATTTAGTACGTGCACTCTGTAGAATCAGTATACATTCATTACTATGTTTTTCAAACTTTAACTGCTTTTAATAATTTATTTATTTATATTCTCTTGATCAATGCTTCGTCAAACTTTTAGGAATGATTTATTTCGAGTATCTCCTGCTAGCGCTCTGCAGAATCACCGATTCCATTTTTTTTTTTTTACATTCCTGTTTAGGTCCTGTTGAACGCGTTAAGTGGATATGTTAAAACACACACACACACACACACACACACACACACACACACACACACACACACACACACACACACACACACACACACACACACACACACACACACACACACACACACACACACACACACACACACACACACACACACACACACACGCACACACGCACGCACACGCACATTACTTCACAGCAACTTTAGACGCAGGCTCCTCTCTGGCCACAGTGGGAATCCTTCTGTCCTTTCTCCACATTGAGTGGCCTGAAAGTGGTTGACATACTAGCAAATGAAGCGTTTTCTAGTGGGGAGGGAAATAAATTAAAAAAAAAAAGAACGAGGGATAAATTTAAGAAAGAGAAGAGTCTCAGCGACGCAGCGAAAACCATAAAGGCGTCAGTGCCCTCGATAAAAAGAGACAGCGTATGATCATATATCATCATAAGCCACGAGCATAACTGAGTATGAATCACTGCTTTATGTGCGCCGTTTCACACGTCACTTTGGAAGAAGAAGAATAAAGGGGGAAGGGGGGACATTTTCCATGTACGCATCGACTTTCGGGGTCATTTCGTTACCTCCCGCAGGAAACAAAAACATTACACACGATGTACACGCGCTTTTTTTTTTTTTTTAATATTGGCCATAAATTGGCAGACAAATGAAATGGCTGCTGCGGCGACCTAATGAAGACGCGCGTGACGTCCTCTTTTAATACGCTCTATTAACTATTATTACAGTGGTGTCAGGACCCCGCTGGCTGCCCGTTACCACGCGCCGATCACCTGCTCGGAGGTGGGCTCGCCGTGGGATGCAAATGGGGGGCCATCCATAACGTCGCCTGCATGTATGCATGCATGCAAAATAAAATACATTAAAAAAAAGTCTCTTTTGCCAGAGAAAATCCAGACGAGGAGGAGTTTTTTTTTTTTTTACAACATGTTACCTATAAAACAGGGAACAATGAGAGACGTCGGAACATCGATTTGCATTCATTTTTTTAGTCGTTTAGTGAAGTTAATTTCACTATATTTGCTTGTAAATGCTTTCGATAATGCAAAAGGCGAATGCAAATAAATTGGAACAGTGACTTTTCACAAAGCGTGTCAAGGGTTGTCATCTTGATAGTTCCCATTCGCGTTCCCGCCCGCTGACGGTCCGATGCAAATGGCGCGTCAACGTCATCATCGGAAGCTTGATGACGTGTCAATCACGGAGAAACAAAAGCCGGCTAACAACACCGAGGCGATGCCGAAAGGAGGAGGGGAAGCAGACAGCAAGTGTCACTGTGACGGCCAAAGCATATGGAAGTCCCCCCGTCGGAGGGTCACTGCATCTTAATCGCCCCCGCAATGCAACACACACACTCACACACACCCGTAATGACAATCATCAGACTCATGTCCAATGTCGCAAGGGTCTACTTTTCACAGTGGAGGAAACGCGCTGCAGGTTTAATCAGAATAAGACCTGCATTTTTCGTTTTCAAAACAAAACCAGAAGTTAAAAAACAACAACTTCGTTTTGTCAATATTCGTTCCAAAAAAAGAAAATGAAATAGCAGATCACGACTGTTTTTCGGATTTTTGGTTTTGTGTAGAGATGGAATTAAAAAAAAAAAAATTACAAATCTGACATTACCCAAAATGCAACACGCCTTAGTTTGTGAAAACAAGGACCCTATTGTATTGCTTTTGTTACTGGCATATACACTTCTTGGAAAATCATGCCTAAAAGTTGTCATGCGGTTGGATTGCGACGATCATAACATGATGGGTACTAAATTATCATTCCACATTTTTCCCATGGACCCGCAGTGTCATAAAAGAGAGTGGAACATGACGGTTTGCAATGGAGGCCAACCGACAGCATTGGGATTTTTAGTGAGCACTTCCTCAGTGGTGAGAATTGTTTTTGAGTGTGATAAAATCGATTTTATTGCATTCTCCATATTTTAGGATCTAAACAGCTGTGGGGGGAGAAATGTATATTAAAACAACCATGTGTTGTAAGTCTTAAAAAATATATTTCTCTTGTATGAGAAGTAATTTTACATTTGAGTCTTTTTAGTCGTGCGTTTTTATTTTTATTTTTTGGTGCAGTTCATATAAGTGTTTCCCTTCATCTATTATCTGATCTGCTTATCCTCCAAGTTGTCTTCGGGTAGTAGGCAACGTGTACCCTGAACTGGTTGCCAGCCAATCGCAGGGCACGCACAGACAAACAACCATTCACATACACAGTCAAGTAAAAGTGTCCAATCAACCTAGCATGCATGTTCTTGGTATGTGGGAGGAAACCGGAGTACCCGAAGAAAACCAACGCAAGCACAGGAAGAACATATAAGAAGGCCGGAGCCCAGAATCGAAACCTGGACTTCTGTGCTGTGAGGCAGCTGTGCTAAACAATATTCCACCATATTAGTCTGATAACGCTATTCTTTGTTTTTGTCAGTGCAATTTTTGGAGGGAGCGAATAACATCAGGGAAGGCGATGCGGTCTCTGTTTGTGTGTATCGTAAATACTTTTTCCACGCAACGCTAAGCACCACACGGTGCTGCAGCAGACTGAGGTTGTAAACGTGTTTATGTGTGTCGAGAAAAATCCGGCCTGGGTCTTGTCTAATTCTTGGCCCGTGTCATTAAGTTGATACCCCAAATCAATTGTTTCCTGCAAACAGCCAGGGTCTGCGGCTGCAAGCAGCGAGAGGCCCATTTGAGTGCGCCGGCGAGCAGGAAGCAGCGCCTACCTGCCACTCATTAAAGCCACCAGGAGTCAATAGTGAGCAGGGGGAAGGATTAGACCCCCTCGTTATACCTGCCGCGCAATTAACACTACTTATTCTCCCTAACAAACGATCGAGTGACTGCGCTAATCATACAAATCCTTTACTTTCTTTGTCGTTATTGTGTTGTTGTTTTTTTTAAATCTGCGAATGTTTCCAGGCAGGAAGGAGTGAGTGTGAAGGTGTGTGTGTGTGTGGGGGGGGCACTTTAAGGAATTAAGGGGGGCCTTCCTCCCAAGAACTGGCAGCTCTGACAAGTTGTCGCACACTTGAAGTGAAAAGGGACTTGACCTTTGCCTTTATGTGTCCCATTCGCCCAAACTCAAGGCCCCGACCCCGTAGAAGACAACGTCCAACCCCTCCCCTCAATGACAATTGTGTCTTTTGTGAGGGGACGCGCGCCGCTGTCACGCGTCCATTTCAACCTCTCTGAAGTGTTGGTGAACCTTTTCTCTTGTGAATCTGTCTGGACTCAAATTCTGTGGTGTCATCTGTCGAAAATGTCATCTCCGCTTTTCTGTGACTCTTCCAGTGGCTCTGTTCCAACCGGCCAATGCCACTTTGGCCTTTCTAACAGCATCCTGCCCAAAGCCTTACAATGGTGGGAGGGAAATGACCACCTAGCTTACAGTCTCGTCTGCAGGTTACAACAAAGATATAGAGACTGGAAGTGTCACAGAAAAGCAGAAAGGCGATGTCTGAAGATTTTCTTCTGTGATGACTATGATACCTTTTCTTTTCATCTACTTGAAGGAGAAACAGCGAGTTGTGGCAGTCTTACGAGAAAGTCAAACTCAGTTCAACCGTCAAGGTTAGAGCGCATTTTAGATTCATCCTAAAAGTCCACCCAAAAACCTTTTTGTGAGTAGTTTAAAAAAAGTGCCTTTTTTGGGGCACCCGTGCCTCAAGCAGGGAAGCCTGCCGACCCTAAAAAAAGGATTTCCCCACTATCTTCAACCAATTTTACTGTTTTGGAAACCTAAAAAGTGGTTTTCATATGTTGACCTGCCAACTTCTTTTTTTCTGTAATCTGCACCACTTGATCAACAATTGTAAATATTTTAAAGTACGCCAGAGTGAAATGGTTTGGAAGGTGAGGTAGACCTGAAAAAGACATTCTTCCAGAAGCTTAATGGCTTGTCAAGATTAGTGTACATACTGCAAAACATAGAGGGGGATTCACTTCTGTTCTGGGGCTGCTTTGCTTCATCAGCATTGGGCGACGAAATTGAAAAATGCCCTGTGAAGAAGGCACCCACTGATTTGAAGTTAACTTTTGTCTTGCAAATGTTGTGCTTTTGAAGGGAAGGATAGTTGAATCAAAACCTCCCCGTCTTTTCTGGCCCCCTCCCTCCCTTTTCCCCCTGCTTCTCGTGATAACGCTGTTGCTTTCGCTTGGCGGATCAAAGCCGCCAAAATCTAGTGTCGCTGGGATGAACACTGTTGGCCATGACAGGGCCACAAAGCGGCGGGAGGTAGCGCGCGATGTCAGACACGTCTTGCGGCAGAAAGGCTGAGAACGGGACGAAAAGGGGTTATTTAATACCTCCACTTGAGGAGCGCCAATTTACCGTGGCTCGGCTACAAGTGACAAAAGGTCAAATTGATGCAGGAAATTTGGACACCAAAACTTAACTGCACTCAATATAAAGAGAAAATAAAGAAAGAATCAAATAAACTCAATAAAAAACAAAAAAAACCAAAAACAAACTACTGTGAGGTAAAAAAAAATAGTACAAAATTAGAAAAAAAATACACGAATGTTTCGGTTCTGTTCGGCAAACAATAATACTAACAAACCAATAAGATCGTATTTAAATACAAATATAGTGAATAACATTTCACCCACAAACAAAACAATCACCCTTTCATGCACACATAATAATAACCTGATAAGCTGTCCACTGTGGTAAACGCTGTCCTGAAAGTAGTTTCATGAAATAAAAAATGAGAACAAATTAAAGTCAATGGGTGACAAAACCAAAGAAACAAAATAAAAAATACAAACAATCCAATCAAATCCTAATTCAAAGCATTAAATGTCATAAAAAAGTAGACACAACCAAACCATGCAGTTATCTGATACATTCAGAGTATTAAAGACACATGAACAGACGTTATTTTAAAATAAATATTAGAACGAGACAATTTTGAAATGAAAATAACGACGTAAGGCGTTTTTGACCGAAAAAAACGATCATGTATAGTAAGCAGGTTTTTGACCGAAAAAAAACGACCAAGTATAGTAAGGCGTTTTTGACAAAAAACGACCAAGTATAGTAAGGCGTTTTTGACCAAAACAATCGACCTAGTAAGGCATTTTTAGCCGAAAAAACGACCATGTATAGTAAGGCGTTTTTAGCCGAA
The DNA here is from genome assembly GCA_026261675.1 of Hippocampus mohnikei. Classification (NCBI taxonomy): domain Eukaryota; kingdom Metazoa; phylum Chordata; class Actinopteri; order Syngnathiformes; family Syngnathidae; genus Hippocampus; species Hippocampus mohnikei. Next base: position 842,139 of record JAKGUB010000342.1, on the reverse strand, counting down.
AAAAACAACCAAAAACGACCAAGCCTTACTATACATGGTCATTTTTTTTCAGTCAAAAGCGCCTTACAATTTTCGGTCAAAAACGACTTACTATACATGGTCGTTTTTTTTTGGTCAAAAACGCCTTACTATACTTGGTCGTTTTTTTTGGTCAAAAATGCCTTACTATTTTCGGTCAAAAACGCCTTACTATACATGGTTGTTTTTTTTGGTCCAAAAAGCCTTACTATACATGGTCGCTTTTTTCGGTCAAAAACGCCTTACTATTTTCGGTCAAAAACGGCTTACTATACATGGTCGTTTTTTTTCGGTCAAAAACGCCTTACATATATGGTTGTTTTTTTTCGGTCAAAAACGTCTTAACATACATGGTTGTTTTTTTCGAAAACGGCTTACTATACATGGTCGTTTTTTTGGGTCAAAAACGCCTTACTATACATGGTCGGTTTTTTGGGTCAAAAACGCCTTACTATACATGGTCGGTTTTTTCGGTCAAAAACGCCTTATTATACATGGTCGTTTTTTTCGGTCAAAAACGCCTTACTATACATGGTCGTTTTTTCCGGTCAAAAACGCCTTTCTATACATGGTCGTTTTTTTCATCAAAAACGCCTTACTATATATATGATCGTTTTTTTCGTCAAAAACGCCTTACTATACATGGTCGTTTTTTTTCATCAAAAACGCCTTACTATATATATGGTCGTTTTTTTTGTCAAAAACGCCTTACTATACATGGTCGTTTTTTTCGATAAAAAACGCCTTACTATACATGGTGTTTTTTTTCGATAAAAAACGCCTTACTATACATGGTCGTTTTTTTCAGCTAAAAACGCCTGACTATACATGGTTGTTTTTTTCAGTCAAAAACGCCTTACTATACACGGTCGTTTTTTTCGATAAAAAACGCCTTACATATATGGTCGTTTTTTTTTTTTGCGGCTAAAAACGCCTTACTATACATGGTCGTTTTTTTGGCTAAAAACGCCGTACTATACATGGTTGGTTTTTAGGTCAAAAACGCCTTACTATACATGGTCGTTTTTTCAGTCAAAACGCCTTACTATACATGGTCGTTTTTTCGGTCAAAAACGCCTTACTATACATGGTCGTTTTTTCGGTAATAACGCCTTATTATACATGGTCGTTTTTTCGGTCAAAACGCCTTACTATACATGGTCGTTTTTCGTCAAAACGCCTTACTATACATGGTCGTTTTTCGGTCAAAACGCCTTACTATACATGGTCGTGTTTTCAGTCAAAACGCCTTACTATTTTCGGTCAAAAACCCTTCCTATACATAGTCGCTTTTATCGGTCAAAAATGCCTTACTATACATGGTCATTTTTTCGGTCAAAACGCCTTACTATACATGGTTGTTTTTTCGTCAAAAATGCCTTACTATTTTCGGTCAAAAACACCTGACTATACATAGTCATTTTTTTGGTCCAAAACGCCTTACTATACATGGTCGTTTTTCGGTCAAAACGCCTTACTATATATGGTCGTTTTTTCGGTCAAAAACACCTTAACATACGTGGTTGTTTTTTCGAAAACGCTTACTATACATCGTCGTTTTTCTGTCAAAACGCCTTACTATACATGGTCGTTTTTTCGGTCAAAAACGCCTTACTATATACATGGTCGTTTTTTCGGCTAAAGACGCCTTACTATCCATGGTCGTTTTTTCGTCAAAACGCCTTACTATATACATAGTCTTTTTTTTGGCTAAAACGCCCTACTATATATGGTCGTTTTTTCATCAAAACGCTTACAATACATGGTCGTTTTTCGCTAAAAACGCTTTACTATACATGGTCGTTTTTGGGCTAAAACGCCTTACTATACATGGTTGTTTTTTCGCTAAAAACGCCTTACTATACATGGTCGTTTTTTCGATAAAAAACGCCTTACTATACATGGTGTTTTTTTTCGATAAAAAACGCCTTACTATACATGGTCGTTTTTTTTGTGGCTAAAAACGCCTTACTATACATGGTTGTTTTTTTCAGCTAAAAACGCCTGACTATACATGGTTGTTTTTTGCAGTCAAAAACGCTTTACTACACACGGTCGTTTTTTTCGATAAAAAACGCCTTACATATATGGTCGGTTTTTTTTTTTGGCTAAAAACGCCTTACTATACATGGTCGTTTTTTTGGCTAAAACGCCGTACTATACATGGTTGGTTTTAGGTCAAAACGCCTTACTACACATGGTCGTTTTTCAGTCAAAAACGCCTTACTATACATGGTCGTTTTTTTCGGTCAAAAACGCCTTACTATACATGGTCGTTTTTTTCCGGCTAAAAACGCCTTACTATACATGGTCGTTTTTTTCGGTCAAAAACGCCTTACTATACATGGTCGTTTTTTTCGGTCAAAAACGCCTTACTATACATGGTCGTTTTTTTCGGTCAAAAACGCCTTACTATACATGGTCGTGTTTTTTCAGTCAAAAACGCCTTACTATTTTCGGTCAAAAACCCCTTCCTATACATGGTCGTTTTTATCGGTCAAAAATGCCTTACATACATGGTCGTTTTTTTCATCAAAAACGCCTTACTATATATATGATCGTTTTTTTCGTCAAAAACGCCTTACTATACATGGTCGTTTTTTTAATAACGCCTTATTATCAAAACGCCTTACTATATATGGTCGTTTTTTTTTGTCAAAAACGCCTTACTATACATGGTCGTTTTTTTCGATAAAAAACGCCTTACTATACATGGTGTTTTTTTTCGATAAAAAACGCCTTACTATACATGGTCGTTTTTTTTGTGGCTAAAAACGCCTTACTATACATGGTTGTTTTTTTCAGCTAAAAACGCCTGACTATACATGGTTGTTTTTTGCAGTCAAAAACGCTTTACTATACACGGTCGTTTTTTTCGATAAAAAACGCCTTACATATATGGTCGGTTTTTTTTTTGCGGCTAAAAACGCCTTACTATACATGGTCGTTTTTTTGGCTAAAAACGCCGTACTATACATGGTTGGTTTTTTAGGTCAAAAACGCCTTACTACACATGGTCGTTTTTTTCAGTCAAAAACGCCTTACTATACATGGTCGTTTTTTTCGGTCAAAAACGCCTTACTATACATGGTCGTTTTTTTCGGCTAAAAACGCCTTACTATACATGGTCGTTTTTTTCGGTCAAAAACGCCTTACTATACATGGTCGTTTTTTTCGGTCAAAAACGCCTTACTATACATGGTCGTTTTTTTCGGTCAAAAACGCCTTACTATACATGGTCGTGTTTTTTCAGTCAAAAACGCCTTACTATTTTCGGTCAAAAACCCCTTCCTATACATGGTCGTTTTTATCGGTCAAAAATGCCTTACATACATGGTCGTTTTTTTCGGTCAAAAACGCCTTACTATACATGGTTGTTTTTTTCGGTCAAAAATGCCTTACTATTTTCGGTCAAAAACACCTGACTATACATAGTCATTTTTTTTTGGTCCAAAACGCCTTACTATACATGGTCGTTTTTTTCGGTCAAAAACGCCTTACATATATGGTCGTTTTTTTCGGTCAAAAACACCTTAACATACGTGGTTGTTTTTTTCGAAAACGGCTTACTATACATCGTCGTTTTTTTCTGTCAAAAACGCCTTACTATACATGGTCGTTTTTTTTCGGTCAAAAACGCCTTACTATATACATGGTCGTTTTTTTTTCCGGCTAAAGACGCCTACTATCCATGGTCGTTTTTTTCGTCAAAAACGCCTTACTATATACATAGTCTTTTTTTTTTGGCTAAAAACGCCCTACTATATATGGTCGTTTTTTTCGGTCAAAAACGCCTTACAATACATGGTCGTTTTTTTCGGCTAAAAACGCTTTACTATACATGGTCGTTTTTTTGGGCTAAAAACGCCTTACTATGCATGGTTGTTTTTTTTCGGCTAAAAACGCCTTACTATACATTGTTGTTTTTTTTGGCTAAAACGCCTTACTATACATGGTCTTTTTTTTCGGCTAAAAACGCCTTACTATATACATGGTCGTTTTTTTTCGACTAAAAACGCCTTACTATACATTGTTGTTTTTTTTGGCTAAAACGCTTTACTATACATGGTCGTTTTTTTTTCGACTAAAAACGCTTTACTATACATGGTTGGTTTTTTTTTGTTAAAACGCCTTACTATACATGGTCTTTTTTTTCGGCTAAAAACGCCTTACTATATACATGGTCGTTTTTTCGCTAAAACGCCTTACTATACATGGTCGTTTTTTCGCTAAAACGCCTTACTATACATTGTTGTTTTTCTGGCTAAAACGCCTTACTATACATGGTCGTTTTTCGCTAAAACGCCTTACTATATACATGGTCGTTTTTCGCTAAAACGCCTTACTATACATGGTCGTTTTTTCGCTAAAAACGCCTTACTATACATGGTCGTTTTTCGCTAAAAACGCCTTACTATATACATGGTCGTTTTTTTCGGCTAAAAACGCCTTACTATACATGGTCGTTTTTTTCGGCTAAAAATGCCTTACTATACATGGTCGTTTTTTTCCGTCAAAAATCAGAATCAGAATCAGAATCATCTTTATTGGCCAAGTATGCAGAACACACCAGGAATTTGTCTCCGGTATAACACGCTGCATTAGTATCATCATAAACAAGAACATGACAAATAGGTATGGAAGGACATTTCGTAATGTAAGTGAACCGTAGTTTCAAGCAGAGCTAAAGTGATCAGTGGTAGAATACAATACTATGACAGTTTGTACAGTTGGTGCAGAAAATCATTGAACCATTTTAGAGTGACCAGTAACAATATTTGTTGTACAAGAAGAGTGACTACGTCAGTGACTGTTTAGGGAGTTAATGGCTAGAGGGAAGAAGCTGTTTAAGTGTCTGCTGGATTTGGTGCGCATGGATCTGTAGCGCCTGCCTGAGGGGAGTAGCTGGAAAAGGTGGTGGGCAGGATGCGGGGGATCCAGGAGGATTTTCTGTGCCCTTGTCTTTATTCTTGCAGTGTGCAAGTCCTCAAGAGTGGGTAGGGCGGTGCCAATGATTTTTTCCGCCGTCCTAATTGTCCGTTGAAGTCGGATTTTGTCCTTTTTTGGCGGCCCCAAACCAAACCGTGATGGAAGAACACAGGATTACATGATCAAAATGGATAACAGAAACCAAGCAAAAACAACAATAAAAAAAAATATAAAAAGCTAAATAAACACACTTGAGTCAAATTGAACACATTAATAATAACGGGGAAAAAAATTAATGGATGAACAAACAATACTTCAAACAAAAACTATACAATGAAATAATTAAAAGATGAAAGGGATAACCAAATAAACATGTGCCCAAACAAAAAGAATGGACCGGTTTCTCGACTGTTGCTGCTCCAACAAAATCTTCACATGTGACTGGAAGGCATTCGATAATTATTTGTATTCATTGGAAAAATGAGGATATTAACATGACACATCAGCCTCCCCTCCTCTCCCCCCCAATTCTCCCAACCCCTCCAGCATGAATGCCAGCATTGTCTGCAGCTTTCTGATTGCGATCCACCATATCATAACCCCCGCGAGGCAAAAAACATCAATATCCCCGTGGAAAAAGACACGTTTCTATGGACAAACTCAAGAATTCTCCGGCATGGCGTGGAGGAAAAAAAAAAGCGGGGGCATGGGAGGGGGGCGCAAATGAAAGGGATCAAAGAGAGTCTACCCAAGTGAGGGTAGGGGGTGTGGAAGCGCGGCAGGGGGGGTCAATGAGGGGCCAACAGATAGACGATGACCGAGCAACGTTTGTTTGTTAAAAAAAAAAAAAAGTTTCCCAAAAGCGCCAACATGACACTTTGATTCTAAACAAGCCGCAAGCGCAAATTTACGTTTTGTCTGGGCTCATCATTTTAACCTCTGATGTCACAAAACGTCCTGAAAAAAAAAATCATGTGAACAGCACAGTACACCTTTTTACGCATCCAAAAAATAACCAACAATATTAAAATAGGGCTGAAAAAACCATTTTATTAATCCATTCAACTGTTGATTATTTTGTCAATTCATTCGATCTATTTATTTTGATATTCCCATCCATTCCATCCAAAGATACTCAGTCTGCTTTCATCTGCAGACAGAAATAGAATATTGACTGTTGGGAGGTAGACATTTTTAGGATTTGGACCATTTTAACTGAAAAACTGTCGCGAAATTATGAATTCACCCATCCATGATCTGAAATCCTCACAGGGCACAGATAGAAGAACAACCATTCGCGCTCCCAATCACAACTAGGGACAATTTAGGGTGATCCATTAACCTCCCTTGCATGTTTTTGGAATGTGGGAGGAAACCAGAGTACCCGGGGAAAACCCACGCAGGCACGGGAAGAACAAGCAATGAACAAGTATGATTGATACTAATGCAGCGTGTTATACCGGAGACAAATTCCTTGTGTGTTCTACATACTTGGCCAATAAAGATGATTCTGATTCTGATTCTGATTCTGATTCTGATTCTGATTCTGATTCCACACAGGAAGGCCAGAGCCGGAATCAAACACTACACCGCGCACTGTGAGGTGGATGTGCTGACCATTCAGCAGACGTGTAAACGAATTTATTAATTGACGATCAAAATACAATTTCCTCCCTGTTTGGAGTTTGCATGTTCTCCCCGGGCCTGTGTGGGTTTTCTCCGGGCACTCCGGTTTCCTCCCACATTCCAAAAACATGCATGGCAGGCTGATGGAACACTCTGAATTGTCCCTAGGTGTGAATGTGTGCGTGGTTGGTTGTTCATCTCTGTGTGCCCTGCGATTGGCTGGCAACCGATTCAGGGTGTCCCCCGCCTACTGCCCGAAGACAGCTGGGATAGGCTCCAGCACCCTCCGCGACCCTTGTGAGGATCAAGCGGTTCGGAAAATGGATGAATGGATGGAAAATACAATTTTCAATAATTTGATAATGGAATAGTTGCTGTTAATTAATGTAATGAGAGCTTTTATTCTGTAAAAGTCTTTATTGTTATAAGCCACTGTATCATGCACAGTGCGTTTAAAAAAAATATATATATAGACAGATAGATAGATATAAATATATAGATATACATATCACAAATATTTAAATCATTAAATGATATGATTAAAATTGATATTTCACATTCATGTTAACAAGAAGAATTAAATGCCAATGTATTGTACTTAAAAGTTAAACACAACTGAACTGTTCCTAAAAAAATATACTGTACATTAAGTATAAAAATGTACTCTAGATTAAAAGTGGGAAAAATAAAATGTTTCTTCCAATGTATCGCTCACAGAATCACAACATTTTTTTTCGTTGTATTGTCAATGGCTATATCGTTGGCCAAATCTTGCCCTGATAGCTAAAGTGATGGTCCACAAAAATCAAAAATGAAAATGTCGCTTGCCCATCAAGTCACGCCGGCGCGATCTGAGGTCTCAATCGTGAGCCTCCTCGCTTCACGCCAGCGCATCCATCCAGGTAGTGCGTTTGCATGGAAACAAGGCGAAAATAAACAGGGCCGAACAGGAGACTGGTGCCTTTGTTGCAGCTCAGACAGCTGGCCGGCCCTCCATTATCCTCCGGCAGACTGACCGCATCCGTCCTTTAGGACCCCCGCCGCCTCCCCTTGCCTAGCACAAAAAGAGAGGGCTGTTGTGCTCGCTCGGGCCCGGCTCGGGCCTCTCCGGACATTTCTCTCGCTACCCGGCTGAAAAGAGTGGGAGTTCCAGTCAACGCGGCCTAAGCGGCGGGAGCACAAAAGCATCTCGGCATGCCGACTCCCGGCAGTGTGAAAGACATGAAGGGGCTGCCGAGCATCTGGAGGGGGGTGGGGGGAGCAACGGAAGTGGTGTTGTGCTTGATTTGTCTTTCTAACTAGCCGTGGAGTGCATTCACTTCACTTGACTCCCAGTGAGAGATTCACTGAAACACTCGTGCTGGGTCAAGAAAAAAAAACATTTTCATTTTTATGAACACTTTTTTGCTATCTTGTATCATATTTTACTATGACAAAATGAGTAGAAGAGGATGCTAATTGGGGATTAGCATGATGCTAACGACGCTCGCGGGTGGCTAACAGCTATGCTAGCATATACATGACATGGACTACTTGCTGTTGGTACTTTGTTGGATGCTCATTCTACGTGTAGCTTAGCTAAAGCGCTAATTTTCTCTAATTTCTCTGCTCCGATCTGTTCAGAAAATGGTTGGGACCAACAATCGTAAACTTTAAACATATTCACTATAGATGATCCCAAGTTACAGTACCAATGAGATCAAAGCTCCAGGTATTACATATCTCAAAGGTTAACCTGCACCAGGATAATCTCCTGTGGTGTGGAGCCTGTTATGAGTGGTTTTCACTCCTCGAATATGCTGAGAAAACAGTCGGGAGCGCCGATTGTAAATATGGCACTTTAACGGTCTCACATCGTGATGTGTGCGGTCAACATTGAGTTGGACTTGATTGAGTCATTGTAAGTGATAGAATGAGAAGAATTCAATATCTAAACGTCAGGGTATGGTATACATGGAGGTGGGGGGGGTCAAGGGCTGTATTTATGCAGACACGCGGACCCCAATGATGTTTCAAAAACGGCCCTCATGATTTACACCCATCACGCAAGTAAAGGACCAGGCGGTGTTGACAGCTCCACTTGACGGCTTGCCGTTCGCACTGTTTTAATGGCGGTGCGCGTGGAGCGCAGGGCCGCCATTATACCGAGGAGCTTATGTGCCACTCCCGCCGCGCCGGCTCGACCGCCGTGCGACAGGTCCCCCATGCCTCTATTTATTTTTTTTTAACAGCCTGGCTGCTACTTTTCAGCCCGCTTGCGGGTATGGGGATTGGTACGGGGCGAAAAAACACTGGCGCGTCCGGAAGTGAAATCTCCTGACACCGAGCCAGGAGTCCTCTTTTGAAGACGCATTCCGCAGGTCACAGTGCAGACACCACGCGGTTGTCGTGTTTCATCTCGTTCAACATTTGTGCAGGCAGCGCAAGATGGCCCTCGGGGCCAGAAATAGTCACGCTGCTAGATGTTTCTCTGTCTATATTTAGCCAAGGCCCGCTACTCCTTTGGCTCCAACACTTCATTTGACATCATCAAGACCCGCCTTTCAATTGCTCAGGAATAGGAAACAACTTATTCCATGGGCGGATTCACAGCCCATATGCTACTAGACATTTGTAGGGTTCAGTCCTGGGAAAAGGAAAGTGAAAATGACCACGTTCGGCTCTGCCACCAAAAGGCATGGCCGCAGTTAGTGAACAAAGCCTTTTGAGATATCCACTCTCTCCTTTATTTCTTGTCCATTTCCTCTCAGAATTTTTGCGGAATTATAGCGCTACAGCAGTCATGGCTTCCTCCTTGGCAATTGTACCACGCTGCTTGCAGCTCAATAAGCAACAAAAAATAGTGCCTATCTATGTGGCGCCTCTGAACGTGAATAATTAAAATGATAAAGCATTTTTTTACAGCAGCACGGTGTGTTTTCTAAATTGTTATTTGATATAGAGATAGCATAGCGTTTGGGATAACAATACAGTTTTGTGCCGTGTCATTGTTTTGTACTATTCGGAAGGCTATGGGCATGTATGCACTTTTTATCTATTTATGTAATTGTTGTGACGCGTCACGGCCGTGGGTAATTGTATGTCATCGTCTGCTTTGATTGACATTTACACAGCTGCAGACCTTGTTATTGTGCACTTTGACTGTCATGTAGTGGAGCAAAGTGTGGCAGAAGAGAAATGAATATGAAAGCATTGGCATGATATGGGCAGTGGCACATTCCAGAAGCCATGAACCCTTTCTGGCATACAGAAAATGGAAGCAAAGCAGTTTGGCTGACGTCGTGATCTCATTCTGTGTTTTCAAAGCACGGTGACTCGGTGGCCTCAGCGCTCACATGAGGGCCTGTGAGAAAAGCGGGCGGAGTCACGTGGAACATATGGCCGCCTCAAACACTAACTCCTCGTCAACCCTGCGTGGGAACGGCGGAGCTGTACGCATGGCCGCCGCGCACTGGCCCTTACTCTTGGCACATGTAGGTCAACAATTGCGCCTTGTCTGCGGCCGGGGCCCTCGTCTTTTCTACATGGCTGCAGAACATGTGTTGCGGCCAGAGTCGCAGCAAAGGTCGGGCCGGCGAGCTATGCTTTGAACACTTCAAAGCCGCGGGATGGGACCAAAGCTTTTAAGTTTTATGGCAGGTGTAAGCAGGGGTTGCTGACCAGCCCAGGGTGGTCTGCTCCTCGGGCTGCAGGAGGTTGCTCTCGGTGGTAGGGGGACCCTCCAGCAAAAAGTGGGGCTGACCAGAAGGCCTCCTGTGTAGCAGGGGCCACATTTGGAGTCCTTGGATTGTGAGCAGGAGAAGACCGGACACTTCAAGGGTCTCTGGTTTCAGAGGACCCCAGCAGGGAATGTCTGTGGCCTGCGTCAGGCCCATTTGGAAACAGATACAACGGTGGAGGAGAAGGGCGGAAACCTGACGGCCTCGGCGTAGAGTTGACGAGGACGCGGCACTCTCCATGCCCCCGCCCCAAACGGAGCGCAACAAGACCCGATAGCAAGTTCAAAGGATCTGATGCCGTCATTTGTCGACATTTGTGACATTTCAAAGGCGTCTCACTGTGCTTTACACCCACCGAATGATCGTCTCCTACTTGACTCAATCAGTTTGCACAATAATACCAAAAGCGGGATGGATCTACTCATATTGATGACCGGACAAAGCTTGAGCATTTTTATCCACTTCAGGTCAAAGGGAGCAAAGGCCTGACGATCGAATGTCAGACAGATTCTCCCGTGCTGTGGGATGCACTCAGAGTGAATTTCCCTCCCTGGTCTGGTTGGAAAACATGCCAGCAATCATAAATGTTGAACTTGCTCACCTTCAGGTTCTCTGACTTCTTACCATGTTCCAAAAAATACACTGATTTGAAAATTGTCAATAAGTGTGAATGTAAGAGGGAATTGTTTGTCTGTGTGCCCCATGACTGACGGGTGACCTATCCAGGGTGCACCAGTCGAGGGTGTACCCTTCCCTTAGCTGGGATAAGGAGGACAAGCACAATAAATAATGGATCGCATCGCGACTGGCATTCAAGTAGCTCAACAAAGCTCCAAATAGCCACCGTCGGTTCCACGTTAGGCGCACCACGACGTGAACATTGAAAATGGAAACAAAAGTGGCATAAGAGCTCCTCTGGCAGCGCAGTCGTTTCAATAGATCATTTCCAAAGTCTTGCGATATCTATAATCATGCATCCCAGGAAGACGCCGGCGCCTTCCGCTTGATGATCCCGGAATGACAGGCCCGCCGCGCGGAGGCGGGAATCCATTACAGGCATACGGTGAAGCAGGTGTGTTTTCCCAGATGGCTGGCGGAGAAGGTTGGTGGGTGGGAGGTGGGTGGGGGGGGGGGTTCTCTTCAAAACTTTGATCATTCCTGCCTTGGTGCTTTTAACCAAGCAGCACCATTGCTCGGAATTCAAGATGTTAAGAGACATTTGCAGGGTTAAACAACAACAAAAAGGACCACAAAACAAAGATGTTGTAAAAAGCAAGCAATTACCTTTTTACTTGCATTCTTCTCTTTACAAGCTCAGAAAGTATGAAATACTGTAAAAGTAGGCAGGACAGAAAAATAGGAACATTGTGAACCTAAATTACGAACGCCAGATTAGTTTCTGCAAATGATTCCATTGACCTGACAAACTGTACTTGTCCAGTTTTTAGTCCAGCCCGATTTGATCGGTATAGAAAATAGACAGATGGGTTTCGAGGTCTGCGGGTGGCGAGCAATCAGTCAGGCGTGGAATCCCTTCTAGCAGAAGATTACCTAACATGCATGTCAGTCCTTCACCCTTTCAGGTACAGCGGTAACTAAAGTGGACAGCTGATCATTTGATCAGGTTGCAGGGTGCATGAAAGGGTTAAGCGCGTCATCAGCCATCATCCTATCGATTTACAGAACATTTGAAACAGGGACTGCCGAAGGACCTTGTACTACTTCCAAAAACTGATGAAGGGGTCTGAGGTCTGCCATGGCAAAAAGTCCCGCGGGCTCTCAAGATTAATGCGATATAGGAAAATGGTGGCTGCTGGGACCCGAGCGGCAAAAAGATTGGCTGCGTGGGTTTTTATCCGGCCGTGACCGTGCTAATAAGGTCCTGGCGGTCCTGTGGTAACTACAGTGGACAGCTGATCATGTCATCAGGTTGCAGGGTGCATGAAAGGGTTAAGCGCGTCATCAAGCCGTCATCCTATCGATTTACAGAACATTTGAAATAGGAACTGCTGAAGGACCTTGTACTACTTACAAAAACTGATGGAATGGTTCTGAGGTCTGCCACTGCAAAAAGTCCTGCAGTCTGTCAAGATTAACGCGATATAGAAAAAGGATGGCTGACATTTTGTCCCCGCAAGTGACTGGCAACTACTCCGCTGTGTAACCATTCTGGAACAGATGATGCCAAAAAAAATGCATGGACGGTGACCAGTCCAGGGCTTACCCTGCTGGGTCCTGGGGTTTTTATCCGGCCGTGACTGTGCTAATAAGGTCCTAGTAGTCCTGACAAACATGCAGGAGGGAGGAGGCATTTCCAGTCTGCACAAGTCACCGGTTTCGACATTACAAATAGCACAGGCGAGGATAGCGGCCCTCTCGCCGCCTCTCTATTAATTCAATCTTGTTTAAAATACAACATTTTTGCACCACGGAGCCAAAAAATTATCCCCGCAGAATGTTTAACTTCTCTCCGTGTTACTGTTACGCCGAGCTCCCGGCGAGGCATGATTAAAAGTGCATTACCTGGGCCGAGTGATTCCCTGAATGAGCGATGCTAAATTGCTCCTTTTCTCTACCTGGTGATTAATTGAACTTGCAGGGCCACATTTCAAGGCGCTTTGTTTTCCCGTCTGCGCTCATCCGCCGTTTTATTCCAGACACGTTTCGAACGTCTCTCCGGGAGTCCAATTAAGGATTTACATTGTGACAGAATTTTTCACTTTAATTACCATACGTTGAGCGCGCCTTTTGACGAATTTCCTTATTTATCAAACAACACAGAGGAACTGGAATTCATCAAGCGAGTGTAATTGCGTCGGCTTTTGTCTCAAGAAAGCATTCAGATGATGATGATGAACAGCTGAGACTTGTCTTTGCCAGTAGAACTGCTCGCCAGCGAACGCTTTCAGCTTGATGTTGTGAAGACATCAAATGGAACCAACAAGTGACGTGATCCCGTTCGGGCATCTATCTCCTAATTATTTTGCTTTGAAATACATTACGTCACTTGTCACCCTAAAGAGCCTGTGTCTTTGTCATTTTAGCTTCACACTTGATATATATATATCCAATATATATATATAAATCCATAAGTAGGGCAGATGACTGAGAAGAATACGGAAGGTTGTATTCACATGGCGGTCACATGCAGCATTTTCACCACAGCTGGTTTTGATGTTGCGGTGTGATATATTCATCAGTGAAGTAGTCTGTCGGAGAGAGTGATGTATGATAAAGATTTTTCAAAAACGTCTCTAAACATTCACACACAGTGGTGTGTAGTGTCGTAAATTAACCCTTTCACGCACTCTGTAACCTGATAACATGAGAAGATGTCCACTGTCCCAAAAAGGGTTGATATGAATTAATTGGACTTCATACAGTGGTAGCCCTACTTACGAACCGTCTCGTCATACGAAATTTTTCAAGTTACGAAACACCTCAATATGAAAATATTGCCTCTTGTTGCGAAAGAATTTTCAAAATATGAAAGGTAAAAATAAAGTATGGGCTGCTACTCGCAGCTCCGAATTTCCTGAACGCAACATACTGATAGCTGCGCTGCCATTGGCTGTTACCTAGCATCTTCCTGGCATCCCATTGGCTAAGAGGAACTTCTACCATATGTGCCTATGCAGCGTCCTCGTCATTCACCTCTCGGGCCATGAGGTGTTCCGATAGTTTTACGTAAATTGGAACACCCAGAAAAAGTGTTCACCAATCAGGTGGTCGCTCACTATGCTGAGGTTTGCCTTGGATATTTTCGAAGGATTGTTAAAAGCCGACAAAAGCAAACGTCCTTGGATCAGTTCTTGACAAAACGCCATGCAAAAACCACTTTTAAAAGGGAACATGAACTCAAGAGGGCTAAAAACGACGAGGACCCAATGAAAAGTTAAATGACCATCATTTTTATTCTTTTCTTTTTTTTTTACATAATGCACAACTGTCATTTGTTGTGCATTAATCAAATTGTAACAAGTATTTGTTACATATTTTGATGCATTTTTATGCTTTGGGAAACATTTTTGTCTGAATTATGGGGGGGCTTGGAATGGATTAAGGCATTTACATGGAAAACCTGTCTCTACTTACAACATTTTCTAGTTAAGAAACTTCTTCCAGAACCAATTCATTTCATAAGTAGAGGTACCACTGTATCAAGTAACATGGATGTTTAAGCGTCCGAGATACAATCTCTGAAAATTGGCATTGGTTGAATATACTTTTTGATGCGACTAGCGGAATGGGCCTTTTTCGGCATCGTCAAATTTACAGCTGCACGTTAGAGCAGTTATATGTCCCTGAATAAATGCTTCTCCCCCCCACCCCCACTTGTTGTGGCTCTGCGGGCTGACAGCAACATCAGAAGCCATGCAGATACTCCATAAATAATCATCTCATTTCCAGAAAGGAGTTGAATAAATAAGATGGCGAAGTGCAGCGACCCCGCTGCCTGCTAGTGAGGCCGGCGGTAGTCTGAAGCTAGCTGTGTCATTCCCGCCTAATGCCCAATTTTCTTGTGCCACATCCTTGGCGTGACCCTGCAAATATCCTCCGGGGCCCTTCATTAGTCCAGCAGGATCCCGCACGCTAAAGGCTCCCCACTTAATTTGGCCCGGCAGGACTTTGCCCCCCCCAATCCGAGTGGGGATCGCATGGGTGAAACCCGGAAGACTCACAGAGGCGCATTTGATACGTTTCTGTTCTGAGCAAATGAAACACAAATCTGTCCCTTCTTTCACTGGCTTGTTTTATAACCTGGATCGCGTCACGCCCTGGCGCATTATCTTTATTTTTTTTTGGGGGAGCCCATTTGCTGCTCCAATTGACCCTACAAGAGGAGCCGATGAAAATGACAACCAGACCCCAGAGGCTGCCGCATCTTTTGGTGGCCCTATGGTGCCCCCGGACTTACGATATCTGTCCATGCTGGTTACATTCACATTTTTCAGCCTTTTTGGGGCCTTGATCATGTTTAGATGGACGGCTTGGGATTGATGTCAAGATACATTTTACAGTCTTTTTTGCTATATTGACATCTGAACGAGTCGCAAGATCAATGTATTGCCTTTTGGAGTTCACACTGACTCCTACTGCTTTTTTTGGTTTTGTTTAGGTTTTTTTATTTTTATTTTTTTGATGAATGATGGAGAGATGACTTTGTTAAAACATCTGCACCAGGGATGCTTTCTGGTAAATCCTACCCTAAAAATCTACCTACTCCTTGCTTTGTCAGCTCTGACCGAGAACTTAAAAGCAGTCCTCCAAGTGGACGTCAAATGTCGTGACGAGAAGTGCCCCCCTCTGCCGCCCCCCCTTACTTCCCCATTCTTCTCTTCCCTCCCTCACTTTCACAGCATCCCACCTTGCAGGTTACCGTCTGCTCTGTAATTAGTTGGATTTCCACGGCAACCAAGGCAGTCTAATGCAGTGATAATGAGGGAACATACATACCAGGTGGAGGGTGTGGACGGACCTGTAAAAAAAAAAAAAAAAAAATGTAACGAGGCGTCGCGCTTGACCTTAAGATTGGCTCAGGAAAAGCGGTGGTGTTAAAGAGTGGTGGAAAAGAGTTCATTAAAGGGCTCACATTTGGATGTTTGCTTTCCACGGAGGATTTTATCTTTTTTCTTTTTTTTTGATAGACAAGCGAATCAAACTTCCTATTTTCATTTGGGGTCGTTGTTTATTTATTTATTATTTTTTTTTTTATCCAATATAAAAATTGGTTGTTGGCTCACTTGCTCTCATAAGCTCGGTATTTGATCTGTGACACAGACATAAATATAATTAATATTTATTAATTTTTAATTAACTTTTGAGTTAATTTTTAGGCTTTGAAAGGTTCAAATGAAATTCCTCCTATTAAGTTGATGGCTATTGTCAAGGGAAAAATAGCAACCCTTTAGCTGACAAGCAACTGGACAAGCACTTTGAGAATAGGTAAAAAAAAAAAAATAATAATAATAAATTGTCAAGTCGGTAGATAATTAGGTTAAAATGAGTTGATAGGTTGGTACAAATACTGAAGATAAGAGACTAGGACGATAAACTGGTCAGGATGGGTAGATAGAAAGCACGTTGCTAGCTATAGCGATAGGAAAGAAGCTAGGTAGTGTACATAGGTAGGCAGGAAAGAAAGGCAGCTAGGTCGGTAATACAAAAGGGAAGTCGGTAGATTGTTAGAAAGTTAACTGCATCTGTATACGTACGCAGATAGGTCAGGAACTAAGAAGACTGGTATGGTGGCAAAAGACAACAACTAGCTTGGGAGATAACGAGGTAAGAAAGAAATGACTGGTCGTGTCATGTGCAACTACAGTCGATATACAAAATCGACAGACCCCTCTTCAAATGCCAGGGTTTTGTGACAGAAGGAAAAAAAAAAGAGACCAAAATAAGTACAAATATATCTCCCTTTGTTTGGGAGATTTTTTTTTATTGTCCAATGAAACTACAGTTGAACTTTACAGCCACAATGGCCAAAGGAACAATACGTCTGGTGCAAACACAATAACAACAATGTGGCAGCATCATGCTTTGGGACTGTTTTTTTTTGTGTTTTTAGCTAAACACCTCAGACAAGTTGGAAGGAATTATGAACAGTTCCAAATGGTGGTCACTGTTAGCACACAACTTTGAGGCTTTCGCTAATAAGTGAGAGCTTTCATATCCATTGTAGGTATGATTCTAAGTACAGTCGGGAGGTTGGTAGGTCTGAAAATAAGTATGTGGCAAGGGAAAAAGCTGCCTGGTGAAGCAATGTTAAAAGAAAGGTTGGGAAGAAGAAGACGACGGGTTTTCTGATTGGCTTTGGAGACAGTAATGGTTTGAAGGCTGCACAGCTAATATACATTGGAAGGGTACCGCATTGATTTTGCTTTGACTCTCGCTGTTATTTGGTGGAATTGTTGTGACGTAGTGTGCTCACATTATGAGTTTTTTGTTTGTTTTTTTGCGCAAAATGAAAACTTGCTTCCCATTGGTTCTCAACGTTTAAGACATTTGGGCTTCAGATTGAATTTGTCCCTGATTTAGTCGAGCGGATCTTCAAACAGTCCGGGGCGATCGAGTCGAGTTGATCGGACATTTTCCTGTGAGCTTCTCCCGGAGAGACCCCTGCAGATTTACGGTGGTCTCCGACGTGGAAGGTCTACAGATGTTTGCAAGATGTTTTTTTTTTAATTCACCCCCCCCTTACCCCACCCTCTCTCAGATTATCCCCCGTAGCAAAATCTCATTAAAGCGCAATTTACAGAGCCGCACTGATGTTGCCATCAAGCAAAATTAAAGGCATTAATTTTTCACAGACACACACACACACACAATAAATGATGGAGGATGTTATGGGGGGGAAAAGTATTATCTTGAAATGAAGTCGCATTAAAAAAAAAGTCGATGGAGCAATGGGATTGGATGTGAGGGAAGATGTGCAAATGTGGCCCATTTAGGGGGAGCGTGGTGGTGCGGAGACGTGCACATTACGGGGCCTCCATGCTGGGCTGGCATGAGGGACGGGGGAAATATGGAAGCCCTTGTGGAGGCGAGGACATGCCATGGCTGAGGTGCACGCATGGATACTCACAACTTCACTTCACAGAAGAACACAAGTGGAAGATGAACATTTTCTCATACCTAATGCAGGGCCTAGCAGGAAATACCAAAAAAAAAAAAAAAATAAAATGCCCCACACATGCTGATCACATGCACTAACAATTTTTCATCTATTCATCATCACAAATGAAATCAGGATTATTGTAACTCAAAGGTGAACAGATAGTTCTTTTAGATATTTAAATCAATGTCAACATCCATTTGTATGTGTAAATCTCATCAGTTTAGACCGATTTAAACAGTCCAAAACATTTAATAATTGCTTTGGTCATATCAAATTTCATTTTTGAACCAATAGTAAAATCTATACATTTTTAAAAGTTTGAATTGTACACCCGAATATCTTCAAACTGTAATTGTGTTTTATTATTTATTTATGTATTTTTTTTTTGTAATCACATCCATTCAGGTTGTATATAGGGCAGGTTTCAAAATATTGAATAATTCATATTTTAATATTAAATTTAATGTATCAACTCAAATGGTCCTCCTATGGGGAAAAAGGTTGCCCACCCTTGAACCAGTGCTTAACATAATATAGTAAAAATTAGAGTACATTATTATTAAAGCTGAAATCAAATCACATCCGGCTGTATTACAACACTTCATTTTAATGGTCTCCAAAACCTTCAATAATTCATTTGGAAATTAAGATAACTTATGACGACATTTAATTTGTCTTCAACGTAATTCTTTATTTGTTGCTACTAAATAATTATGGAAAGAATATATTTTCACGAGAATTATTATGGAATCCACATGGGGAAATTAGATTTCGGTTCACTACATTCACTGTGTTTAATATTTAATTGGAAGTACCAATTTCGCCCCCCTGCCCCCCTTCCCACACACACACACACACACACACACACACACACACACACACACACACACACACACACACACAAAAATGTTTTTAAACACAATTAATTATTATGGTTCGTCATTTTAAATATTTAACGCATGGGAACGTTCCCATATTTTCCAAATAATCACGATCGTCCGTGACTTTCGTTGACGGATGAAACGGAGCACGTTTGAATCCTATCACTCATAAAAAAAAAAAAAAACAGAAAGGAAAAAGAAAATTAAAATCAGCCGAAAGTCCATTGATTACGAAATGAAATCTCCATCTTGTAAGAGGAGGCGAGAAAAAAAAAAAGCGTGGAAATCGCAGGCTGAAGCTCGCAAGCTTGGGAGCGTGCAAGAGGCAGCACCCCCGTAGGTGATTTATTCCGCAGCTCCTGCACACCGCGTAGGGTCACATTAAAAAAAAAAAAAGAGTGGAGCGGAATATTGTAGCCCGCTGATTTATGTCAGCGTTTATGATTCGGAAACGCTGCGATTAACATTCAGGAGGAAGAGGAGGAGAGAGGAAGATGAAGACCAAAGAACATCGGCGGCCCGCGAGCTGCTCGGGACGACTTTGCGCCCAACGGAACAACATTATGACTATCATTAGTTTTTTAAAATATGACTATTATTACTATTATTATTATTATTAATGATGGGATACTTGATTTAAAAAAAAAAAGTCAAATATCCACGTTTTGCGCCAAAATGGATGTGCAGTATTTACGACAACACGAAACGAACTAAATGCATTTACGACGTGTTTCGATTACTTTTGGAATCGGAAAATAATCACGAATTTGTCATGTGCTTTTGTTATTGTGAAAGTTTTATAAGGATGTGAATTAGGAAATGAGCAGTGAAATACTCGGATTCGATTGTTTTGACTGAAACGAAATTCAAGTTACGTTCACGTTGTTCACATTAATTCTCCGGTTTTCGATTTTAGATATATTATTTATGCGATTGATATACATTTATATGTCTATGCTTACATTTTCCTGTAACATGGTCCATTATTTTTCCTAAAAACGCAAACACGAAAAAAATGTATTTATGATAGATTTTAAATTTCATCACTTAAATCCATATGTTTAAGGCCAGTTTCACGCCAAAATTCTATTCCCTTAATAATAGCACAATTTATTTTCTTCCACCCTTTCAGTCTCATCGCGTAAACAACATCATAAACCAGCGTATAGTTATATGAATGAGTTTACGAAAGAAACCGTGTATTCATCTGAAATCTTACAGCTCATATTATCGACTTTTTGTTTTTTTGTTTTGTTTGTTTCCTTGTGCATGACAATGCAGGTGCAGTTACTTTTCATGTGCTTTGAGTGGAGAAAAGTTGCCTCAGTCGGCCTGCCGCACATTAATAATCCTAAAGTGAATGTGTGTGTGTGTGTGTGTGTGTGTGTGTGTGTGTGTGTGTGTGTGTGTGTGAGAGAGAGAGAGAGAGAGAGAGAGAGAGACAGAGGAGCACTTGTTTTGGTCCTCAGCTGCGCCGCGGAATCAAGTAAATATCAAAGCTGTTTCCAGGAGTGTTGCATTCTCTCCCCTCTTGCATCCCCATCCCACCTGCTGTCGCGGGTTAAGTTGTTTTCAATGCAGCTTCCATTGGGAGGCTACGCACGTCTGCACGCTCCAAATTCCATTGTCTCCCCCCGCCCCCTTTTCTTCTTCTTCTTCTTCTTCTTCCCATTTCCTTACCTCCCCCTTCAATTCATCCTCCGATATTTTGATAGGCCATCTCTTTTGCATTCTAATTTTGTTAGACTTGCCTCCTGCGGTCAGCGTGACCATTAGCGAGAGCGCTACGGAATTTATTTGGATTCAATTTGAGGAGGGGGACGTCGCATTTGGAGTCATCTACCTTCTGGATGGCATGTAGCTTTTTTACATTTATTTATTTATTTATTTTAAAGATGAACGTGAGGGCACAGTTAACTCTCCCTCCCTATCCTCCGCCTATTCCTCATTTTAATGTTGCCAATACCCCTTCGACAAAATTTGAAAAGGTGAAAGGAAAGAGTTCAATATTCGGCAGTGGGATTTGTTTAAAATAATATTAAGGGGGAAAAAAAGTATTTTATCGCTGGGGATTGGAGGGGAGGCTGGGGGGGAGGTGTTTGAATGGCATGGGTGGGGAGGAGGGAAGGCTTCAAAAGCTGCTTACCAGCAGGGGGCGGCAGCATTGCATTGGAGTGCCCCCCCCCCCACCCCCCACCCTCCCTTCCTTCCTCCTGCTTGTGGACTTATTGGCAGGTGCTTCGTGGCGGAGGAATTAAGGCTGTCAACATGTCAGCCGCTATCCTCCTTCAACTTGGTTCTTATTCGCCGAAGCTTTCAAACGTTGCACTCCAGTGTGACAAGATCAGAGACCATGAGGAGGAGGAAGCGGCACAGAGGGGCCCCTTATAAAAGTGGCCGTCCATGATCCATTTTTGATGTTGGTTGTTTTGAGGGTGAGGTACGTGGCTGGCCCACACAAGACCTCAAGGACTGGAATTACAGTACAGTCAGTGGTGCCTTCTCTGCTGACCATGAATTTGTCTTTCTAGTGTATTCAATGATAAAACACCACAAGAAACGGAAGACAAGTAACAAGCACATTTGAAAATGTAAATGATAAAGAATTTGTTTGTTTGTTTGTTTTGTACATAACGCGTCGGTGCAGAGGTGCCGGGTTCGATTGCGGCTCCGGCCTTCCTGTGTGGATTTTGCATGTTCTCACAAGCCTGCGTGGGTTTTCTCCGGGTATGCCGGTTTCCTCCACATTCCTAAAAAACATGCATGGCAGGTTAATGGAATTCTCTAAATTGTCCCCAAGTGTCAGTGTGGGCACGGATGGTTGTTCATCTGCAATTGTCTGGCAACCAGTTCAGGGTGTCCCCAGCCTACTGCCCAAAGATGGCTGGGATAGGCTCCAGCAAAAACCCCTGACTCTTGTGAGGATAAAGTGGATCGGGAAATGGGTGGGTGGCTGGATGGATAAAGACTTTTTTGTTTGTTTGTTTTATGCACAGGGTGGCCCAGTGGTCGACTGGTTCGCGCGTCGGCCTCACAGTGCAGAGGTGCAGGCTTCGATCTTGGCTCCAGCCTCCCTGTGTGGAGTTTGCATGTTCTCCCCCGTGCCTGCGTGGGTTTTCTCCGGGTACTCCGGTTTCCTCCCACATTCCCCAAAAAAACATGCATGGCAGGTTCATTGGAACATTCTAAATTGTCCCGTGGTGTGAGTGTGAGTGCTGGAAACCAGTTCAGGGTGTACCCCGACTACTTCAGGGCTTCAAAGGCAGAGTGATCATTTCAAAAATAATACATTTTTCAACCCTTTCATGCACCCTGTAACCTGACGACATGATAAGCTGTCGTAATCACTGTCCCCGAAAGGGTTCATTTCTATGCGATGGTCTCACTCCAGATGCCAGTATGGTTCGCCTTGGAAATTGGATGGCAGACAGGCCAGGAGTCCATGGCGGTCACTTAAAGATGTGATTTACGAGGGTCATTAAGTGAGGGAGCAGCCGAGGTGGGGCGTCCTGGCTACGAAAAAACACCATGTGGGGCGGCACGGGTGGTAGAGCGGTTGGCGTTCAACACGGATCGATATTCAACTCCCTCGTGATCGTGTCCTCGAGGGTGAGGCCGGGTATCCACCACAACAAAAATACTTTTTCTGTCCTGATTTTATGCCCTTTCCTGATCAAGTTCGCCCAACTATCTTCGAAGAATGTCAGAGAAAATTATCCTTCGCTCTGAGGCGTGTTAAGAGCGGATTTGTCTCAACAGGAGGGTTAGGAAGTGATCGTGTGTTGGGAAAGCCGACCATTCAAGTCATTTGATTCAGTGGACTGCGAAGTGAAAGAAAGGCAGAACCGACACGGAAATTGCAAATGCTTCAGGTTGCAAAGAACAGAGGACCACACACCGGGGTCCTGGCAAGATACAAAAATGGGAAGAAAAGTGGAACTTTTGATCTTGGACAATTTCAACTGGTTCACGGTTGTCCCAAAATCGACCTTTTTTTTTCTTTTGCCCCAAGTTGCGTCTGTCAGATCTCCGGAATAACAAAAATGCAAGACCGCCTTGCGGGAGTGTATGAAGATGCACACGACGCCCCTATATGCGGCATTTCCGCGTTTTTAGGATAGTTTTTTTAGGCTCGGCCGTCAAGTACGTGCTGTGTATGAAACGGATGAAAGCCCATCTTCCCGCATTAGAGGTTGATGGAAATGCTCAACCGGCCTTCATGAGCGAGACTCCCACTGCTGCACCATTTTACGGCTTTGGCCCTGTTACCCCCCACCTTCCCCCCAGAAGGTCCGGCCACCCCCATCTTATCCCTGTGCAGGGTCAAGCAGCCAGCAGAATGACCCAGCTGCTCTAGAAAAGTCCTCCTTCCATATTTTGATGCCAAATTGGCAGGTTTGAACATGAAATGTGCATGAGATGCACCCAAGCACCCATTGACATAATTCACCTCTCTCCAGATTATTCTGGAGATTGGATGAATACCACGATCTCTAAATCTTTCGTAAAGATTGGGCTCAATCATCACCTCCGTACCGACCGTACGACTGCGCTGTTGAATTATTAGCAGATACCCCACTGCTAAGCTCTTGCTGCTGCCAAGTATCCCAACCTGAACAAGAGATACTCAGGGAGTACATATCCAGTTCATTAGCTGCAGGTTTAACCCTCCTATTATCATCTGGGTCAATTTGACCCCATTCGATTATAAAAAATAATAATAGTTGCCTTTTTTATTCCTTATTTGATGGGGGAAACTGATTAAGCATAAAATTATCATGTTTTTTTTCAATGTCCCGAACACATATTGCGTGCATTTATGATCCTCAGGGGTCAAATTAACCCCAAGCTTTTTTAGCTGCAGAAAACATTTACATTTTCCAAGGTTTTTAAACAGCTCTTTGCCTGATTTAAAGCAGAATGTGTCCGAGAAAGGGTTGTTTTATCGAGGACCCTGATTTTGTGGCATTCTCAACTGATGAATGAATGAGACACGTTCCCTTCAAAAAAAAAAAGAAAAGATAATATGATGATTTTACAGGCCCTCACGTGACCAGCTGTAAGCATGGCAGAGTTTTTAAAAGCAGGTGGTAACAAGGCATGATTACAGACAGGTGCGGCTCATGCGGGAACGCCCACTCTCCAGCAAGAGACTGGAAAAACAAAGCAAACCGGACAGTATCATGACAGCTTCTGGTCCAGAGGTGCGGGTAAGCCTTTTATACACACACACACACACACACACACACACACACACACACACACACACACACACACACACACACACACACACACACACACACACACACAGTCCTGGCCAGATAGATAAATGCAAGAAAACACCACGTTTCCAGGGGGTTGATTTTGGGCTATTTCAATCGTTCAATCGGCCAAGTAGACATGCCAAGCAGTCGGCCATTGCACTGCCAGCGAGAGAGAACCAAGCAAGGTAAAAATCAAATTACCCTTCCCGAAAAATGGAAAAAAATGATGAGACCACCTCCGGAGTGCCTACAAGCAAGCCCAGCATCTGTGTCAGATGTTGTTCATTAACATCAGTATGTTCCCGCCGCCACTTGGCTACTTGTCCTTCGCACTGAGCAGATTCCCAGTGAGGGGGTTGCCAGGGGATGAGAGCTGAATCCTCCTGGCAGGGGTGGGGGAAGCATTCATTGAACTCGTTAGAATTCTAATCTTGGGCAAAGGGGACAACAGCATCTTATCAATATGTATTGCAATACATTTTTGTTATTTCCAAGCCAACTGTCTATTCTTCCAAAGCGGGGAGGGAGGGAGTAACAAAACAAAAAGAAAAATTTGAGTTTGTTAACGTTGTCATTTGATTTTCTACAAGCGAAGGGGCGATGGCGGCTTGGTGTCGGAGGGGAATCGCCTAAAATCGTATTTTTGTGTGTGTGTGTCTTCAGGCTGTATGGCCCAGGCCTCTGTAATATGAAATACAATTAATTATTTGACTCCACGGGTGGTTGCACTCATTTCGAAAGCCCATAACAAGTACAGTTCAACGTCTTTACTTTGAAAAAACACACACACGCTCTGGGCTCTGTCATGTTTTGGGGGGGATTTTGAATTTAAAGACAGTAAATTCTTTTTAATGCCCACACAAAAATAATAGGCTATTTTCTAAACGATGTGCCACGCTGGCGCCCGGCATCATCAGGACGCCATTTTCGCCTCCCTGTTGATCGGCTAATTTGCAAGCGGGTGCACCTGGTGCGTGATAGGGCACGAACGGGTGCTTGGAAAATGGCTTGATTCTCAGTCGGTTTTTCTTATTCCCGCGTGGGGGCATCGTTGCTGACAACGTTAGCATAAACGAGGCCCTTAAAACCAAGACGGAAGAAGATCGGTTGCCGGGTGGAAGAGTGGCGCCCAGTGATAAAGTTTTATAGTAGGAACCAGTCGAGTAAAGCTACGCCGAATTGCCAAACATCAATTGCTAACACACCCGCTAACAGATTTTTCTGTTGAACTTAGCTAAAACAAACCCATTAGCGACATGTTAGCAAAGCGGAAGCTAGCATTGGCCCACTGGCTAGCTTGACAGCGGAAAACTGCTCCTTGTCCCTTTATATCCACGGCAAAAAAATTCTGTGAAATTTCTGGATGAAGCTATAAAATACGTAATAACCTTTAAAGGTGAATTTAATTTGGACTTCTCCAAATTTTGAAATTCACATTCCGCATGAAGCGTTTCAGTGCTTCTTGCACCATTTTCTGTTCTCTGAAGAATTGAATGGCAAAACTCACCACAGATTGTTGATCCAGGAATTGAGTCAATCGACCAATATATTTGTATTGTCCACTTTGATGTCTTTCTGTGACTCCTGCAGTCTCTCTCCATCTCTGTTGAAATCTCCTGTGTGAAGCCTCGCCAGCGAGAGTTACTGGTGATCGCCTGCGACATGTTTGCTTTCATGTCAAAATGCGAACAAAATAGGATTGTCGTCGCATTGTTATTGTTCCAGTCAAAATATAACTGGAAGAGTCACAGAAAGGCATAGAGATGAATGTCCTTGGAAAAAACCCCACTCAAACATTGAATGGTGAAGATCAAATTAATCAGCTGGAAAGGCAAAAGTGTATTTTAGATTCTTCCTGAGAGTTCAGAGAGTCAAACATAGTATCATCAGCCGGCTTAATTGGAAACTATCGTCACTTCCATGTTATCAGGTTGTGAAGCGGTGCCAGCATCTATTTTTTCGACATCAAATAATTTGCAAGCCATTTATTTTTTATTTTATAAGTCACGTGAAATGAGTTTCAAATGATGTTTAGGAGTTAATATTGGCTTTTGCTGTTGTTTTTGCGGGGATGGGCAATTTTTGCTTTTGTGTTGCTTGGTCCTTTACCGCAGTAGGTTTTTCTAAGATTCTGGTTTGGATTATTGACTCCTATCAGGCGCTTATCTTGCTAAGAGTGATTTTTTTTTTTTTTTAATACCGTGGACAGCCAATCGGGGGAACGAGCACAGTTTGGGGTGGCGCCACACCACGCCGCTAATTTCAGGGTTAGCAGGAAAAACGCCCAACATGAGGACAGCGTCGCCATGGCAACCAGCTAAAAAAGCACTGTCCGCAGTCTTGATAGGGGTCCTTGAATAATCAGTGGGCCTGTGGCAGATCGGTCAGCAACCATCAGCTAGCTTCCATCACCATCTGAGATGATAAGAGCACACAGGTATTTTTTTTGCCTTCCTTCCCATCCATCTCCTTTTATATTTTTAGATGTGAGCACAATGGCCTCCATATCAAACATTTTAAATGATGCTTGAAATACCACTCGCTTGACTTTGATGTCACAGGCAATTAAATCCAACCTGACTCCCTTTTTCCACCGTTAATAACAGCAATCTCGCCAGGGCACGGTGCCTAATTAATATGTGCTATTTGTCACTTGGCCTTGACACATGTATTTCAAAGTATGGGACAAGTGTCGGGGGTGGCTGAGGCAGTGCTTTGGGTAAAAGGGGAGGGGGTGTATGGGAGAAGAGGTAGAACGCGATTTCTCGCTGCTAAGCGACTGTGCAGGTGTGGCGGTTTTCTGAAGCTTCTCATTCAATTTTTCAATTTTTTTTTAATCACGTCTTCATTCATTTGAATTCATTGAATGCTTAGCCTATCATAAAAAAAAAACACAACAAAAAACAAAAATGACATAATACCCAAATCCGTTATTCATTAATGGCTGCTATTTTGAGTCACTAGTAATTTAACGTGTTGCTATTTCTAAAAATAGTAATCTGATTCAAGTTACAAATCCAAAACTTAATGTGTTACTTTGAGTCAAAACCCAAGTTGACAAAATGTGCGATGCCTATGTTCACAGAAAATGAGGCACAAGTTGTCAATCACAACACCATGTTCAGCCACAGACTGCACATTCATTAAAAACACAACTAATAGTTGATAAATAATAAAATCATGGAGGTAAAATACACCCTGGCATGCAACAAACTGTCCATTATGGCAGATAAAAACAATTCATATCTTCGACAGTGAGGCATGAGTGTCAGCTTGAGATGAAAATATGAAGGTTGCTTCTACACGCCATAATGACGACCAAGTGTTGTCTACCTTTAAAAATAAACTTTGGAGTTGCAGCGTAGTAATTGGTACCTTTCCTTACGGAATGAATATGTTCTCCAAGAAATTTCTTGACAACAAAAATTTGTAAGTAGAGACACGTTTCCTGTAAATGCCCTAATCTGATCCAAGAACCCCTAAAATTCAGATAGAAATGTTTTATAAAGCATCAACATGCATCAAAATATGGAACAAATACATGTTACAATTTGATTATTGCACAATAAATGAGAGTTCTGAAAAATTATGGTCATTTAACTTTTTTAACTGCATCCTCATCGTTTTTCGCCCTCTTTGGAAGTCCATGTTCTTTCTCAAAAGTGGTTTTTGCCTAACGTTTTGTAAAGAACGGATCTAAGGACGTTTCTATCTATCTATCTATCTATCTATCTACACACAGACACATATGGTAGAGGTCCCTCCTAGCCAATGGGATGCCAGGATGATGATCGGTAATAGCCAATGGCAGAGCAGCTATACATATGTTTCGTTCTGGAAACTCAGAGCTGCGACTAGCAGCCCAAACTGTATTTTTACCTTTCGTATCTTGAAATTTATTTCGTAACTAGAGGCAATATTTTCTTGTTGAGGCGTTTCGTAACTTGAAAATTTCGTATGAAGAGACGTTCATAAGTAGAGGTGAAGAGACGTTCATAAGTAGAGGTACCACTGTACCTGAAAGCTTCCAACAGGTTGTGTGAAGCCGAGCTGAGACCAATGCAGTAGTTCCCTGAATTTATACGTACAACCACATGCTCCCTTTTTATGCAACCAACCAACTCACATCATGGATCAAATTGCCCCCCACCTCCACAAAAAAAAGCAAAGCAATTGTCAGAGGGGTCAGCTGACCAACAGCATTCATTCGTGTATTCACACACAATGTAACATTTTTCTCACCTCGCTCGCACGCGAAAGCTCGTGCCAGCCTGTCACATCTGCGCCCAGAGCGAATTGCGTCCCCGAGCTCTCGTCTCGCCGTCAAAGTCACGTGTGGAGAAAGCAGTTTTATTGGATGAACAGACTAATGTAGCATGCAGTGTACTTGCAACAGCATTTTATGCCACATTGAAGGAGTCAATTCATTTGCATAATTCCAAGCGAGCGTGCATTCTGGGAAGGCGTGGCTAGGCGTCCTGTCTCACTCACGCCAGCTTCTGCAAAATTAATCATTTTGCCACACAATTAATTACACTTATGACAATTTCAAAACGCTGTATACCCCCATCGACCAGCATGCCTTTTTTCTTTCCACCACCATCACGCTGCAGAGTGCGGGAGCATCCCCGCCCATGATTTGAGACACCTAAACAGAGAGAAGCGCACGCCTCGGGCGGAATAGAATTAATATTTTGTTTCCCATCTGGTGGAATCAGCAGAATTAATGAGGGAAAGAGGCCCGTAGCGACGTACGAACTAGGCTTCAATCTGCCTCTCTCTCTGCTACTGCTTGCAGCACCAAGTGGGCACAGTTTGGGGAGGGGCGGAGGCGGCATGGGACGGGTTGGGAGGGAGGCATTCCATAGTGGGCTGCACCAGCATTTGCAACCACAATGCACCATGCTGATCACTACTGTCAGTAAATAACTGTTGGGGTGTCAGCCGCAGTCCCTTACTCACTCAGTTCCTGATACATGTTCTACTCTATATAGGTACATTCGAGCAAGTGTCACCAAGCCACAGTTCGAGGCTGGCCGGCCATTGGGTACAGACAGCACAGCTAGGTAAGAGGAAAAAAAAGCGGGTAATTGGGGTTTACATTCTGATTGGGGGCCGGCACGGTGGTCGACTTGTTAGCGCGTCGACCTAACAGTGTAGTTACCGGGTTCGATTCCAGCCTTCTTGTGTGGAGTTTGCATCTTCTCCCCGTGCCTGCGTGGGTTTTCTCCGGGTGGTCCAGTTTCCTCCCACATTCCAAAAAAACCCATGCATGGCAGCTTAATGGAACATTCTAAATTGTCCCTAGGTGTGAGTGTGAGTGCGGATGGTTGTTCGTCTATGTGTGCCCTGCGATTGGCTGGCAACTGGTTCAGGGTGTCCCCTGCCCCCTGCCCGAAGACAGCCTGGATAGGCTGCGGCACGCCCTGCGCCCCTTGTGAGGATAAAGAGTATCAGAAAATGGATGGATGGATGGATTCTGACTGGGAATACAGTAGAAGTCAAAGTGGAGGCCTGGGGGCCAGGTCTGGCCCGCAACATCATTTTATGTGGCCTGTGAAAGCAAATCAAACATGTCAACTTCCGTGATTCTTGCTAAAATCTGGACCAACATTTCAACTTCTCATTTGTAAAAAATAAGAGAGCTATTGCGTAAGCATTTTCTTGTCACCAAACCACTCATGACCTAATTTATGCAATAGTCAACTAAACCATTCTTCCTGACTGCTTTATATAGTTTCAGCCATACCGGGCCTCCAAAGGAAATGGTAACTACAATGTAGCCCGCGACAAAAATGAGTTTGACATGCCTGAAATTAGTGATCAACCCCCACAATCCCATGCCCCTCAAAGGCTCATTTCCCCCCGTGTTCATCCATTTTCTGTATCTCCTGCTGTCATTACGTTGAAGATAAATGGAGTCTATTCCGGTTAGCTTTTGGGTGAGAGGTGGGCTATACCCTGGACTGGTCGCCAGCCATTAAAATATTACATCAAGGTACAGCTAAAAAGTCACCAAAAGAAACCTGATGCTCCATTAACTGCATTTTCCATTACATAATGCAGTCATAAATACACAATGTGCATTTAAATTCACTTGTGTTGTTAAATATAAACTACTAATAGTATTATAACAATAACTCTTTCATGCACCCTATAACCTGATAACATGATAAGCTGTCCACTGTAGTAACCGCTATCCCTCAAAGGGTTAAATATGATCCTACATCATCTGTTTTGTTTTTTTTAAATTGCAAATAGGATGAAGAAATACAGCATATTTGAGGGCCTGCATTATTTGGAATGAGCGATGTCTGCTGTCTGCATGCCATTTGTCAGAGTAATGAAGAGTATCTATAACAATGATATATTTGTGTGAAAACATCCTCCAGGAATACATCATGATAAGTAGGAATTTTAAGGCTGCGTTTTTATATTCAGTGATCTCATCTTCCCCTTTTTACCCCCACCACCACCCCCATTCGGCAAGGACCACAAGCAGCGGGACTTTTGCTTGCATTGTGATATGAAAGGCTCACATGTTCATTTCATTCATTTGCGGCTTCAATTTGCCTTTGATGGTGGGGAAAAGAGCGGCACTTGTATACCAGGATGGGCACTCCGACGGTGTCATCCAATCTGGGCACTCCATTACCTCCATCTTCTTTTTCTGGATGTGTGTGCGTGAACCCACTCACAGGCAGCCATACTGCCCGCCCCCCAACCCCTCCTCTAAATTTGGATCGCTCGCTCCATGCGGCATGGTGCAGCCTGCAGAAGGTGCCAGTCGTCCCTTTGAAGTATCACTTCAATTACAGGGTTTAACCCCATAGGTCAGCCCTTGATTATTTACACAAAGCATCGGTGTCGTCCGGCTGCAAACCTTTTTTGCTTTTGCCACAACTACAAAGATGGCCTTCCCTTGAAAGGAGTGAATTGCACATCAACACTCATCCCTCTCTGACACTGGGACTGATATTACATCGTTACACTTCACATAGACATGAACACACCGGCGTCGTTGATTTGTATGCCTAAAATACCGTTTGTTGAACAAGAAGAGCATCCACTTGTGCTACAGAGGCTACATTTACAGGAAAATGCCAACTGGTGTTTTTACAGCTATGCTATAAAAAGCTAATAAGGATGTACGTTAAAAATTGCTCACTACATACTGCAGTACCATGCGTGCATATAGTATAAGGAAAAAAACCTGTAAAGTCAGGTTGATGCAGGTGGTCATGGTCAAGATCAAAGTTGATCAAGACAAAGTTGAGACTATGACCAAAGCAGGTCAAAATTTAATCCAGACCAAGATCATTAACTCAATCACTCCCAAAGACGTTTTTAAACGTCTTTTCAGACCTGATAAGTTGTCCACTGTAGTAACCGCTGTGCCTGAAAGGGTTAAAGCAAGTTGTACCGGGCGAGATTTCCCAGAAGACCAATCGTTGAAGATGTCACTACATTAGCTACGATGGACAAAGACAACTCAAAATTGTCCAATAGACACTGCGTTTGTCTGCGACATGTCTGTCGGTTCAAAATTGGGCTACATTCGTGCAGTCCGACGTCATTAGACCAAGCTCAAGCTCGAACGAGACCAATGCCTTGGCAGCTCAAGACAAAGCGTTACTTTTTGTTTACAGTACTTAATTACTCATAATTATACAGTATAGGTCGACTGTACATTGGACTGCTGTTAAAGGTATGGTACTATCATGTGAGCAGTAACGTATCCCTTAACATGACCAAACAAATTTTACACAATGAAAACAGATGCTGTTGGACTCCTGTAATGACCTTCAAGCTGGTCGCGAACGATAACACATACATTCAGCAAGTTTCTAAATCTACTTCTCCTCACGAGGGTGGCGGGTGTGCTAGAGCCTCTCCCTGGTGTCTTCAGGCAGTCTGTGGGGTATGGCTTCAACAGGTTGCCAGCCAATCGCAGAGCAACTACAAAACAATCAAAACTAAAAAATAATAAAACTATGTTAGACTATGCTTATAATCTACTCCAGACCTGTGATGGTACAACCTATATCACACCAATGAAGGAGAAAAATTAAAAAATGGGATATAAATAAATAGATAAATAGCTAGCTAGCCAGCTAGCTACTATATAGTAGCCAGCTAGCTATATAGTAGCTATATAGTAGCTACTATTGGTGTGATAGAAGTTTGTACCATCTAGCTAGCCAGGTGTCTATATAGCTATATAGTAGCTATATAGTAGCTAGCTGGCTAGCTAGCTATTTATCTATTTATTTATATCCCATTTTTTAATTCTTCTCCTTCATTGGTGTGATAGATGTTTGTACGATCTAGCTAGCCAGCTATATAGTAGCTAGCTGGCTAGCCAGCCAGCTAGATAGCTAGCGGGTTAGATAGTGAAGTGTGTATTCTGCTCATGCAAGTAATGATGAATAACTTCGCTCGAGCGAAACTCTGCGTCCTTGAAGCAATCATCACTTAAAATTGGAACACTCCATACTGGAAACCTTGGAGAGATGCACAGACATAAGAATGCACCAGTTGCTACAAGCTAAGAAACTTTTTAGGAGAAACTAAAATTCTGATGTCACACCTTGTGTTTCATTACCGCCCTTCTGATAATATAAATATCATGTGAATATCTTCTTCTTTGCACTTGTGACCACCACAGCCATTGTCTGTAAACCGCAGGTGCCCGGACTATTCTGTAATTAAAAGCTTCGAAGAAACTGTTCATTGACTCCAGCCTGTATTTGGATAACCAACATCCTCCTTGTCTGAAATTCAACAAACACACGGGGGAAAGAAGACCACCTCCCCGACAGTAGCTAGTTAGCGAACGAACTAGATAGATCGATATAAATACGGGGGTACTGTTATAAATTGCAACCCTCTGTACGATTTATCATCACAAGGGGCAGGGATGTCAGTAATAGATTGTATTGCTTTTTGGTTAGCTGTTTACTTAGCCTTTCCAATCGCCCCTGTTCCGACTGCACACAGCCGGCGGCCTTACATGGATTTATTTTTTCATGAGGGGAAGTGTAGTTGCTATCACTCCTTCTTCAATAATATAAACAGGAGACCATCAACAACCCCAAAAATGTAAGGTGTCTTCCATTTGAGTTTGATATGGCCGTCGTGCGCTGGAGCATGATGGATGCTCAGATAAATACCTTGGCCCTGGTGCCTCTCTGCACCAACCCCCATAAAAGTTGCAACTGCCAGCTCAGGTGGAAAAATGTAGCTGAGTAAAAGATGTATTCAATAAATAGCATGGGCCAGCATGGGGCTTGGGGGGGAAAGTGTGCAAGAGACGGAGGTCTGGAGAGTAGAATGTAATGGAGGACGAGGTAGATGAGGCATGAGTGTACATTAAACGGCGGCGTTTGACGCCTGGGAGAGCAAGCGTACCGCTGGGAATATAACTTAACTAGCATTGTTGGCTTTCAATTTTAAAGGGGAAGTCAGGCTCGGCATGTGTGTGTTATGTTTTAATTGTGTGCTTCTCTGATGGATCAGCTGACGCTGTGGAAATAAATGGATGATTGCCAACCGAGGGATGGGCATTTCGCTAATTTTCCTTGATCAAAAATGGGGAATCAATTGGTGTGGAGGTTAGAGTCCAATTCCTCATTTGTCAAATAATTGGTCAACAGAGTAGTGTCAATAGCATGTATTCGAAAATCCAGCTGCCATACGGCGTTCTGAAGGTGGTGCTGCTGAGAGAAATAGGTGAAGTCAGGTTGCAGTCAGCAATACGCACCAAGACCATGGCGGGTGGTGGACGTGAGTGTATTTGTCAACCAAACAGTCGGACATGAACAGACCATAAGCCACCAAGGGAGTTTGGGCCCATGTCAAGATCAAAACCTGGACAATGTTGGACTGAACAAAACTGTGGTGTATTGAGACTAAGTATTGAGTCAAGAGCTGGACTAAGCCAGATCAAGACCGAGTCAAGAGCGAAGGCTATGAGACCCAGGGCTTTTATTCAAGAACACGGAAAAGGTTGATCGCTTCTTTTTTTTCTCACCGCAGAAGCACAATCTGTTAAACTGCGAGCCAGCATAATGTCCTCCAAACTTTGATTTTTCGCTTGTTAGTCCAGATTGAGCTCAGCTCTCCGCTCCACATTCCTCGACTTGAGTGATTTTGAGCGGCACGAAATCAAATGATGGCGACTCCCCTGCACGTGATAGTTGTTGTCATTACAGCCCGCAGACAAAAGCCTAATCAGAGACGAGGCAGTCATGCAGCTCCGTTTTATTAGCATCCCTTTATCTCCGATGTCATCAGCGGCCGATCATCAACTAAAAGTTAACAGCACAAACCGTAAGCTCCTCGATCTCCTCGACACACCGCCATCATTTGCGGTGTTGTACCCCCCCCCCCCTCCCCCCGCCACCACCCTCACCCACCTTCTTTTTTTCCCATTTTGCCCTGTGACGGATTATCATTACCTTTTCTTGCAAATACCCCGCTCATTACGTTAGCGTACAACCTAAACATTAGCAGAGAGCCTCTCTCTCCTGTGACGAGAGAGGGAGAAAGAAGAGCAATGGAGGCAGATTTCTTTTTTTTTTTTTTTTTCCTCCAGCCTCAGCTTTCCAGCCCTGGCGTGCTCAGCTATTAAGCACAATGAACGCGGGCTTTTGTTATTAACATCTGTTCATCAGGGATCAGCCCAGGCCTAATCACCCCTCACACCTTCTGTTTCTGCACAAGAAGCGAGGCAATCAAGGGCATCATTTGGCAGCTGGCAGGAACTACTAATGCTTTTCTCCTGCTCTAACACCCCCCCCCCACCCTCCCTCCACCACTTCCTCCTGCTCTTCCTTCAGTCCTCATCCTCAAAAAAAAAAAAAAAAAAAAAGTGTCTCCCATTCGCTTGTAGGATTCTTTGAAAAAAGGAAACAAGTCACAGACAAATAAGCACAAAGCTTTGCGACGGTCCAAACGGTCCGGCGCCCCCCTCGTGGGTGGCTCATCTCGATCACTAATGTCCATCCATCCCAGGCAGATGTTCACAGGTTCATATCAGCCGCCCCCCCACCCCCACTCCCCAACTCCCTCCCGTTCATTCCCCTAAGCAACATTCAGACTCCATGCCAGAGGGAGGCCGAAAAAAAAAAAAGATAGGCGCAGGAAGAGGTGGAGTGAAAAAAACAGAGTCCACTGACGGACACTGAGCCGGAGACGATAACGAGATGTCAGATTAGCAGTGGGAGATGCCGTGTCAATAAAAAGAAAAAAAAAGAGACAAAAAAAGGATGGGGGGGTCGGGGGGGGGAGAAATCACAGTTTGGGATTCACTGTGAGAGCAAAGGGAATGTCTCTCTGCACGTAATACGGCCGCTCAAGTATGTGACACACGCACATATCGGCGGGAACCCAAAAACCATTATGGGTTTCTCCTCTACCGCAGTGACTTCATTCTTTTGGCATCCCGCGCATGTTCATGTGCAACTGTGATGTGTGTGTTTTTTTCCCCCAACCGTGGTCTGTATGCCAGACGTGTAATTGTTCAATCCGCTGCAGCACATTGTGTCTCCTCCTGTTACCCCGAGAAGGAGACAGCGACGAATAATAAAGAGGTAAGGGGGCATTCTGTGCTTGCCGTGTCTGAATTAGCATTAGCATTGAAGACAGGATGACTGAGGACATGTTCCTCTCATCAGAGGGGATGTCGATCACACACACACACACACACACAAATCCTCTCTGATGACAAGCCCATTCTGAAGAAGTTATCTCGCACGTTCGACATCAGAAGATGGCGTTTTGCCAGGGGTCCGCTGCCAATTAAAGAAACCGGCATGACTGATCTTGACAATGCTGCTTTTAGGAGCGGGTGGTCCTCTCAAATTTGTAAAATGCCTTTTTAACCCTTCCAGGGACAGCGTTTACCACGGTGGGCAGCTTATCGTGTTATTAGAGTTCAGGGTGCATGAAAGGGTTAAGTTGGTATCTCCATGAGCAGCGAATGCTTGTGAACACAGTCAATTTTGTGTGTGTCAAAGTTAGTAAAAGGTTGCAAAAAATATCGCAGGCAGTTTTCTACGTTTTTTTTCTTGTCGACAAGAAATTTTCAACAACTTCAAAATTGGGATTTTTTTTTGTCGGCCAATATTTGAATAAAGCTTTTGAAATGTTTAACATAGTCCAAAAAAAAAAAAAAGAAGCATTGCATTCACAAGCATTCACCACTCAACGAGATACCGGCTTTAGCTACAACCCTCTTAGTGCGTGTCATCATTTATTCGTTGATAAAAAACACGATAAACTATTACAGTGATACCTCGGCTCACAAACTTAATTGGTTCCCAGAAAGTGTGTGTGAGCCGAAAAGTTCGTCTTCCGAACATTTATTTCCCATAAGAAACCATTAAAATGAGAATAATCCGTTCCCAGGTCCCCATAAACATAATTTGACGAAATAAGCCTTAAAACTACACGTAAATATACCTTATTTTATGTATAATAAATGTGCTATTGTATTGAAATTAAATAAATAAACTGTACTGTATAATAAAGTCGTTTTATTTACCTTTGTGATCGTAGTTGATGGCTTGATGGAATGGAGTGGGAGGGGGAGGGAGGGAGGGAGGAGTTACGGTTTGGAAGGAGCGTCGCCTTCCATAAGGACTGTAGGTAACTCAACCTCCGGTGTGGCTTCTCTTCTTTGCTTCTTAGAAGGAGACTCTTTATCCTTTTTGCTGATTAAAAACCTCTTAATTGACACCTGTTGCGTGTTAGCGTACTGGTACTGGGACGCTAAGTCACACAAACGCACACCTCATTCGTGTTTTTCAATTATCTCCTTCTTCTGCTCGATCGTAATTTTCTTTAGTGTTTTCTTAGGCTTAACACTAGGCTGTGGCGGGGTCTTTTTCGGTCCCATAATAGCAAAAGTGTCTATCAAACTCAAACCACGTCCGCATTCAAAGAAAGGTGGTGACGAACTGGTACGCCGTGAGCGTGCGCCAGCTTCTCACGGCCACCACCGTGGCGCTGTTCGACCGCTTGGTTTGGTTCGTCCGCCGAAAACTAGTTCGTCAGCAGAGACTATATGCTCGCGAAATTAATGTTCTTGAGGCGAAAAGTTCGTTAGCTAAAGCGTTCGTGAGCTGAGGTATCACTGTATGTTGAAATGTAAATTGAAAAAAAAAAAGAGGCCTTCTCCCTCACCGCTTGGTTGGAATGTTTACAGTCATTGACAGGAAGTCGGGGAGAATGCCTTCCAGTTGCATGTACTTGGCGTCAGTGTTTCTCACATCATATGGAGTCATAATTGCGATCATTTCGATTGCCTCAAGTCACCATCCATCCATATCCAAGACAAATTACGGCCATATGCTTTAGCGCACGTGTTCGCACTCGATGTGTTTGGCCTCCTGTTAGAGCAACCTAATTGACTTAAGACTTTGGCGCCAAGACGGGGCTAAAAACAAGCTTTCTTACAACACTTAACCCACACACAAACACGGCCCCCCACCTCGCACACTACCGCTAAGTGTGAGCAGGAGCTCTCGCTCTAATTAGCCTGTTTGCAGCCTTCCAGCATCACTTTTAATGAGCTATCGGCTCCTCAAAGTCATTTTCATTTCTCCAGCTTGTGTTTAGGTTTGTGTGCATTTTTATTTTCTCCAGCCCTCCGTTTGTTGGTGCTTTTTTTTTTTTTTCCCAATTGAAAAATGTCAAGTCAGGGTGCATTCATCTGTTTATTCAAGCAGGGCACGCGCAAACTGATTTTTAAAACCGTAACCTTTTTTTTTTAAGCCTGAAAGACTCGACAGATGATGATGGGGAGAAAAATAGTTTTCTTCCTGCCGCTTATAGTGTGTGGTGCACTCAAAATCAGCAACAAAATTTGTTCTACATGAAAAAAAAAACAATCTGCAACATAGCAGGGACGTGGTTGGTCGGCTTTGACGAAGTAGCTCACACAAATCGCGAGTCTTCTCCGCCAAACAACATATAAGTAGATAGATAGACAGTACCAGGACTTAATGAAAAATATCAAGAAAAAGAGGTGTTGTAGATGAATGAAACAATTTAAGGTGAAAAATAAATGTGACTATTTGAAGCTAGCCGTAGTAGTAATAGTATGACTCAAAACAAAACAAAAAAATAACAGAAGAAAAAAAAATTGAAGAAGCTAAGCTAACCGTTAGCTTAGCAGCTAGGTACTGTAGTTACCAGCTAGGCCCTAGCTGGTAGCTACAGTACACTACAGTTGGAAACTCATTTTTATTGTGGTGAGTAATTTTGGTGTTCCATGAACACAACACAACTAGTTGTTCTGCTAATTGTGTCTGGCAATCGCTAATCGTCGACTGTTGAATTTGATCACCCCAAGGTTTGTGGCTCAGCGTAAGTCACTGTTGAACGTGCATCTCAGGATTTGCGATCAGAAATATTGACCGTGTTTCACATGAACAATTGTCAGCTTCGCCAAGAAGGCGGAGGAAACATCCTCCTAAACACAGCCCACATCAGGGGATACAATTGCTCAAGATAGTCTGGAGCAATTGAGATATCCCACAACCGGGCTTTGGGTGAATTTGATTGGGAGGGGGGGTCTTGAATAAGGCTGAAATTTGGCCTGACTATCCATATACCCGCTTAAGAATCTACATGGCCACCTGTCTTCTCCAGGAATGTCATTTGCTGGTTAAAAAGAAAAGAAAAAGCAGTCAGAAAGGAAAAGTTACTAACGTCTCACTTTCGCGATGAATACAAATACATTACCAGATGATATTTGTGTGTCATTCGGAGACTTATTTGGAAAAAGGTCTCCCCGTGTTGTCTCCCCCGCATCATTCATATTCTCAAATGTTTCCACCATTTGCTCCGGTTTTCCATTCCCAGCCACGGGGGTCAAAGACGAAGCACTCGCTTGACATTAGTCACCAATAGCTTTTTGGTCATGGCTCACGACGTCCACGCTTTATGCCGAACAGACAAGGGTCGTCAATTTTATTGTTTAAAAGTCATCGCACCCGGTCTGTGATTGACTCGATTTTCTT
This sequence comes from Hippocampus mohnikei, assembly GCA_026261675.1. NCBI lineage: Eukaryota > Metazoa > Chordata > Actinopteri > Syngnathiformes > Syngnathidae > Hippocampus > Hippocampus mohnikei. The sequence continues at coordinate 803,052 of JAKGUB010000342.1, read as the reverse complement.
TCATTTCTTGACCTAACTACCCGTTCAGCTTTCATATGTATTCAAGACCGCTCATTTCCCCGCCGCCAATGTCTCATTCTTCATTGACTGCTCTTTTTGACCGTAATGGTGCGTGGTCAACCATTATCTCCCTGATGGATCCTTTCACCTTGGCGTCACCCAGACTGAACCTAGATACCTAAAATTCCAATCCTCGAAAATGTCGCTAACCTGTAAAGCTCTGCGTAAATATGTGTGCTTCTCATGGGAGGTGGCGTGCCCGCAGTGTGCACGATAACAGCTGCGCTGGTCTAATATGACACTCGTAAAAGGAGAAGGCCTACTGATTTGACTGTTTTAACCCTTTCGGGGACAGCGGTTACTACAGTGGACGGTTTATCATGTTATCAGGTTACAGGTGATCATTGATGCATGAAATGGTTAAATTTAAAAAAAAAAAGTCGACAGAGAAAGGCACTTAAATACTGACGTAATTGATTTTTAGTTTACATTTTATACAACACCCATTTTAAACAAAAATAGAAAAAAAAGCACTCACGACAGTTGTTTTTAAAATTTTAAATCCAAGCACTAGCTACTCTCAGGATTTTATGCTTGCAAAACAATATGTTCCAATAGCTTGCTAACATCGAGAATTTTTATTAACCAACATTAACAACTGAACAAATGCTTCTTAATCCGTTAGATGCTTTTTCAGATTTAACAGTTTTTTTTTGTCACCACCAGATGTTGGTGCTTTTTAGGCTAGCACAAGACTACGCATTGATAAACAATCATTCTTCGGGTCAAAAACACCAAACAATACGTCCAAAAGTATATCCAGTAAAATAATGAAGCAGTCTCACAAGAATTTCTGATTCGTCAAATTAATAATATTGCAGATTCTTGGATACAACCATTTTGGGTGCGTTTTAAATCCAGAGGAAGACCCGAACGTGCAGGTGGTGATAAAACTCCTGGATGTGTTCCAGGAATGACAGAGTTAGGCGGCCCCAGTCTAGAAAATTTACAGTTGCCCCTCAGCATAAACCATGACATTCCACACCTTAGCCAAAGCACTTATCAGTACTATCCCGTATTTTTTTAATCCATTTTCAATTACAATAAAAACCAGTGAATCTTTGAATCCCAAAGTCTGTGGAAGGCCTCACACAAGGAAAAATACAGTAACTGTTTAAAAAAAAAAATGTAATCTCATTTCTGGCAGATTTTCCCCAACTGCGGGTGGGTCTGGAACATATACCCCTTGATAAACAGTGGTTCAATATACAGTATATCACAGTAAAATTGCCCAGAAAATCATTAAGTATAGGTACCTGAAAAATCTACTTAAGTACATCAACAAAGTATTTGCACTCAGCATCACTGACTTCCCTTCTCTGTCAAAGTAAAAACAATATGGCGCTAAACACTGCCATGTCAACACAAGTAGGGGCGTGTCAATTCCTACACACCATTGACACCAGACAGAGGAGGTGGGGCTAGTCTTGAAATAAATTGGGGGGGGCGATGGAGAGAAAGTGATGGATGAATGTACGGAAAGTCATGCTAATGATTGAATACGTGCAGATGTGCACATAATGACAGAAGCATACGCCTACTACTGACAATCAAAGAACACGATTGCATCAGCTAGCAAAGAAAAGTAGGCTGCATGGGCCCGGATGGGTTAAATGGCTTCGACCCTATACCCCCCCCCCCCCCACCCCCACACCCAGTGTCAAGCAGGGATGGGGAGACCGGGGGGGGGGGGGGTGCTCCTGTACTGTGAGCGATCGCTTCCGCTCTCCGGGGCTCCAGTGTGGGGCCCGGACTGGCTGTTAGCCGGAGATGGATGAGCAGACATCCCGCCTTTAGTCTTCCACGGGCACAAAACAACACGGAAAACCTCAACATGGAACCAGGAGGGAGGGGAACACGCCAGGCCAGACGGAACAATGACGTCAAACCCTCCTACCCACCCCCCCCCCCCCAAAAAAAGCAAAATCCAAATTCACGCTAAACTCTCAACGGGCATGTTGTTTAATTGACGGCGCCACACAACAGCTGCTTAAACCGACCAATAAAAGAAATTGCTTCCATCGAAGTTAGTGTGTAGCAGGGGTTGGTGGAAAAAACAAGTATTTTTAACAGAGACAGTCGCTGATTCACTTTCAGCTGTTTCATGAACGGGACAAAAAGTCAAACACACAAATACATCATGAAAACAATCGCAAGGAGCATTGAGGAACGTGTGATAGCCTGCCAATGACAATTTGTTATGTTTTGTTTTTAATTTTAAAAATCTAATACAATTAAACATTTTCTAGTAAACTTGGGTTGTGTTTAATTTTGGTTATTCGAATTGGTGACGAGCCAATAAAAACTAATATATATAATAATTCAGGCTCATGAAGAGCCATGTACTATTTGTTTTCTGTTTCTATAGTTAGAGAGCTGCTTTATTTTATAAAGTAAATATTGCGCGTTATTGTGAAAGGCACACCAGATGTTGTTGCGTGAGACACTTCCTGTTTTACGTTGTTCGGAGAATGTCCGTGTTCCAAGCCAAACACAGCCCGTATTTTTGTATCTTGTAACTTTATGCAATAGTATTGATTCGTGGGGTTTGTTCACCGTGAATTTATATTTAAAAGACGTTGCAATTGTTTACTATTAGCATTTACGAGAGTGATTAGCGCATTAGCTCGCGAACGTTAACAATCGATGGGGCCTTCCTCAAAGGAGAGAACATTGAGCAATGTTTCAAAGTACGTAGTTCGTTTTGGGAGGAGTTCAATAAGTGACCGAATACCCAAAAAGTCAAGCCTACAAAATGCAATCATGGGCTACTCCTTAATTTTGCGGCAGCTCCTTTCCCCGAAGGAGAAACTGAAGACTATGGTCCAAAATATTGGGTATTGTATGAAATACGTGAAAACACAAACGCTCAATGTATGCATGTCCCAAAATAATCTTATTTAAATTATATTATAATCTATGAAATACATATATGGATCATATACCCCGTGACAGGAATTCTTGGTGGACATGACATCATATTGACTCTACTGGAATGGAGATGACCCTCAAAGCTAAGAACAAACAGCAGACTGATCTCTCCAAGTTCACTTTGGCGTCTTGTCCCTCCTCCCCTTTTGCGGTGTTCAGCAGGGCCAGAACAATGTATCCAAAGTGAAGTTCTCCCAGCAGGTGGAGGTTCAAACAGGTCCCAGACCAGAGGCACCTCGGGAGGGATCAGATGACTGCTGCCTATGTGCCTGGCCCAAATTTGACCCGTGCATAAAAAAACAGGCCTGTTCCACACTGTTGGTGCTCTCACTGGGCTAAAACAACACCAGGCGAAAGTGTGCGTCACGAAGGAGGACACATCGAGGTGTCGGGCGCACCTGAAGATAATGACCCCAACTTGAGTAAACTTGAAAACGAGTGTACCGTTTTTCAAACTCTTTAATAATATTCAAGTTTTTATTCTTTTAGAGACCAGTTCAAACGAGAGCGAAGCTGCTGAAGATCTTAACGGCCATCGATGGCCTCCAGCTGCTAAGCCCGGCCCACCGGCCCAGTGACTGATGAGCCCGACTTGACCCCTTCTCTCGGCTAAAGGGAAGCACGTTGAAATCATCTCAGAGTGGCGGCAGCTTCACAGCGTTGGAGAACCATCCGTGGCCATGCTGAGCTAACAGGTGGCCGCTTGACATTTTGCCATAGTTGGAAAAAGGAACTTAACATACATTTATAAACTCACGATTTATTCTACACCGACACTCGGGGGTTCTCAAACTTTTTGCGTTCTTGGAGTTTGCCCCAAGTACAATTGTTGACTTCTTTAATTTCAGGCACTGGTCCCAGATGCCTTTTGTTGAGGCCTGTCATGATATATACTCTTCCACTCAAATTTGTGTTGAAACTGAGATACCCCCAAAACATGATATGATTAAAAAATAAAACAAAATTGCACCAGAAGTATGAATGCGCACTTCCGTTAAACCAGGTTAAATGTACAGTAGCTCCTCCCCACGCCATACAAACACATACAAAAAGTGTCTTGTCAACAAACTTCCTTGACACCAATTCCCATTTAGACAGGCTTTGGCGACATCTTGTGGCCACAAAAATACATATTTCTGAAGAGTGAACCACGAATACCTAAAAGATTACTCCGGACTATAAGCCGCTACTTTTTCCCCAAACTTTCAACCCTGTGGCTTATTCAGCGATGCGGCCAATTTATGTAATTCTTCTTACGGCCACCAGGGGCGCTCGAGTAGAAAAGGTAAGATTAAGACCGGTGGAATATATGCGTCGAGGAAGACTGCAACTTCTTGTCTTGTGCATAAATTAAATTAGCGTGAACATACCCTCATCATGGAAAGAAAATGCAAAAAGAAAGGCATATGACGCATTGCTATTCCGTTGCTAGCGTGTTGTTACCATGTTGCTACCGTTTTACTGCCACGTCACAGGCACCGTTTGGGAAGAAAGTTATATTATTATTGTTAAGTTATATGATTAAAACTTTGAAAACTCTGTGTACCGTCTTTCTTTGTAAATATGTGTAGCCGGGTCTTTGGACAGACTGGACTGAACACAAATAAATTTTTATGTGGGTTTTATTCCCGACTGGACAATGAAAAATTGTACAGCATTAAGAGAAAAGACTGAGATGTTAACTGAATTTTAAAAGAGTTCGAAAAGGGATCTAAGAGATCAAAGAACAGTATCTAACAGATTAAAGACAATTACACTATAATAGACAACAGCAGTGGCTTGCTTAAGAGGGAAACAGAATTAAAATACATTATTTCCAAGCCACAATACTTCATTAAACAAATAATCATTACAAACCAATGTTTTGAGATGCAGACACACTTACTCGATACGTTCCGCTGTATGGGATGCATACAAAGCACGTGGAAAAACACAAATGATCTCCCCTGCTGTACAGCTGTTCACACGACTCACTAGTGGTAGATTTCAACCTCCAAACCACGATATTGTGCTCTACAAATACCATTCAAATAAGTAATCATCTGTCCAAAATTAACACTTAACATGCATCATGGTACACTAGTTATCAATTACCTGGATATCGCCAGGGTTACAACGACGATCACGGGTGTATCAAGTTGGGACAAGCAGTAGGCACAGTTCAGCGACTACTCTCCTTCACGTGCATGTCACTCTCACTGCACTTCCTGGTCTGATAGTCACGCACTCTATATGTTCCCGCATGTTTTGATCTAGTGTGGCTCTTAAAGTGACAGTGCTACGTTTGTTAAACAAGGCAGTCTTCACTACACAATCCCAAGTACGGTTCACCTGGTTACATTCTCCCCTGCTACAAGTCAATGTCCTCGGTGACTTATCCTATACCACCCATCTTGTGAAGATCGAAGTATAGTGGACCACCCCTGCTAAAATCTGGGAGAATATATCCTGACTTAACGAGATGGCATTGCATGCTGATACAGGGAAATTGAACAGATTCTTGTGTTTCCCTCCTGCAGTTTTCCTCTGACTTTTGCATAGGGCAGAACTGAGTACAGCTAAAGGAACAGTCACTTTTCTTTCTCCCCTTGGTGCAGGCTCTCTCTTGGGTTTCTCTCTTGGGTTCTCCTCGGCCATGCTAACACCTGTTGTGGCCTCAAGGCTTTTTCGCGAGTCAATTTCCAAACTTTGCCCCTGCAGTCGACTTCCTTCTGTCCCCAGTGCAGACTCTGCTTTCTCTTCGGAGCCAGTGTCAGAAGTACTGTCATCTGGCTCCTCTGAAACCTCTTTTCCAGCAAGTGGTTCCTTGAATTCCTCAACCAATACAAACTCAATATCATCCACCTCACTTTCTGAGGGTGGAGCTGGGACAGGTTCCTTGACAGGTGTCTGGCGAGGACTTTTCTTTTCCGGTGCTGGTCCCACACATGGACGGAGGTTGGACCTATGCACCCTCTTTGTCAGTCCTCCAACGACCTCAAATGGCCGAGTCGCCAAAAATGGAGTTTGAGTGGCCCGAATCTTTGGTCGTGGCATTTTGGTCAAAACACACCTTTGGCACTTCTTTATCCACTGCTCAACTTCTTCATGCATGCCTCCCCAGAAACACCTTTGCCGCAGCAGACCTAATGTTCGCTCTATACCCTGATGTCCCATCTGGTCATGGACACTTCTGAGGATTTGGTCTTTGAGACAGGCGGGTAGTAACAACTGGTAGCATTCTCCCAGGTGGGCATCGTTAATCACTCGGTACAAGAGTCCATCTCTCTCCCTGATACGTGGCCACTGCTTTAGCAGAGCGCGCACTGGTTTTGAAAGGCTCATTCTTTCTTGATACGATGGTTTTCGCTGATGGCTCCAAAAGCCTCGCACTACTTTGAGAGTCGGGTCAGCAGCCTGAAATCCTTGAAGTACTTCCTTAGAATATCCAGGCAGCGTGGTGCTATTATCTTTCACAGCTTCATCATTGGACGACCCCTTTAGGCCCCTTGTGTAGACTGTTGCAACAGAACAAGACGGTACTCTTACTTTGTTTTTTCTTCTGACACGAGCAGCTGAAACCTTCTCTACCAACTCTGTTTCTTCCACTCGCTGGAAAGCCTCTTTCCAGGCAAAATCCAATTTCCCTCCCAAGGTGGTGTCAACCTGTGCTAATGCCAACTGTTGACATCGCTTGGTAATGTTCATTCCAATAATTCCCTGAAGAGATTGGCTAGCTTCATCTGTGCTATCCTGGATTATTAGGAATCCACACTCAGGGATCATGATTCCCATTGCCTGCACATCCAACTCAACATAACCTAAATATGGTAGAGGCAAATTATTTGATGCGGTTAGTTTAAGCCATTTAGCAGTACAGTGCATATCCTCATCTGTTCCATTAAGACGGTTTCTGAAAAAACTTTCTGTGAGGGTGCTTACATTGCTTCCGGAGTCAAGTATGCATCGCAAGGGGACTCCACCTATCTGTATCTCTACTTCGGGGCACTTGCCAACAGCCCTCTCTATAAAACGTTCTCTCGTCAACATACTACCTGAGCCTTCACTCCAACCCCTCACTGTCCGGCTCACAACAGTGGGGTTTCCCTTTCCCTGGACAGGTGAGTCGGGCACAGTAGGACGTTGACATGAGGGTTTCCGTGTCACCGGGCACTGTCTAGCCATATGTCCAACTCCTTCACACCGCAGACAAATTGGTTGGCCGTCACTTGTGTACTTGGGTTGGACTTTGGGTCTGTCATCTGTCATGGTGAGTCCACGGACTGCCTTTGTCAACTCATTAATAGCCTTTCCCTGTTGGGCGATTATTTTAACTACTTCCTGTAGGGTCACGGACAAGTCTGTTTGGACTTCAGTGGTCGTGTCTCTTTTCTCTAAAGTCATATCCTTGTGATCACTAACTAGGTTTCTGTTCTTTGCAACGCTAGTGTGGCGTGGTTGATCTTCGAGGGCCCACATCATTGCCTCATTTCTCACGTCAAATAGACTACTTTCCGGTCTCTCTCTGAGCAGCCTACGCAGTTCACGCCTCAAGGTGGAGTCTAAATGCGCCCTCAACGAACTGATCTCTAAGAGCTAACTGAGCATTAGCTACCATAGGAGGAGACTGCTGGAGGACAGAATTGAGCAGTTGTGAGAGAGCATGTGAAAATTCGCGCAATCCTTCTCCATCAAGTTGTCTGCGAGCATAAAAAGCGTGTAGAAGTTGCGGCACAGTACGTTTTTCTCGAAAGGCTTCACGCAAACATGAAAACACATCACTGGGTTTCTTAGGTTGCCCTCGCATGCAAAATTTGACCTCATCTAGAGCTGAACCTTTTAACAGTGAAAGAATGAAGTCTACTTGGTCTTCCTCCTGTAGACCTCTCATTCTTATTTCTCGTTCCACTTCCTCGATAAACTCGTCGACAGTGTCAACACCTTCTCCAACCTCCCCAGAAAAAGGTACAATGTGTTTTTCCCTTGAGATGTAAACGATTGATCTTGGCTGAACATTACTCAAATTTGCAAGTCTTGACATGAGAGCCTCCTGTTTTCTATTGAGTTCTCTAATCTGTGACTGTAACGCGGTCACACAGTTACCTTTATCACCCAAATGTAAGGAACTTGGGTCATCCTCGCTGTGGGTTCCTGCCAGAATGGCAGCTGCTTGCACGTCGTCCTCTGACATTTTCAGGTCTTCGTTCCAATGTATTTAATGCCGCAAAGCGCAACAGTCACAAAAAGTCACTCCGTTTCTCTTCTGGTAGCTTTGAAGACTTGCTCGCGTCCAGTGATGCGTGTCGATGTGAAGCTGCTCCACATTCAGCCACACGAACCACAGCTAGTACACGAAGGCCTCGCTCTGTCGACACTCCGCACTCTGGCATCAGGACTGCCTCGCTTCTCGCCACTACTGTTGTCTATTATACTCAAACTAACACTATCCACTACAATCTCAGAATTTAATAGGGAATCCCACTTCTGACACCAAAATTGTGTAGCCGGGTCTTTGGACAGACTGGACTGAACACAAATAAATTTTTATGTGGGTTTTATTCCCGACTGGACAATGAAAAATTGTACAGCATTAAGAGAAAAGACTGAGATGTTAACTGAATTTTAAAAGAGTTCGAAAAGGGATCTAAGAGATCAAAGAACAGTATCTAACAGATTAAAGACAATTACACTATAATAGACAACAGCAGTGGCTTGCTTAAGAGGGAAACAGAATTAAAATACATTATTTCCAAGCCACAATACTTCATTAAACAAATAATCATTACAAACCAATGTTTTGAGATGCAGACACACTTACTCGATACGTTCCGCTGTATGGGATGCATACAAAGCACGTGGAAAAACACAAATGATCTCCCCTGCTGTACAGCTGTTCACACGACTCAGTAGTGGTAGATTTCAACCTCCAAACCACGATATTGTGCTCTACAAATACCATTCAAATAAGTAATCATCTGTCCAAAATTAACACTTAACATGCATCATGGTACACTAGTTATCAATTACCTGGATATCGCCAGGGTTACAACGACGATCACGGGTGTATCAAGTTGGGACAAGCAGTAGGCACAGTTCAGCGACTACTCTCCTTCACGTGCATGTCACTCTCACTGCACTTCCTGGTCTGATAGTCACGCACTCTATATGTTCCCGCATGTTTTGATCTAGTGTGGCTCTTAAAGTGACAGTGCTACGTTTGTTAAACAAGGCAGTCTTCACTACACAATCCCAAGTACGGTTCACCTGGTTACATATGTTTACATGTTTTATTGTGGGCACATGCGGCTTATATACAGGTGCGGCTTGTGTATGTACAAAATTGGTTTTCCTCTAAAAATGTAGTGGGTGCGGCTTATAATCAGGTGCGCTCTATAGTGCGGAAATTACGGTACCATCATAAGAAAATCAGAAATTTGGAGAGCTATGTTTTTTTTTTTTTTTTTGGCCAGCATAACATTGTGGCCTGAACGTGTACGTCTAACATGGTTGATGACAGGCAGGCATCACATATTTTTTCTCTTCCCTCCAATGACAAGCATATCTAAGGGGGATCGGAGGGATAGGAGAGCGCGTGGAATCATGCAGAAACTGGTGGGGAGGGTACGTGAGGAACCGTAAACACCCACCAGGACTTCTCTTTGAAAATGATGAACGGCAAGAAAAGCAGCACTGGTTGTCTCCTGCGAGATGACAGCAACAACAGGAAAAAGAACATTTGACCACCTGCACGTGCATCGTTTTCTTTTCCCGAGCGTGAGCAGAAGTAACCCCTCCTTCCCGACCGCAACGTACATCTATATGGCAGGTGGGCCCCCATCCCCGCATTACGCTGAGCTTTCTGATCCTCTTCCCGTGAGTACCAAGACAAGACCGTTTGTTTGATTGCGCGATGGCCTCAAGACTCATAGAGGAGGAAGATGGCGCATGATGGACTGGGATCGGACCGCATAAGTCAGTTCAGAGATATGAATAGACAAGAATATGATAGGGAAAATTGTAAGCAAGTGGGATTTGCCTCCAGATGCGAATGAGAGTTGCTTTAAATTAAATATATGCCTCATGGACAAAATGGCCCCTTTTTGGACCATTACGATCAAAGTTACACCGATTGTTAATCTGCTTTTTCAGTTGTAGATTTAATTTCAGATTTTTTATGAAGTACAGCGCATTTGTTTATTTGTGGCCAAAACAAAAATACATGATCATTTTATTATTTTTTTGGGGGGGGGGCATTTTTTGGTATGGGCATTTTGAAAGGGCAGTAAAATCAGACATTCCACTACTGTATATTATTATCATTAGGGAGGATGAAGCATGTGGGGTCAATACTTACTAACTTTATTTCATTCTTTTTTTTCCCCAAAGTGTGTGTCATTACCTATAAAGCAGGCCTCTCCAAATCTGTTTCATTTTTTCTTATGTTTATCATTTTTCTTTACAAATGCAAATAGAATATCCATGACACAATAAGTACAAATAGTACATACGTGTAATATACAAAAACATCTCCCTGCCTCAGTGTACCGCCCTCTCAAAATAGCTCAATACAGAAGCGAACGTCTAAATCACTCGCAACAAAAGTGAGCACACCCCGAAGTGAAAGGGCCTTCCTTCCCCAACGGCAGATGACTCGTCTCAGCCGTGAGTGGGGGGTTTGGCATCGTTTTCAGCTTTCTCATTTGAACAAATACATTTCTTCAACTTAAATAATGTTTTTGTTATTGGATGTGCACCTAATGAAGTGTCCAGTGAGCGTCTCCATGGAGGCTCCATATGGTGGGCGCCCAATTTATTTGCTGCCATATGATATGTGTACAGTAATCCTGTCGGGCTTGGCAGGCTGTTGTCGCCAGTCGTTAGCCACGGATTAATACTTGCGTGGATACTATACATTGAACCCCTGAAAAACGAATAAACAAACACCGGAATGATGCCACGACTCTTGAGCAGGCGTCCATAAATTGTGGAGATGTAGTGTCACCAGATCGCGGGCATATGGCCGTGCTAGGACAACGCGCCTTGTAAATGGAGCTCCAGAGCAAGTGCTCCATAAAGATGCCAAGACATGCTTAAATATTTATGTAGATGAATGGAGTCATAAATAAATGGTTAAATGAATGATGGCCCGGGTCCGACTCCACGGCAATAGATACGTTATGTTTTATTCAGGTGGTTCCCTCCTTCGCAAAAGAAAGCGCGCTGATTTCCCAAGAAATCTTTAGACACGCTAGCTATCTTTATGTTCGGTGTTCGGTATATTAGTGCTCCTCTATCTAACAAAGCCATTTCCTCCCTTTAAAGACACATGAAAGTGGCCCTGTGTGCGTCCCCTGTGGGGCTATTGTGTGTCTGTGGGATCCCCCGCTGGGCGAGACGAGATTGCTGCTTTGGCACGCCCTCTACAGGCCAACACTGGAACTGACAATAGGGACACGGTGGAGAACTTTTTAGGACTGGTAGAGCGACCGAAGCAATGAAAAAAAAAAAAAAGAAAGATATATGTCATTTTCCGTCAAACTCATCAGATTTTGTCTTGAGACACGGCGAGGCAGCAGTTGGATCATTATTCTGGAACAGCAGAGGTCACCAACTATGGTCCCCGAAGGGTCCCACCACGAACACACCTGATTCAAATCAAGGCTCAGCCGAACAACGATCCTGATCATTTGAAGGCGTTGACTGACGTATGGATCGAAATGCAACTAACATCAAGCTCTGAGAATTTGGTGCTAATCCAATTTACAAGAAGTCAGGCTAAAACTAAAACAAAACTAAAACTGTCATACAGTGCACTTTGAAAATGTACAGTTTCACGCCTGGCTGTGTGACAACATTTTCTGCCACAAATGTTTTTAACACAATCAGTATTGTTTAAATTTCGTAATTTTCTTTTTTTTTTTTGTTGAAAGAAGTAAATACGAATTGACTGATTAAAATTTCCAAGATGACGTTTAAAAAAATATATGAAACTTAAAAAAAAAAACAATCACACACTTCCTACCATTGTCCAATCACTGTGAGTGATTACATTTTGAGGCTTTATATTACACAGTTTCTATATTTTATTTTATACAATATTAAGCACACTAAACACAGCTACCTGATCATTTTTCTTCACTTCAAAGAAACACACGGGAACAACAACAACAAATATTTGACTTAAAATGTGTAAAAATTGGAACAACACTTTTTTTGCTGACTAAATTGTCACGATGAGCTACATTTTGAGACATCAATGAATTTATAACAGTAAACTGTTTTTTCCCCCTGTTTTGTTTCAGGTTTTATTTCCTGTTGAATAATGCATAATTCTTAATGACAATATTCATCTATCATCCCTCTATGAATTTGGTGCATGTCCAAATTAGGATTGCTTGGACCCCCGGAGCAGTTCCGCACTCCAGTTAGATTATTTACAATTATTTCTGACATCAAACATGCAATAAAAAGAAATATATTCACACATTTAGTGCTGAAATGTCACAGTTAACACGTCAATTGATAAAACATATTCCTCCCTTATGTCCTCTGTGACCCGATGTGAACTTTTGCTTTCGTCACACTAAGCAGTTAGCAGCTGCCTCTTAATTGTTCACTATTTCAACTTCTATTTGCACTCTGCGTCTCGGTGTGCAAATTCAACTTTTATGTGCGTATTGGTGTTTGTAAATGACTCCCCGAGGGATCGAAGCTGTTTTTTTTTTTTAATTGAGCGGAATTAAACAAATGTAAACAGGCAGTCCCGACATAAGAGCGAATACATTATTTTATTTCGAAGCAGAAGAGTAAAGAAAGGCAGCAGCAGCAGTTTGGTGCACATAAAAAAAAACGTCCAAAAACAAAGTGATGTTTCTTTTTTGGGGGCGGGAGGGGGGCGGGGGACTCTTTTGGGGTGTTTGTTGTTTGTGTGCGGGTGGGTGGAGGCTTTGAAGCCGGTGCCTTGCCCCGTGCGTCTTTATAGTGGAGCAGCTGAGGCCCTCCTGGCCTGCAGCTCGCCCCAGCGCCGAAGCTCACACACCAGCTGTATTCTCCGTCACAGACCTCTGGCGGGCCTTTTGAAGTACGCCCCCCCCTTAGCCGACTCGGCACCGTACATCCGCGGACCATCTCCAGTTAAATTTGTTCCCCCCAAAAAATGTGGAGAAAGTCACTCCTATTTACATGTATGAAGGGAAAGGAAGAAGTTGTTTGATATCCACTGACAAGCAAAACAACAAGCCGCTCAGCTTTGGGCACTCTGGGGTGTCTGACTGATTGACTGCATGGGCAAAGTTCCCAGGGTCCGTCTTTGTGTCTGACTGCTTTTCAAACAGCCCCAGGCTTGAGAGAGTTTCGCCCCAGGCTGAAAAATGATAAATTAGAATTACATTTTCCCAAATCAGTGTGTCTAGGTTGGACTCGGAGGAAAAAAAAAAGTGAGCGAATGTAGACCGAGGCTATGCTTTTAATCCGGCGGGAATGAAATCAAATCAAAGCGTTTGTTCTTTTTGGGCCAATGTCGGATGATATTAATAGGCAAAGTAAAAAAAAAAAAAAAAAAAAGGGGGCGGCTCCCGCTGCTATGGCCTAGCAATTGATAGCAGACTTTTTGATTTAGTCGTTGGCATCTTAGCGACAAGAAGCTGCAAATGTGCAGCGCCACACGCAGCGGATTTGACATTGTGAAAGGAGAGTTAAGCATACACTTGAATGCGGTATGTATTTAAAGACTCAAGAGTGGAAGTTTGCTGGAATCTATTCGCTTGCCCAAGTGTGAAGTAGCCGGTATTGCTAATTTCAGTCATTTACAAGCTAACTGTTGTGAAAATAATCTTTGTTTTCATCTTTGGCAATTAATTTTGACATCATCTAGCAGCAGCCAATCAAAAACGATGATGTCATTCCTCAGCGCCAGCCCGAAACGTAACGCTAGCTAACACAAGTTTCTCTGTTTTTCTTGATTCATTAAAAAAAACAAAAACAAAAATACGTTTGATTAAATAATGTTCAGAAGAATGAACCAAATGCTGCTTCACCAGGCATCAAGACACAGTCGTGATGATCTGCAATGTTCTCCATCGGGTGACAGCTTTTCCACCAATAGGTGCGCAGCACCGGGGACGGATGACACCAACGTCCGTGCCGCGGCTCGCTTCACGAGCATCGTTAGCCCCAAAAAAAGCCCTTGTGCAAGCAACCCGCGCATGTTTAATGGTGTTGTGATCGTAAATGCGAGCGCGGCAAAAAGGTCACGCCTTTGACGGATACGCATACTGCCGCGTCGCGATTGGTCGCGGGGCAACACCGCTGACTGATGCTGCTCTCCGCCACGGTGCGGGCACGTTGATGGACGAGGCTTAGCGCTAAATAACAAGTTGGCTAAGCAGGTGAAATATCTGCCGCTGCCTAAAGGTTATCACAATATAACTTGTGCGCTGAGACGCAGGTCTGCAGCCGTACCGCAGAACGACAGTGGTGGGAATTAAATAGAAGTGGAAATATTTGGTTGCTGAACTTAAAGCAGATTTATCAGGTATCTAAACTTTACTTGAGTATTTATTTCTGTGACGACACTTTATACTCACTGCATTCCACAAATGAAAATGGATTTTCAAAATAGGATTGTTACTTTCTTCAACCACCTCAAACGACATAGTGTAAAAATGTTTAAGGAATACTAACGGAGTGAGATATTGGGGACTTTTAAGCCATAATAAATAAAAATGTTCATGGAGGAACGCGAATCAGAGACTGCTAGCTTGTGAGCGAGCTAATGCTAGTGCCTCAATTCATGACCTGGAAGCCTCATTTGGATATACTTTTTTTTTTTTTTTTTTTGTAAATCATAAATATCTGTTAGGCTTGTCAACAATGCTCTGTGCTGCGTCAAATTCAGAAAACGTGTTTTAAAAATCCATTTCACAGGCACTTCCATTCCACAGAGTACATTGTTTTGCCCCCTCTGAAAAACAACGAGACCTTTTGATTGATATCTTACGTGACTGAATTATAATCACATGATAATATCTATCGAGCACTATTGATTTGTTATTAGAGGACTGGTTTAACCCAGATTGATAGCGGCAGATCTGTCAAGTCCAAGGCCATAAAGAGATCATTGACAAGCGCCAATGAGCAGTCTTAACGTGCCCCAGAGGTCCCCTTCAAAGACCGATCAATATTTGACCTCCACTGCTATTATTTACCGGCAATAGCATTGAAATGCCCATTTGGAACATTGATGTACAGTATCTGTCTGGGAGCGAAAAGGATTTTTTTTTTTGTCCTTAACCTTGAAGTAATAGCCTTTACGCACTTGAATTATGGTGGGTCAGAAGTGATTATAGTGTCTCGGCCGATTTCTTACACAATCCAAGATAAGAGCTGTATTGAAAATTCAGGTTGCCTTAAAGATAACCAACGTCATGAAAAGAAATTTTCAAGCTACTCATCGTCACGCCAAGTTGTAGTTTGCTGTCGAACGCAACGCACCGCAAAGAGAATTACACATAGTGCAAAATATAAAAAAATATATATAACAATACGCACACGCCGACGGACGTCAACTTTTGCTAAAAACAATTATTACTGGGCATTACAAAGAAGTTGTGACTCCAGGAAGCAGCACACTGTCCATTGAATTGAAGCAATAAATAAATAAACGTCACCAAAAGTTTCTTTTTTTTTCCATACAGGATATATTAATTGATTCCAGTTAAAAATCTTGGCCCTCTTTTTATTTTTATGACAAGCATTATAATACAATTGTACGCACGACACTTTTAAGCATCCTTTAATGACTTGAATTAAGATCACACAAAAACTAAATGAAGTTACTTTTGCTAATTTTGAGAGGAACATTTTCAGTGCAGTTTTGTTCACCTCTGCTAGAATTGATTTTTGTCTATTTAAAAAAGAGCTAAATTAATAGATGCAAAATAGACACATATTGTCATTGACTGTGACATTAGTTAAATGTTAAAAAAAAAGTATATATATGTATATATATATTAGAGCAGTCAAACGATTAAAATATTTAATCTAATCAAAAACTAAACTGTCATAATTAACTCAAATTAACTAAAAATTAATCGTGATTACTCACGCATTTTTTATCGTTTCTGAATTTCCTTTTATATTTGTCCTATTTTCCCCCATTTTAATGCTCTCATCAACATGGAATCATGAATCAGTTTTCTATGTGCAAAATGCAAATATTTACTCAAATAACAATTTCGATTTTCAATTTTACATGAACATTTTTCACTTGGAGCAGTTATTCACACATTATCTCTCACACAATATTACTGTCCATCAACAACAGTGAAAAAAATATTTTGTCACACAACAGCTGCTTGAACAGCTCTTTTTATGGCATCAAAACAGCACAATATAACATTATAAAGTGCACATCTAAGGTAAACTAGTACTCAGCCTATAGTGGATTTAAGCCATGGTTGCATACTTCGTTTTTCTCAAATTTGCTTTGAACACAGCAGTCAGGCTATGTTGATTCTGTTGGTCCTTCTTGCTCGGAAGTCTCTCTACGGTTTTGTGTCGACATCATTTCGGATGCTTATAATGGAGGCTCTCGCTGGCAATCCGTAGTGGAGTTGTTCAGTTAATTCCGTTTTTCACGGCCCCTTGAATAGGGATTGTCGGTCAGTATGGAAGGATCTCTCGTTCTGTACTTTTTGATCATTTATTGGAGCACTTTGCAGCAGAAGTAGTAGTTGTAACAGAAGTATCAGAAGCAGTTAATAACCTAAACTACACATAAATGCAGTAAAAAATTAATATATCTATCTTGCTGCATCACAATGTAAATATGTATATAATTGACATTAATTAATACCTTTATTTAACAATACGTTTAATAAATAATGTAATCAACCCTGATTTCACTATATATCATTATCGTCATCATTCTTAGTTGTTTTAAACGTAAGAAAGCATACAACACAAACATATCAAGTCGAATCGAACAAAAGAACTACAAGTCCCAAAGGTCCAACCCGGAAGTGGAGCGCCGGCATGATTTACCCCAGCTGCAACGCAATTTACTTCGTTTAAACGTCAGATTGCGATGGACAAACATGACAACTATGCAAAAATGAGCTAAATAAAGACAGCCCTGTTCTAGCAACATTTTAGCCCACGCTGTTTAAATTGCCGATTGCGAACGGTAACTGACTGTAATTGCATCGCGATGCGGCAAACAAAGCACAGCGGACACAATGCAAAGCAGACGAAGCAACCGATCATGACCGAATCTAAAAGCTAACTTTACACATCTGACTTAATAAGAAAAGCACACGCATAGCTTAACATTGAGCCATGCCGACGACGAAGCGAGTGTATTCACTCACGAAACAAAACGCTATTTAGACATCGCGCGAACGGTCACCTGTCAGTGGCAGCCCCGCCCCTCTGAAAGCGCCAGGTCAATCCAACAGGAGTCGTTCGATGCAATGCGAATTATTTCAGCTTGAGTGGAGCTGTGGACAATGTTGACAGGCTTGCATGCAGTAGCCATATATTTAGCTATGGCTTCAGCAAATTTGCTCTTTGTCGTGTCATCCATTTTCTTCACTTTGAAATGATCCATAGCTGTCTGTCTGAGACCAGGGGGTGGAGTACTCACGTCAGCTGTGTGTTTGGCCATTAAGTGGTATTTCATACTCGACGTGCTATGATGCTAGCTCAGTTTACGACTGAAAAACATACAGGTAACTTAAATTATTTGGTCTTGTCAGTGGAACAATCTGGCAACTTTTTAAAAGTAAACTTTTCATTCATAAACTATTTAAGTATCCGTTTTCGGTGTCTCGCGCTGCCGTGGCTGGCAAAACAAACAAGCGTGGATCTGTGCAGCGCTCTTGATGTTTTGTTTCTGGTTTATTTATAGAGCAACGTAACATCCGCTGTGACGTCTGCCGCGTTAATCTCGCGAGAAAAAAATTGAGCTCGATAAAATTCATTTAAATTAATGCCGATAAAAACAGCTCTAATATATATATATATATATATATATATATATATATATATATATATATATATATATATATATATGTCAGTTTAGCGCATTTTTATCGGCATTAATTTAAATGAATTTAAATTAATGCCATTAATTTAAATGAATTTAAATTAATGCCGTTAATATATAACTTAGCTGTCCGTTATATATATATATATATATATATATATATATATATATATATATATATATATATATATATATATATATATATATATATATATATATATATGAATATATATATATATATATATTTATATATATATATATATATATTCTTTTTTAAACATTTAACTAATGTCACAGTCAATGACAATATCGTCTATTGCATCTATTAATTTAGTGCTAATCCAAATTGAGATTATTTATTGGGCCCTGGAGGAAGCCCACACTCTGCTTCATACCATTCGAGTTATATTACAGTATTTATCCTCTTGGTAAAAAAATCATTTGAGCTAGAATGTTGGATCTCATTAGACCATGCAGGTGTGTTGGTTGCAATTCATACACAAACATCCACGTTTGTGTGTGTGTGTGCGCACCGGAGTTACAGTCGAGTCGGGGGTGAGGGGTACCCCATTACAGAGGTCCTGGGGGGACAGAGTACCTCTCAGTGAGTGACCTTTATTACGAGGCAGGCCAGTGGGTCATTGAGTGTGACACATATGTATTAGTCTGATTAGGGCAGTGGCCGAAGCAAAGTCCGCAGGTGTCCAGCAGCATGACACCGGGCTCTCTGGCTCTCCCTCTTTCTCTGCTCTCTCTCGAATTACGAGCAGATGACTGAGGCGGCCATGTGACCTTTTAAGTTAAAGGAGAAAATGACTTTACATGTCAGGCAGGCTAAAGAATAGCGAGCTTTGGTCAGCATGCTTTATTTCCGTTGGAGAGAGCGTTGGCATACCAGGGAAATGCCGCTACCGGTGCTCGGGCTTCAACCAAATTCTCACCGAGGAAATGATTGTTCAGTGAAGTCTCGTAATTTCTAAAAAGGAGGAAAGTTTCATGTCGGACAGAATATGTAAATATTGTCGACCACGCTTGGTAATTGAGAAAAAACGTTTTTTTGTTTTTTAAATATCTTTTTATCTTTACAAATGTGAACATACTTTTCATCATCGCATGTAGCGTTTTGTCATTAAGTCATTAACCTTTTGAGGCTCAGCGGTTACTACAGTGGAGCGCATCACACAGGTGTTAAACTCAAGGTCCGGGGGCCAGATTTGGCCCACCACGTCATTTTATGTGGCCCGCGAAAGCAAATCAAACATGTCAACTTACATGATGCTTGCTAAAATCTCGACCAAAATTTCAAATTTGTAATAAATAAATGTGATACTGAAAGCATTTTCTTGTGACCAAACCCCTTATTACAGTAACATAAACAATAGACGAGTAAACCGTTATTTTGGACTTCTCTATATGGTTTCAGTCATAACGGCCCTCCATGGGAAACTGTAACTAAAATCTGGCACGTAACAAAAATGAGTTAGAAACCCCTGGCTTATCATGTTATCAGGTGACAGCGTGCATGAAAGGGTTAATATTGATGTGTTAAACAATGTGAAGCCATTTGTTTTATTAATATCCATGATGATCGTATATTCCAGTTTACTAGGTTCAATGGGATAGCATGTGCTGTATCTCCCAAATTCTGTTCTGTTCTCAAGAAACAAAGAAAATAAAAGATTTTTGGCTGTAAAAGGGAAAAAAACTGTTTATCCATCTTTAAAAATCTAGATTAAAATACAAATCAACAAGTCCATGCCGATAAAAGCATAACCTCCTTGGCCTCCGCTGACCCAGTCATGCCTTAAAAAGACCCGTACAATTTTGCCTGTCGTTCAAGACAACACGCTTGGACAGGTGATGCGAGTGAGTAATCCATTAGAAGGATACCGAATCCCTTGCTCAGCAGAGCACAGTTTGAACGCGAGCAGCAAGACCCCGACGCGCTCCCGGAGACGAGGTCTTGTCAAAGCCGAGAGGCGGCATGATGGAGAGCCCTCGCCGCGGTACGCCGGACTCCGACCCTCACCCGCGTACGCGGCCACTCGGGCTGCACCCGCGGGCGCCCGGCGGTCACAACGCAATCCAGATGTACTGCTGTGCGTGGGAGGACGCTCAACAAAGGCTTGATACAGATGAAGACATTTCTCGCTAGTCTCCTGTCTGTTTGTCTCACAGGCCTTGGGAGATTTCCATTATCAGGGGGAATATTCACTGGAATCCTTCAACCTTGTCAGACGACGGCATGCGCTCCCAGAGGATGCCGGGATTTAACTCAGAGGGACATTAATGTAAAGGCAACCTGCAAAAATATCACAATTGCACCAGATAATGGCCAAGAGACCCACGGTAACAATTTTTCCTCATATATCTTCACCGATGACATTCACATTATTCTGTATGACTATCTGAAAACATTAGACTGACGTCCACCGAGGCAGAAAAGTCCATTTTTGAATGAGCACTAAATTGCATACCGTGTATACCATTTAAAATGTGCAGGGTTTAAATCCAAATAAAATATTTTTTGTTGTTGACCAGACAATAAAAATCACAGATGTTGATCGAATCAAAGTGTTCACAACTGACGCAATTTGTTACCGACATGATTTTTTTTCCCCCTCATTGCAAATCACAAATATCTCCACAGAAACTATTAGAATTTATTTTTGAAGCCCAGATAAAAACATTCATTTTGTTGTCATAAGTTTGGTCAGATTAAAGGGGGAAAAATGTCAAAATTAGATAGATGGTTTTGATTCTACTGAGTGATATTATGTTAAACAATGTCATCGACGTTGAGGCACTTGGAGTTGACAGATTTTCTTGCTGAAAAGATAGAAGTCTTCCCTGAACATCACTGGCACCGCTCTCTCCTGGTTAAAATCATTCCTCACCGACCACCACCAGTTCATCAGCATTCAAAAATCTCAGTCCAACACAGCCCCAGTTCCCCAAGGTGTCCCCCAAGGCTCGATGTTTAGCCCCCTTCTCTTTATCTTTTTCATGCGACCCCTTGGTCTCAATTTCCGTTGCTATGCCGATGACACCCGGCGCTGCATCTCCACCAAATCCCATCACTGCTGACACTCATTCCACCATCATCGACTGCATTTTTTTCGACATTAAAAAAAATGGATGCAGACCAATTTCCTCAAACTCACTAGCAACTAGTCCGAAATCGTCATCATCGGCCCGAAATCACTTCGCACATCCTGCCCTGACTTCTCCCTTTCGATTGACGGCTCTACAAGTCCCGCTTCTACCCATAACCTTGGTGTCATCTTTTTTTTCACTCTCATTTGAAACCCACATCAACCACATCACCAAACCTGCTTTCTTACACCTCAAAAATATCGCCCATATTCGCCCTTCTCTCTCTCTCTCCCCTCAGCTTCTGAAACACTGATTCACGCCTTTATCGCCTCGCGACTCGACTACTGCCTTAGAATCATCTACGGCTCACCCCACCTAAACCCTCAACAAACTTCAATACATCCAAAATTCATATCCTCACCCACTCCCACACCAGAGACCACATCACCCCAATCCTCCAACACCCACTCCCCATCCAACACCGAATCCAGTTTAAAATACTTCTCATCACCCGTTACAACTTCGCCCCTTCCTACCTCACTGACCTCCTTCACCATCACACCCCCACCTGCAATCACAGATCTGCCCATGCCAACTTCCTCACCCCTCCATCCAAACCAAGCACCAGACCTGGGGAGACAAAGTCGCCCCCTCCCTCTGGAACTCTCTCCATCATCACCTCAGACACACTCACACACTCCCCTCTTTTAAAACGGCACTCATGTCCCTTTTTTATTTTTATTTTTTTCTACACACCGTTGCAGCCATATAGTTTTTAAAATTACGATTGTCTTATTTTGGGATTTTGTTACATGCCTAATTTGTTGTTCTGTTTTAAAAAAAATGGTCTTTCACCGTGTAAAGTGTTTATTAAAGCGTGACACAAAGAAAATGTATTATTGTAATTATTAGTACTATTTATGTATTTTTATATTCTATTATTACATTTTGTAACAATGTCATCCTTCATTCATATTTGTACAGCTGCATTTTGACAGTAGCATAAGTTAAGCAGACCTCATCAAAATACCATTATCTGTAATTGGAATTCTCTGTGTCTGGCTGCCCTCGAGGTGTTAAAGGCTGTCAAAATGAGTTACGTAAAAGGACACGATGACAGGAGATGACAGCACTCGTACGTGTGTGTTTGTGCGTGTGTGTGTGTGAAAGGGTCGGTCGTTTGGACAGTTCGTGAGCCAACGGGGACATTGGCGCCCCGGCTGGGAAGGTAATGATATCAGATGCCACACTACACAACAACAGGTGCTTTGGCAGTGCCACCTTCTACCTCCTCGCTGCGTCAATGACATCAGCGCCGATCTGCCGGTTAATTATAGCTCGCCCATGCCTTTTCTTGTTGCGAATCAAACGCGAGGCATGTTTGTGGAGAGGAGATCAGACAAAGGTTTTTAACTTTTGACAAGTTAAAGGGAAATCTGCGGCAACTGTCTCTACTATGTTGACACATTGTCAACTGTCTTTTGTACAGCATAATTATTTTTTTTTTAAACAGCATCTGGAATAACAATGACTACACAAAACCCACAAAATTTGGGGGTTGTTAGGCTAAAATGCACGATAACCTTTACAGGTGAACATTTCCAAAGATGTCCAATTCTATACCTTTCTGTGAGTCTTCCAGCCCCTCTCTTGCAAATGTCTGACTAACCCTTTCATACACCAATAATGACAACCTGTAACGTGATAACATGATAAGCTGCCCGCTGTATTAACTCATTCACTCCCAAAGACGTTTTTAAACGTCTTTTCAGACTTGGTCTAGAATTAGTTGGTACTGAATGAGTTAACTCGAAGGGCTCAATTAGCGACAATTACATTTTTTGTTCTTTCACGGTGAATAGCAAAATTCGGGACTAATTATTCAAGAGCGACTTTGCTTTGTCTGATCATGAACAATCGTGAAAAGTAAAGATGTGAGACCCTGCTTGAATCCTATCACACTGTTACTGACCCTGTATTAGGATTGTTGGTCTCAACCATTTACTGCAGCCGTCCCCAAGCTTTTTTGCCCCACGGACCGGTTTAATGTCAGACAATATTTTCAGGGACCGGCCTTTGAGGTTTGGTGGATAAATACAACACAATAACATGATATGATGAATATGAATATGAATATGAATATGATGAAACCTGTTTGTGTTTTCTAAATATAATAATGAACACGAATCACGACACGAGAAACGTCCCATCTGGTCGCAACATCCTGTGGTCGCTATGGTAATGTTTAAACGTGCCTTCAAAATAAGATACAAAGTGCATGAAAAATACGAGTCACCATCGCCGCATATTATGCAGAGTGGACTTGGTGCGTGGAAATCCGAATTTTAAGTAGGACTCCTGATACTTGAAAGTCGTAGGCTCCTCTTCTGCCCACAGTAAAAGTTTCAAAGGCGCTTCATAAAGGTTAAAAGAAAAAAAAGGGGTACGTTACATTTACTTATTTGAAACGTCTTCATTTGTGCTTTTCCATGCAAAAGGGTAATTGTGTGTAAAATATTTTCCATTTTGTCATCGTTACTTACCTGGATTTTATTCCGAAAACGTAATTAGCGATCGCAATGCATTGTGGGTAGCAGATGTGTTTCGTCAGAGGAGTCGCTGCAGAAAGCCTGACTGTGGTCAATCTAACTCATAGGTGTCCAACTCAGGTCCTGGAGGGCCAATGCCCTGCATGTTTTCCAAGTCTCCCTGTTGCAACACACCTGATTCAAATGATCAGATCATCAGCAAGCTCTGTGGAAGCCTGACATTGAACCTGTTCATTTGAATCAGGTGTGTTGCAACAGGGAGAGTTGGAAAACATGCAGGGCATTGGCCCTCCAGGACCTGAGTTTGACACCTATGATCTAACTCAGGGGTAGGGAACTCCGGTTCCTCGAGAGCCATATCCTGCCTGTTTTAGATCCCACCCTACTCCAACACACCTGATTCAAATCATCAGCTCATTAGCAAGCCCAGTGGAGGCCTGAAACAACCATGAACAGTTGAATCAGGTGTGTAGAGTAGGGAGGGATCTAAAAAAGGCAGGATATGGCTCTCGAGGAACCGGAGTTCCCTACCCCTGATCTAACTGATCCTCCTGTGTTACATTTCTTTTCTGTCCACCTTCGAAAGCAACGTCAGTAAGTTTGATTGCGTTTAGAGGTATTTAGAAATCTGTTTTGGAGATCATTTTCGTGTTGTCCCTGAAACTTGCTCGCTCGGCGCACCGTGTACAAACGTGGCAATGCCGCTAAGTTAGTGCTAACGAGCTAATTAGCATGCAAAACGATCGCGAAAATGCTTTGTTAATCATTATCACTCTGAGAGCTGCATTTATGTCTGTTGTTTGGCACTGGACAGTTTGTGTTGTATTTATTTGGTTACAAGAAGCGAGTGCATGTTTAAAATTTTTCATCGAGCTGATGTCACATTTGTTCGCTGTAAGCTGTGAAGACGACCGTAATAAAGGAGCAAGGCGCTCATTTTCCTGGCTCATGAAGATTCAGTTTGGCTTGCTGTTGATCCGCATTAACATACCCAGCGTATCCAACACGTCGTGATAACAATACACTTCTCTTCTGTGTCCTGGCTGGGCCTTTTCCCCTTCCCAAACAAACTTACCAAGGACCTTTGGTTTTTACTCAATTTGCTAGCTCCTGGGTTTCATTTTAGCAGTAACCTATCACGTGACCGAGAAGCGTGCCTTGACCTGCGTCAAGAGTGAAATGCTGTAGACGAATGTAACAGAGAATCCGGCAATCTTTCAAAATAAAACATCTTTCAGAGCATGAAATAAATCAAACAGAAGTAATGAAAGTTATTTATTCTTTTCGTGTGGCCCGGTACCAAATGACCCACAGACCGGTACCGGCCCGCGGCCCGGGGGTTGGGGACCACTGATTTACTGATTTACTGTAAAAGTCTGAAACTGCATCGTGGCAGAGCTTTGAGATGCTGCCTGTCACCCTGTCTGACGTCTGCTAGAATATTAAACTGTGCAACAAGAAACTCTCCTCAAGTATGTGTTTGAGATGTACTTTCCCTGTACAAGTACTATAGAGTAATCGCCTACAGTACATTAAAAAAAAAAAAAAAAAAAAAAAAAGAAAATCTCAAAATCCAACACACCCTGAGTGGACATAGTAAGTGAGAGGTGTGAATTGAAGTAATGTTAAAAAGGGGTTTAAAAGTCTTCAAATTGGCAATCTTAAGCCTGACACTTAGACCGTAAAGTCATGTTGTCTTCTCCCCGATAATGCGATCACATTGGTAACAGTGGCATTGTACTGTATTTATCTGCACGGCGAGCAAAAATAAATAAATCAATAAATAAAACCTAAACTGAAAGTATAGTGAACCTGCTTAAAATCACGACCCATCAATTGAGTTGCTCCAGAAGCCTTGTGACTAATTCGGTGGAAGGGGCTCTGCTCCCGGGTGCAGAATGGGAGCAGATTTCGGTGCAAGCATTTGGATGACCATATGGAACTCTTTGTGGCGCCAAGAGACCATGCGGCTCGGAAACCCGATCACCATCTCCCTGGTGACAGCTGGGGCCTTTGCACCATCAGAACATTTGCAGACTTTCTAATTTGTCATAACCAGCCTCCTGTGGCAAAGAAATATGCTGCGAGAATTAAGTAAACAAAGTTTTCCGGGACATGTGAAAAAGGGGAGCAGACAGGAATGGGACACAGGGGACCCAACCTTGTCACTGTTGGATTGATACGGATGAACTGACGCTCTTGACTATTGGCAGTTTTGCGATGCAGTGAAATTATAGAGGTTTGGGCTTTTTTTTTTAAGCAGTATCAAAGTCAGGAAAAGCCTAATTCTTGGATCTCTCTGAAGGATTATCCTGAGTAATTATTCAGTGATGTGGGATACGCCAAGACTGATTTTTTTTTCCTTCCGTGACATGCTTACAAAATGTTCAGGGCTATCAATTGCAAACGTTCAATCTGATCAATATCAAGAGTCACAAATTCTTAGGTACACGCGGACCGATATGTAGTCTCCGTGAATGAGGTGGCCGATAATTCATTCATGATTTTTCCTCCCCGTTCTACTCTGAAAATATTTGGGGACAGACAATCGTAAACGTTCAACCTGTTTATCACATATCCTTTCATGCACCCTGTAACCTTGATAACATGATAAGCTGTCCACTGTAGTCGCCATTGTGCCTTAAAGGGTTAATCAGTATGTGTGCTACGTCATGGATCGGGACCAAAATCCCATTTAGCGTACGAGACTCATAATGCCATTTTGACATGCTTACAAAATGTTCAGGGCTATCAATTGCAAACGTTCAATCTGATCAATATCAAGAGTCACAAATTCTTAGGCACACGCGGACCGATATGTAGTCTCCGTGAATGAGGTGGCCGATAATTCATTCATGATTTTTCCTCCCCGTTCTACTCTGAAAATATTTGGGGACAGACAATCGTAAACGTTCAACCTGTTTATCACATATCCTTTCATGCACCCTGTAACCTTGATAACATGATAAGCTGTCCACTGTAGTCGCCATTGTGCCTTAAAGGGTTAATCAGTATGTGTGCTACGTCATGGATCGGGACCAAAATCCCATTTAGCGTACGAGACTCATAATGCCATTTTGACCTAATTGACAAAAGACATCCACTGCCCAATTGTCAGATATCTCGAGAAAACGACCCTGAACTGTAATACTGTGTGTGTGTACAAGAGTGTTTTTTCCTCCTGATTCCGCTCTGAAAATTGTTGGACCCAACATCCGAAATGTTAAATCTGTTTTAATATCCACGACTGCAAAGCCTCAAGAATCTAAGACAAGTGATTTGTCTGTCCCCGGTCTTTTGTCTGGTAATTGAGTACCGCAACAGTTTGTATTGTTTCTTTCATGATGTCTTACCTATTTGGTTTTTGTATATTGTCAGCGTGGTCTCACTGTGCTATTTTAGAAACCTGCCTTGGGACTATGGCTGAAAACTAGCATTTATGCTAACTCCGGCGCATTTACACTGTTTATTCTTGTGTTGATTAATGTGCACTGTCCCAATGAAATAAAAACAAAAAATAAAAAACAAAAAAAGAATGGAAGACCAGCTGGTTTTGTTACGTGGATACATAATGTATCTCCAAAGCCATATCACCTGAACAACAATGATCAGAGGAAGACCAAACAAGCTAACAGTTAGCTAGCGCCTTCAGTTTCTTTTTAACTTATCACTCTATATTTTTTGTATTTTCTGTATTTCCGTGCTCACACAGGTCAATAGATATTATGTGCGCAGTTTGTTGATTTAGTGTTGCTATTAAAATTATTTAAGGCGTTCGAAATTATGTGTGCGGCCTGGTTTTACCCCGCCCCAGTCCCCCCCCCCAAAAAAAAACAAAACAAAACAAAACAAAACAGCAAGACAAGACAAGTTCACGGTGTTTTCCGGAAGTACAAGAATGAGCCATTCTTGCCTACATAAATTAAACAAGGCAGCTCATGAGTGTGTTTCTATGTCTGGCGTGTGCATGTACCGCCGCAGCAAGGGTTGTCGGTCGAGCTCCAGCGCTCTCAACTCAAAGGTCCCCGAAGAACGCCGTTGGTTACAAAAGCTTGTCGGTAAATATATCCCATTAATATTTTATTGAACTGTTTTTTCTCTCTCTCTCTCTCTCAGTGCACCTTGTTGTTTTCTCCCCATTTGTCAGAATGGACCATGTACTTTATGCTCATCAACTCGAAAATTCCCCCGCCGCAATCTCCAGCGTGTCCAATGTTTTCTGCCCGAAGGCACAATTCTCTTGTCATCGTTGGGGCCTTGTTTCCTTGTTTCGCTGTGATGTCATTGTTTTGCAAAACAAAAGGTCTCGCCATCTATTGCGGCACCGAAGCTGTTTCAACTCACTGTTAGCGAGCTAAAAACCCTGATTGTTTAGTGAACAAATTAACGACTCTTTAACAGAGGCTGGCGGTAACAGGGGAGTCATTGCTTGAATGGAACCAGGCGTACCAGCGGGTCAAATAGGTCTTTTGGGCCGACGGTGGCGGTTGTAAACGAAGACTCAAAGTCTCGTTGCACTTAGAAGAGCTCTGGGAAAGGCTTGTAGCCTCTGCATTTTCTACGGGGAAATAGCCTGAGTGATTTTATTTTTTTTTTGCTTGCACAGTGGTAATGTTCGCTAATGCTGATGGTTGACTCTCAGCGGCGGCCTCGCAATTCTCAGGTGGGCCTTCAAAGCACCGGGCTGCATTAAGTGGATGTGAGATTTTTAAAATGCACCACTGCATCCAGGCTGCCAGTTCTGCCGTTGAACACGACTCAGGGCCCGCCAAGTGTTCTTGTATGTTGCCGTGTGTCTCTGACGAAGCAGAATGGAGAGGCTATCAAATCCAGTCAGGTCGAGAAGCGATGGATCTTGTTTATTTGCTTCAAGCTGGCACCTCGGGGAGAAGAGCAGACGGAAGAGACGTGTTCAAGTGGGCATCGGGGACGCTGTAAAACAATACGGGAATAATAGACGTTGGCAGGCAAGGCGGTTTTTCAAGATGGCGCAAACATGACTTCTTGTCAAGTACATGTTTTCCACTTTAACACGACCGCAAATTGTCCACATGACTCGTACTGCCCCCCTCTGGTGTGCACAACATAGCCTGACGGTGACGGTAGCGAGCGAGCCAGATGGAGTTGATCGATGTCAAAAGGAGTCGACTATCACTAAGCGCTGTTTCTACACCTCGATAGAATATTTTTTGGTTTATGCGTCGGTTGACAATAGATGTCAACCACGAGCAAGACGTCTTCGAGTTCTAATCGTTTCTAAAAAGAAGTGAGAGTGTATGCCTGTATTGGAAGTTCTATTTGTAGATGTTAGTGACATGTTTCTGTCTAAGTAACATTTGTTAGATGGTCGAAAATGACCCCAGTATCAAGGCTGACTTCTATTTTGTCTCTCTGTGACTGTTTATATTTAATGTTAGCATTAAGCTAGTTGCTTTATGTTTGGATCAAGCAAGGATTGTGCTCTGGTCTGATGAGACAAAGATACATGTAGCAATGTACAGAGGCATCCTGGATGAAAAACTGCTCAAGGGTGGTCAGGACCTCAGACCGGGGGCAAAGATTTACCTTCCAACAGAACAATGAGCTTAACCACGCAGCCAAGACATTGAAGGAGTGGCTTTAGGGCAACTCTGTGAACGCCCTTGCCCAAAGATGGGTGAGCAAAGCTTGTCGCATATTTAAAAACAAAAACAAAACACTTAAGGCAGTAATTAATGCGAAAGGTACATTTCAGAGTACGGAACAAAGGGTGTGAATATTTACAGTACGTACATGTCTATAAATTAATTATGATATTTTTTTTTAATCACATTGTCACCTTGAAACAGTAACCCATGCCTTTGTCACATCCCGACTGGATTTCTGTCATGCACTTTACTTTGGAGTCATCCAATCCTCCATTAAGCGTCTCCAGTTGGTCCCAAATGCTGCTGCTCGCCTCTTGACTGGTTCGAGTTCTTTTTAAAATCCTTTCCAGATATTATTAGAGGTTTTCCAGTGAAGGCTCAGAGGGGATCGAGTGTTTTTCGCTGCCGATGCCTCTCTTTGGAATAACCTCCCACTGAACGTTCGGCAAGCCCCCCCTCGCTGCTCATCTTTAAAACTAGTCTCAAAACTCATTTGTATTCTTTGACTTTTGACTCAGCATGAGACTTGATTTTTTTGTTTTTTTTTTGTAGTTTTACTGTTTGTGTCCTTTCTACTGTCTTTGTTATTAATTTGAGTTGAGAATTTTGAAGGAAATGTATTCCATTCTGGGAGCAGTGTAAGAAAATGAGGAAAAATGATCTGCTGTAAAATACTTTCTGAATGCACTGTACATGTTTCATCCTCATTTGTTTTGTTTCCATTGATTTCTAGTTGAACTTCAACTATGAGTGACAAACATCTTAAACCCTTTCAGGGACAGCGGTTACGACAGTGGACAGCTTACCGTGTTATCAGGTTACCAGGAGCGTGAAAGGAATTGGCGGCATCCCACCTGTACACCGAAGAAATAAAATGCCCGCGGAAATTTGGGGTGTTCTATTGATGCCAAGTGAGAACACTTTGTTCCTCGTTGAGAGAACTGTTAAGTTATCTGCACATTCAGGGAAGGCGGAATAACGCGGTTTCCTGTCAAGGAAAATGTTCCACGTTAGCAGCCAGGCACAAAAAGTTGGGGTGAGATCAGAGAGTTGAGGGCGGGGGGAAGAAAAAAAAACACTGGCTTTAGAAATGCCTCAGCGGCAAGAGCGAGGAGGACTGTAACTAAGATATGTCGTTTTCCAGAGAAAGAGCTAGAGAGAGAGAGAGAGAGAGAGGGCTATGGATTTTAATCCGTCAGTCGATAAAGGTCAGCGCTCGAAAAGGGCTTTATTCCCCGGCTCCACATCAAAGTGTAAATCCGCTGATTGCGGGACCGTGAATGGGTAGTCAACAAGGCTCCATTTGTGGTCCGTTTCTATGGCGCAGTGTGTGCAAGACCCCGCGTGCGGTTGCCGCCATAATGCAGGGGAGTTTGTATCCGGGGTGCCCACTGCCCGTCGTCCCCTCTTCCCCCCCCCCCCCACTCCCCACCCCCTGCCTTAGATCAATGGGGCCGCATGACCTTTGCATTGTGCTGCCAGCTTGGCCCGTGATGTCATGCCATCTATCCAGTGTTCTTTTTAGAGAGGAGGGGGGTGGGGGGGGGGCAAAGCAAAGTCCCACACCTTCCTCCCACTGGGCAACAGAAAGGACAGCATGGAAATGTACCCACCTGAAATGGGACTTCAAACTTGACCAAGTGAAAGATGCCTCACGCCCACATTGTCGCTAATTGCTGACTGGGGTGGGGCTTGTTAAACCGTCTCGATCAGTGGTTTTCGAACCTTTTCAACCAAGGACTAACGAAAGTACTTGCCAATTCCTGAGCTCTAGTATGAATGGATGGATGGATGGATCTTTATTGTCATTACGTCACCCCGACATTAAAATACAGTAGCGCATTTGGTTTTCATGCCTATCGTACATCCAAGTAGTATTATCGTAAGCAGCTGGAACACGATGCCGAGTTTGAACATTAGCACACTTGAAAAAAAAAAGTACTTCAATGATTCAAATACATGTACTGCGTTTAAAAGTTACATTGGAAAATATTTTTACCAAAATGTGTGCTTAAGCACAATTCCGAAGTGTAAGAAAAAAAACAGAAGGATTGTTTAGAAAAGCTAAATGCAAGCTAACTATACTGCAGTAGGTTAAGAAATATTTTGAATCATGCGTGATTTTACAGGACAGCGACGATATCCAGTGGCACCTCGACTTATGAACGTCTCTTCATATGAAATTTTCAAGTTATGAAACGTGTCAACAGGAAAATATTGCCTCTTGTTATGAAATACATTTCCTAGATACGCAGGATAAAAATACAATATGGGCCGCTACTCGCAATTCCGAGTTTCCTGAACGCAACATACTTATAGCTGCTCTGCCATTGGCTATTCTCGAGCATCTTCCTGGCATCCCATTGGCTAAGAGGTACCTCTGTCGTATGTGTCTATGCGTGTGGATAGAAAGACGTATCTATCAGCGTCCTCGTCATTCGCCCCTGGGGCCATGAGGCCTTCCGATAGTTTGACGTAAATGTGAATCGCCCTCAGAAAAACTGCTCAGCAATCAGGCGATCGCTCACTATGTTGATGTTTGCCTTGGACATTTTCGAAGGATTGTGACAAGCCAACAAAAGCAAACAGTTCTTTACAAAACGCAAGGCAAAAACCACTTCTGAGAGAGAACATGAACTAAAAAGGGCGAGAAAAAAAAATGGTGAGAATGCAGTTTCAAAGTTAAATGACCATCATTTTTCTTCTTTATTCTTTGTTTTTTTTTACATTATGCACAACTCTCATTTATTGTGCAATAATCTAATTGAAACAAGTATTTTGTTTGATATTTTGATGCATTTCGGAAACATTTATGTGTGAATTTTTTTGGGGGGTGGGGGGGCTTGGAACGGATTAGGGCATTTACAGGGAAAACGCACCTCAACTTACAAATTTTCTCGTTAAGAAATTTTTTCCAGAACCAATTAATTATATAAGTAGATGTACCACTGTACTAGTTTGAAGGCATTGCTGTTTTTTTTAGCTACTGTTTCTGATATCTTCAACCAAAATTTCTCCCCTTCAATTGGCAGGCAACTCTGCTTCAATTCAACCCTACAGTGCCCCCATTTCCTTCCTTTGTTGTTGTTTTCTTTGGTCTTTTCCTCCTGGTTCCACTTTTATTTTTATTCTTGTGTTGATTAATGTGCACTGTCCCAATGAAATAAAAACAATAAATAAAAACAAAAAAGAATAGAAGAGCAGCTGGTTTTGTTACGTGGATACATAATGTATCTCCAAAGCCATATCACCTGAACAACAATGATCAGAGGAAGACCAAACAAGCTAACAGTTAGCTAGCGCCTTCAGTTTCTTTTTAACTTATCACTCTATATTTTTTGTATTTTCTGTATTTCCGTGCTCTCACAGGTCAATAGATATTGTTATGTGCGCAGTTTGTTGATTTAGTGTTGCTATTAAAATGATTTAAGGCGTTCGATATTATGTGTGCGGCCTGGTTTTACCCGCCCCAGCCCCCCCCCCCCCAAAAAAAAACAAAACAAAACAAAACAGCAAGACAAGACAAGTTCACGGTGTTTTCCGGAAGTACAAGAATGAGCCATTCTTGCCTACATAAATTAAACAAGGCAGCTCATGAGTGTGTTTCTATGTCTGGCGTGTGCATGTACCGCCGCAGCAAGGGTTGTCGGTCGAGCTCCAGCGCTCTCAACTCAAAGGTCCCCGAAGAACGCCGTTGGTTACAAAAGCTTGTCGGTAAATATATCCCATTAATATTTTATTGAACTGTTTTTTTTCTCTCTCTCTCTCTCAGTGCACCTTGTTGTTTTCTCCCCATTTGTCAGAATGGACCATGTACTTTATGCTCATCAACTCGAAAATTCCCCCGCCGCAATCTCCAGCGTGTCCAATGTTTTCTGCCCGAAGGCACAATTCTCTTGTCATCGTTGGGGCCTTGTTTCCTTGTTTCGCTGTGATGTCATTGTTTTGCAAAACAAAAGGTCTCGCCATCTATTGCGGCACCGAAGCTGTTTCAACTCACTGTTAGCGAGCTAAAAACCCTGATTGTTTAGTGAACAAATTAACGACTCTTTAACAGAGGCTGGCGGTAACAGGGGAGTCATTGCTTGAATGGAACCAGGCGTACCAGCGGGTCAAATAGGTCTTTTGGGCCGACGGTGGCGGTTGTAAACGAAGACTCAAAGTCTCGTTGCACTTAGAAGAGCTCTGGGAAAGGCTTGTAGCCTCTGCATTTTCTACGGGGAAATAGCCTGAGTGATTTTATTTTTTTTTTGCTTGCACAGTGGTAATGTTCGCTAATGCTGATGGTTGAATCTCAGCGGGCGGCCTCGCAATTCTCAGGTGGGCCTTTCGAAAGCACCGGGCTGCATTAAGTGGATGTGAGATTTTTAAAATGCACCACTGCATCCAGGCTGCCAGTTCTGCCGTTGAACACGACTCAGGGCCCGCCAAGTGTTCTTGTATGTTGCCGTGTGTCTCTGACGAAGCAGAATGGAGAGGCTATCAAATCCAGTCAGGTCGAGAAGCGATGGATCTTGTTTATTTGCTTCAAGCTGGCACCTCGGGGAGAAGAGCAGACGGAAGAGACGTGTTCAAGTGGGCATCGGGGACGCTGTAAAACAATACGGGAATAATAGACGTTGGCAGGCAAGGCGGTTTTTCAAGATGGCGCAAACATGACTTCTTGTCAAGTACATGTTTTCCACTTTAACACGACCGCAAATTGTCCACATGACTCGTACTGCCCCCCTCTGGTGTGCACAACATAGCCTGACGGTGACGGTAGCGAGCGAGCCAGATGGAGTTGATCGATGTCAAAAGGAGTCGACTATCACTAAGCGCTGTTTCTACACCTCGATAGAATATTTTTTGGTTTATGCGTCGGTTGACAATAGATGTCAACCACGAGCAAGACGTCTTCGAGTTCTAATCGTTTCTAAAAAGAAGTGAGAGTGTATGCCTGTATTGGAAGTTCTATTTGTAGATGTTAGTGACATGTTTCTGTCTAAGTAACATTTGTTAGATGGTCGAAAATGACCCCAGTATCAAGGCTGACTTCTATTTTGTCTCTCTGTGACTGTTTATATTTAATGTTAGCATTAAGCTAGTTGCTTTATGTTTGGATCAAGCAAGGATTGTGCTCTGGTCTGATGAGACAAAGATACATGTAGCAATGTACAGAGGCATCCTGGATGAAAAACTGCTCAAGGGTGGTCAGGACCTCAGACCGGGGGCAAAGGTTTACCTTCCAACAGAACAATGAGCTTAACCACGCAGCCAAGACATTGAAGGAGTGGCTTTAGGGCAACTCTGTGAACGCCCTTGCCCAAAGATGGGTGAGCAAAGCTTGTCGCATATTTAAAAACAAAAACAAAACACTTAAGGCAGTAATTAATGCGAAAGGTACATTTCAGAGTACGGAACAAAGGGTGTGAATATTTACAGTACGTACATGTCTATAAATTAATTATGATATTTTTTTTTAATCACATTGTCACCTTGAAACAGTAACCCATGCCTTTGTCACATCCCGACTGGATTTCTGTCATGCACTTTACTTTGGAGTCATCCAATCCTCCATTAAGCGTCTCCAGTTGGTCCCAAATGCTGCTGCTCGCCTCTTGACTGGTTCGAGTTCTTTTTAAAATCCTTTCCAGATATTATTAGAGGTTTTCCAGTGAAGGCTCAGAGGGGATCGAGTGTTTTTCGTTGCCGATGCCTCTCTTTGGAATAACCTCCCACTGAACGTTCGGCAAGCCCCCCCTCGCTGCTCATCTTTAAAACTAGTCTCAAAACTCATTTGTATTCTTTGACTTTTGACTCAGCATGAGACTTGATTTTTTTGTTTTTTTTTTGTAGTTTTACTGTTTGTGTCCTTTCTACTGTCTTTGTTATTAATTTGAGTTGAGAATTTTGAAGGGAAATGTATTCCATTCTGGGAGCAGTGTGTAAGAAAATGAGGAAAAAATGATCTGCTGTAAAATACTTTCTGAATGCACTGTACATGTTTCATCCTCATTTGTTTTGTTTCCATTGATTTCTAGTTGAACTTCAACTATGAGTGACAAACATCTTAAACCCTTTCAGGGACAGCGGTTACGACAGTGGACAGCTTACCGTGTTATCAGGTTACCAGGAGCGTGAAAGGAATTGGCAGCATCCCACCTGTACACCGAAGAAATAAAATGCCCGCGGAAATTTGGGGTGTTCTATTGATGCCAAGTGAGAACACTTTGTTCCTCGTTGAGAGAACTGTTAAGTTATCTGCACATTCAGGGAAGGCGGAATAACGCGGTTTCCTGTCAAGGAAAATGTTCCACGTTAGCAGCCAGGCACAAAAAGTTGGGGTGAGATCAGAGAGTTGAGGGCGGGGGGAAGAAAAAAAAACACTGGCTTTAGAAATGCCTCAGCGGCAAGAGCGAGGAGGACTGTAACTAAGATATGTCGTTTTCCAGAGAAAGAGCTAGAGAGAGAGAGAGAGAAGGCTATGGATTTTAATCCGTCAGTCGATAAAGGTCAGCGCTCGAAAAGGGCTTTATTCCCCGGCTCCACATCAAAGTGTAAATCCGCTGATTGCGGGACCGTGAATGGGTAGTCAACAAGGCTCCATTTGTGGTCCGTTTCTATGGCGCAGTGTGTGCAAGACCCCGCGTGCGGTTGCCGCCATAATGCAGGGGAGTTTGTATCCGGGGTGCCCACTGCCCGTCGTCCCCTCTTTGCCCCCCCCCCACCACTCCCACCCCCTGCCTTAGATCAATGGGGCCGCATGACCTTTGCATTGTGCTGCCAGCTTGGCCCGTGATGTCATGCCATCTATCCAGTGTTCTTTTTAGAGAGGAGGGAGGCGGGGGGGGGGGAGCAAAGCAAAGTCCCACACCTTCCTCCCACTCGGCAACAGAAAGGACAGCATGGAAATGTATCCACCTGAAATGGGACTTCAAACTTGACCAAGTGAAAGATGCCTCACGCCCACATTGTCGCTAATTGCTGACTGGGGTGGGGCTTGTTAAACCGTCTCGATCAGTGGTTTTCGAACCTTTTCAACCAAGTACTAACGAAAGTACTTGGCAATTCCTGAGCTCTAGTATGGATGGATGGATGGATCTTTATTGTCATTACGTCACCACGACATTAAAATACAGTAGCGCATTTGGTTTTCATGCCTATCGTACATCCAAGTAGTATTATCGTAAGCAGCTGGAACACGATGCCGAGTTTGAACATTAGCACACTTTAAAAAAAAAAAGTACTTCAATGATTCAAATACATGTACTGCGTTTAAAAGTTACATTGGAAAATATTTTGACCAAAATGTGTGCTTAAGCACAATTCCGAAGTGTAAGAAAAAAAACAGAAGGATTGTTTAGAAAAGCTAAATGCAAGCTAACTATACTGCAGTAGGTTAAGAAATATTTTGAATCATGCGTGATTTTACAGGACAGCGACGATATCCAGTGGCACCTCGACTTATGAACGTCTCTTCATATGAAATGTTCAAGTTATGAAACGTGTCAACAGGAAAATATTGCCTCTTGTTATGAAATACATTTCCTAGATACGCAGGATAAAAATACAATATGGGCCGCTACTCGCAGTTCCGAGTTTCCTGAACGCAACATACTTATAGCTGCTCTGCCATTGGCTATTCTCGAGCATCTTCCTGGCATCCCATTGGCTAAGAGATACCTGTCGTATGTGTCTATGCGTGTGGATTGAAAGACGTATCTATCAGCGTCCTCGTCATTCGCCCCTGGGGCCATGAGGCCTTCCGATAGTTTGACGTAAATGTGAATCGCCCTCAGAAAAACTGCTCAGCAGTCAGGCGATCGCTCACTATGTTGATGTTTGCCTTGGACATTTTCGAAGGATTGTGACAAGCCAACAAAAGCAAACAGTTCTTTACAAAACGCAAGGCAAAAACCACTTCTGAGAGAGAACATGAACTAAAGAGGGCGAGAAAAAAAAATGGTGAGAATGCAGTTTCAAAGTTAAATGACCATCATTTTTCTTCTTTATTCTTTGTTTTTTTTTACATTATGCACAACTCTCATTTATTGTGCAATAATCTAATTGAAACAAGTATTTTGTTTGATATTTTGATGCATTTCGGAAACATTTATGTGTGAATTTTTTGGGGGGGTGGGGGGGCTTGGAACGGATTAGGGCATTTACAGGGAAAACGCACCTCAACTTACAAATTTTCTCGTTAAGAAATTTTTTCCAGAACCAATTAATTATATAAGTAGATGTACCACTGTACTAGTTTGAAGGCATTGCTGTTTTTTTTAGCTACTGTTTCTGATATCTTCAACCAAAATTTCTCCCCTTCAATTGGCAGGCAACTCTGCTTCAATTCAACCCTACAGTGCCCCCATTTCCTTCCTTTGTTGTTGTTTTCTTTGGTCTTTTCCTCCTGGTTCCACTTTTATTTTTTATTTTTTTGGAGTGTTGTTTGCTACTGATCTATTGCGATTGAAACCGAAACGTGGCGGGGCCGGAGAAAAGAGGAGCCCTTCTCATTGTTCCCGAGTGAAAGGTCCTATTTATAGGCGAGGCGAGACGACGGCAGCTGGTAGGTTCTTCCCTCTATAGAAGATCGAGAGAACTGTTCACAGAGTTGTGGAGTGCGTTTGAATGGCAATCTAAAGAGGTAGGCGTGAACCATTTGTTTTGCTATGTTTGTGTTTGCTGTCAACGTGTCTGTCTGTGTTGTGTGGCGGCCCCTTTTTACCCCCCCCCACACTCCCCCTCAGAGGACACCCCCCCCCCCACGTCCCCACCACCACCACCATCAAACCCGAACCAAACTCAGGCGTAATTTGCGGCGAAGGATGGGTACCCCCCCTCCCCAAAAGAGAGCCATCTTTGTCGTGGCGACAGATGTTGTAATTGCCAACTGATGGATCGTTTGTCCGAGACATTGTTAGGACTTCGTTGGCCCCCACGACCCATTGGAAGGGGAGAGAAGGGGTTAAAAGAACCACGGGGGTAAAGATGGAGTGGGGGCGGGAGGGGGGGGGAGGATGGGAGACGGGCTCGCATATATCAAGTCTTTTGATTGCGGCCTTGGGAGGTTAATAATGTGATTGGCCACGCGTCAGAGGAGACACTGTCCGGGATAAAAGAGTCGCCGTCCACGGCCTCGGTGTGATGGCATGACAAAGTCTCGAAGGAAAAAAAAAAACAAAAACAAACATTCAACGGTTTACTTGAAAGCCAAATAATGCCCGCTGACATACTTGATGAATGGGAGACACATGCACGCGCTCCCACAAGACGTTGGCAACATCGCATTGGAACATTCCATTCGCAATGCAAAACGTTTAAATTGACCCTTTCGAATTCCAAAAGATGATATTGACCCGAATTCAAATCATTTGAATTTAAAAATACAGATGTGTCGACTATTTGGGAGGGAGAGCGGGTTTGGGGGAATCTGGCTCAGGAAACATTGCTGTAATTTGATCACATCGATCAAATTTTAATCATTTTGACTACCGCATTGATATTTGATCACTCCAATCCCGCAGCAAGATGCGGCAGCGGAACGAAACGCTAATTTGGTATTACCGTTTGAAATGGGTTATTAAAAAAAAAAAAAAGAGGATTTAAATTTGATTGTATTTATTTATTTTTTTCAAGAATGTAGTCCAGATTCCCAAATGCAGAGAAGAAACAAAGGTCACCCTGGTAAGCTGACACTGTGTCCTATCAAAGGATGAAACTTGAGAATTGCCGTTTCAAATGAATGCTACTGGTGTGTGTACCAGTGATAAAATTTGCCATTTGTATTTTAATTTCATTGTAGCAATAACATATAACATTCCCTCTTTAGACAGAAATGTGATTTGGCGCCTCAAAAACGCCTCCGAAAAGCAGAGCTGGGTGGGGTCAACCCAAAGGTCACCGCGCCTAAGCGTCCGCTCAGCGCAGTCACACACTTCACCCGAGATACATTTGTTTGTGCGTGCCACTGGATCGTGTTAGGCCCCGCCCCCCCAAAGGCACACACACCAAAGGCTCCCCAGAGGTCAATTAGGCCAGACAAGGAGCCGTTCAAACAAAGGGTGCTAGAGGCCTGGAGCGGCGAAGGGAAGCACGTAATTAACAGTTATAAAGTACTTTAGTCTGTTAATTAAATTAGTTAATCCTTTTATCAGTAATGCTTTGTCGAGGGAGGGAGTCTTCTGCCACTGTCAAACATGGACTCCTCTCTCTCTCTCTCTCGCTCTCTCTCGTGCGCGAAGCGTGACTAGCTGCTAATGGAGACATGCTAATGTGTCGTAGCCAAACACTTGAACAGTACAAAAAGACATCGGTGTCATTTTTAAAATAAAAAAAAAAATTTTTGCTCATTGACCCAGTTAAAGCGAGTTAAGCTCCTCGTCGACGTTATTTATTCATTGTATTTTTTGGCGATCGGACGTCCAAAAGAAAACGGATCAAATGCCCACGCGAGCATTTGAATTTGAGATGAATTCTGTCCAACGATCATTTTAATGTGCTGCCAAGACTCATTCCTTTGTCCCTCCTGGAACATTTGCACGCCCCACCCACCACCTCCTCTGCCTTTTGCCCCCCCCCCCCAAAAAAAAACCTCCTATCTGTCTCGCGCTCCAGACATTATTTAAATGAGGCCGGCTCACCGTCACATTTATTTTACAGCGCTACTTGAAGTCTTAACAATAACGCGCGTGTAATCCCGTGTGATGTCGCCTCACACGGCGCGGACGCTTTTCAGGTGTGGAACCTTTGAATCCGAAATCTTTTTTTTTTTTTTCCACTCCTCTTAAAAAAACGTGCTTCAATAATCAAGGGGGAGCCGCTGGATAGTTGGAAAACAAAGACGTGGGATTTTGGTCGAAACGTTGACGATTAAAGTTGTTACACTCCACAGCAACAAGGTGCATTCAGGGTACTTTCACAAAATCGGCAATTGGTAAATGGAATGAGCCGTTCTGCAGGTTTGCCTTCTATCGTAACATTTGAAAGACTGAGAGAAGCCAAAATGAAAATCGGGATTTAATTTCGATTAACGGTCCAGCCCTACATTGATTGATCCGAATCATACGGCAAACCCGGCGGATCGGCGCCCGAGAGAAAGGAGGCGTTTGCAATCAAACAAACACTCCACTCGCCTGGCGCGGAGCGCTTGATTTGTTTACTTGCATGACGAAAGCGCGGCGCTGATTGCAATCACTCTCGAGCATCCGTCGCTTCGTTAAGGCCTGGCGAGGTGGTGATGATGCAGATTCGGAAGCACCTCATGCTTCTTAGACCCGCCAATGCTGAATTGAAAGCGAATTAAGCCGGAGTTAATTAAACGCAATCCCCAACATCCTCCCTAATTTTGGCAACAAAAGACAGAAC
The DNA here is from genome assembly GCA_026261675.1 of Hippocampus mohnikei. Lineage (NCBI taxonomy): Eukaryota > Metazoa > Chordata > Actinopteri > Syngnathiformes > Syngnathidae > Hippocampus > Hippocampus mohnikei. The sequence continues at coordinate 762,415 of JAKGUB010000342.1, read as the reverse complement.
AATGAGTGAAATGAAATGAAAGCCGCAAGCGGCTTAATCAAAGCAAAAATTACGGGCGAAAAAAAAGAGCGCCTGGAGCGGCGTTATTGAATCTACAGTAGAGCTCCGCGGACGACCACAGAGGATACCAAAGAAAAAGAAAATTCTTTTCATTTCACTTCTATAAAAGGTATTTTGCAGTCCCGTTTCATTTTCGACACGCAGTAACTAAAATCGACTTCATCGCCTCGCACTTGGCTGACATTGGCTACAGCTAACGATTAGCCGCAGGCAAGCTAACGGTTAGCTGCAGCCGATGTTAGCTGCTAACCCGTGAGTGACCCTGAGTCGGATAAGCGTTTGAAAAGGATGAATGCAAACACACTTTACACATGTAAATGTCTATTTGTGTTCACAAAAGGACACGCATCTGCTTTGGGGAGGGAGGTGGGAAAAAAAGACATTTCCTTGCTTTTTTACTTCTATTAAACTTAATGACTATGGGAAAATGTAGGTCCCAGGGTGAAACCAGTTGAGAAGAACTGTCTTATTAGGTATTAAATGTGCTGTCTGTGAAATTGGATTTACCATTTTCGAAGCGTCCGACAACAATGCGACGCGCCGCTCTTAGCGCCGTAACTTGAGGCTATACGTTCCGAGTTTACAAACTCCCCCCAAGCGTGAAGAATTGCTCCCCTATAATTTCTGCCGCTCTTTGATGGGGATTTACGCTCAAATGAAAATGCATGCGAAATGAGCAGCCCTCCGAGGCCCCCACGGCGCGCAAAGATGGCATGCCGCAATAATCTTAAAAAATGTAATTAAACACAGATAAGATTAATACAATCAGGGAGAGATGATTGAAAGATGCTGTTGTCGGGCGGGAGGGTGGCGAGGGGCCCTCGGGCCCCCCGAAAAAAGGAGGCGGCTAGCTGTCGGGAAGGAGGCCCCCCCTTTTTTGGGGGGGGCGCTGGGATTATCCTGGGCCAGGTGGGGGAGCCTCCTGGTTGGAGCATTTAAATTAGCGCCTGGATGTCAATCCCCATTAGGAGGGATTAAAGGCCCGCTGGCAGGCAGAAATGTGCTGCCGCGGACCAGTTGGGGAGGGGCAAGACCCCTCCCCAACTGGCAGAAGTCAGTCACCATGTTGTCATTTGCCTCATCTCAATTGCACATGTACATTGTGGGGGAACTATGTTGTAGTGAGTTGAGGGAGCTATCATCTTGTGACGTCTATACAGGAGGGCAATTTGAGAGGTGTCAATTGCTTGCGTATTTTTGCGTTTGGCAAGCAACCCGTACCGTCAAAAGCTGTCAACGATGAACCGAGAATTGCGCAAGAACGCCGTCATCGCCTTCCACAAAGCCACGTATGCTTTGCTAGCTTTCCAAAATGTACACGATCCTTCGCTACATATTATTTGCTGCCGAAATCACATTTGAACGATTCAGGAAAACCAAAAATAAATAAATAAAGGACAAAAAGGAATTCCGTTGCAGCCCGCCCCTTATGAATTACCGCGATCCGGATGATTGAGAAATGTTACCGTCGAAAGAAAGAACACCTTTTTAGCAAGCACATTGGTATCTTTGAGTGTGATGCGAAATGACTTGGACTTGGCAATGATGATGTGAGGCTAAGGAAATGATTTTCAGAAACAGCCAATGCAAAAAAAAAAAAAAAAAAAAAAAAACATCAACGTTCATATATCTGTCATGGGCCCTGTTGTATGGTAACTATGGTAACAGGACAGCCTCTATCCTCATGACACCAGGTTCAGAAGTGAAGCTGTCCAAAGAACCGGTCACCGCAGAAGTCTCTGCAGAGAGTCTGTCAGCCTAGCGGGATTGCCCCCCCAATAAAGCTATGCGTAGAATTACTGGCTTATTGCCATCAGACAGCGGTACTTTTTTTTTTTTTTGTCAGCAAAACAAACCAATGAGCAGCAATCCGATTAAAACAATCTCCCTGAGTCCCGATGAACATAAATCTGCATGAAAATAGCCCTGCGTGATGTGGTAGGCGATTCCATCGCACTACGTGGCGCTCTGGCCCTGCAGAACCTTCGTCGGGAACGCACGCTCAGCGGGCCCTGAAAAAGGGGGTGGGGGGTCGGCCACGCTTGCCCACGTTCGTAAAAAGTGTTCTCTCCCTCAACGGCGGAGTACAAACCTTAATTTTTACTGCCCGTTGCAGTAAAGTGGGATTCAAACATACTTTTTAAAAATTTTTATTTTATTTATTATTTTTTTTTATAAACCCTTGCAGGGACAGCGGCTACTACAGTGGACATTTTATCATGTAATCAAGTTACAGGGTGCATGAAAGGGTTAAATATCTTTTTTTGGGGGGGCGAGCGGGATGAAGACTCCACATGACAAGAAACAAACAGAAAAAAAACATTCCACAAATTGTGTCCACTATTTATCATAGTACCGATTATTCAAGTTCACGTCTTGAGAATCCCGATACCATAGGATAATCTTTCAGAGACATCCATCAATTGATGTGTCAATATATTTGTATTGTGCTTCATTGGCTCTTGTTCAATTTCACCACAGACTCCACGGCTAAAGCCAACTCGCCATTGGCTACAAGTTCAGATATGCGATCGTTTGCCCTCCGTAACTATCGGCACCCAAGCCTCCAAATGAATTGATTTCTTATTGCGGAAGCCGAGTCCTCATCCTGAAAATTGTCGGTTCAGCAGACACCGAATGGAGCTCCTCCCGTGGGCCCCGGGTCGCAAGGCCCATTGAAAACCTGTGGCGTGAGCGAAAGAGGAGAGGTCCCAGCTGGCTGGATGATTTGGAGCGATCCCTCTTCCTGTATGTTCCCATCTTGTGAAAAACATTCGGGAGACGGCGAGGTGCTGCTTTGTTGGCAAAAGAGGGGGTGTGTAAACATCAAGCAATAATTGGAGCACAGGATTTGATGTAAAATTAAGGTCCCCACCCCACATTATTATTTTTAATTTAATTTTGGGACTACATTTAAGGCAAAAAATAAATTCATTAGAAGCTAAAAACAACTGAACCAGGGTCACCAGTAATTATGGAAAGCAATGTATGTATAATATTGTACAGGTTTAATATTCATGACTGTATGTATGCCTGGGGAAAAAAAAAAAAACTTCAAACACCCGACAACGCAGGATAATCTTTTCGAGACACCCGGCATATGCCCAAATGTGAAGAAAAAAAAAAGCTCAAATTTTGATTTCTCACTTAGGCGCGTTGCCTCCTTATGAAGCGAGAAATTAGCAATGACAGCGAAAACAAGCTAGGAACAAGATGCTTGAGCGGAATAACTTCAAGACGGCGCGAGAAAGGGTTCAACCAACCACAGGTGCTGCTGTGTGTTCGAATGGCGGATGGGGAGGGTGCCGGAGGGGGTGTTGGGGGGGGTGAGACGGAAAAAAAACAAAACAGACAGACGACGTCAGATGTCACTGTTTGGTATTTGTACAAAGCTCTGGAGAGAGGCTTGCCTGGAGCCATCGTGCTGCTTCCGAAAAAAACGAGTGTAGCCGGGCCTCGTCTCCCCACAAAGCACCCCCCCCCACCACCGTCGACACCGAGCTCTCCGGCGGCAACAGGAAATCAAACAATTAGCGGGTGGGAAATAAAAGGTCCCGTTTCACCCTCAGGCACTTGTAAACACGGTTGCGGCGTTTTTTTGTGTGTGTGGTTTTTTTCACGCAAAGAAAACAACGCCGTCATCCTGAAAAGTTTGTGACATGACTTTCATGGAATGAATACAGTCTTACCAAAAAAGTACTACATCGTTTAATAATTAAGATATAATTGACAACATAACTCTTTCATGCACCTGAAAAAAAAGTTTTTATTCAAATGAAAGATTATTATTGCAAATTTTTTTTTTTCAATGAGCATGTCACAGCAATGTATTAACACACGGCTGTCGGATGCAATGTGGCAAAAACAGCCAAAACATTAAGTAGGCCTATATAATCGTTTTCCAAAAATATTGTTTTGATTCGAACAACTTGTTACAATATTGATAGATTCCAATTGCACCGCATAAAACGGAAACATGTCCAAATATTTTAAAAGGTCTGCGTCCCACCCCAAAAAAAAAAAAAACACCTTAAGAAATAAGCTCTAAACTACAATTACCGGTACAATAAAAAAACATTGTTAAATTAATTACAAATTTGGCACCTATTAAAGTTGGTGGTGAGTGTATTTAAGATAGCAACAAAAAAAAACAATTCAGATATATTTAATAGTGCAGCTCCTTCGAACCACTTACAATGCATATAACAACTAGACAGAAACGAATGAGTCTCTGAACCGATCTTTGGATTGGATAAACATCAGTCGGTGACTCAAAAGTTTGATGGTTTTATCGTCCGTACATACGCTTGGCCAACTGGGTATTGAGACTACATTTAGAGCAACATGGAAGCAGCTTGAAAGCATTCAGGAAAAGAAAACATCAATGTTGCCGTATTGCTTTCTCTAAGTGGAATTCTTAACTATGGGAGCCCTTCACAGCAAGGAGTTTTTGTTTGCATCATAAAAAAAAAAAAAAAAAAGCCGGGCTGCGCTCGAGGACATTGCACATGGGACGTACCGGGGCATACCACTTCAACCCCCTACAACGCAAACCCACCACCACCACCATCACCAAAACATCCACGTTATTGCAGGCAGAAGAAAACACTGTCCGTCTAAAATGGAAGTTTCCTGGCTGGGATTGTTTTGAGAGGATGTACACTTCAATAGTCCAATCTCATTATTCCTATAAACTGTAAACTCACTTAGATTGAGTTATAGTTAGATTAAACGCCTGACTAATAACCTTTCAATCTAATAAATATGCATTTGTGAAAAATAAATGACCCGGTGAGAACAGAGACTAACATTTTATAAATACACAGAAATCTGATAATATCTGATAATATTTTATTACCTTCAAATAGACTCATTCGTATGAATTGCATAGACTGGCTAAAATTCTCCACCACACTGTCCGATCAAAACTTTTCAAACATCAGGGCGAAGGGAGTGAGTGAGTGACCTTGAGGTGATTTGATAAGAATGGGAAACCTGTAAAGGTGGTTTGTTTTTTTTAGCTGCATAATTAGCTAGAAGAAGAGCATTTAGAGCAAGTAGATTGACATTTTAGGGGAGGATACATGTTTGGATTGAGAACAGGCAATCAAGATTCATGTTCACGGTGAATGTGAAAGTGACTGACGAGGTGCTATCCCCCCCCAAACACACACACACACACACACACACACACACCAGAGAATCATCACTTTTAACTCTTGTGCTGGTCAAGCTCGTGGCGCTTCCATCCACGACGGCTGTGCTGGTGCTCTACTGCCCTCCAATGGCGGGAAAATGTATGCTAGCGCTTGTTTGGCTAACCTGCTTGCAGTCCGGAGACGAGCTCAAAAAGCAGAGAAAAAGGCTCCACACGCAGGGGAGCTGGTTCAAAGCAGAGATCGCCATGCCCCCCCCCCCAAAAAAAAAAGCTCGATTATTATATTAATAGAGAATATATAATACGTTTTCAGAATAAAAGGCGTTCCTTCTTTAAACTTGTTTTACAATTATCTTGACCGAATGCAACTTCATTCTCAAAGGAGGATTCAAGTATCGAAAAAAAAATAACCTTTTTTTCTCGAAAATATTGAATTTTATTTTCTGCCTATGAAAATATAGTAGCCATATACAGTATACATATACAAGATGTATATGTTTTTTACACATAGTTATGCTTCTAATTGTGTTTGGTATTTTGTTTTCTCAACTGTAAGTGTCTTTTTATGCCTCTTACTACGTATATACCTTCTTTGCATTTTACGGTTGAGCAGTTGAAATTTAATATGCTTCATTTTGGAAAAATAGGTTTTGTTATGAACATTACAACCGCATATCCAGATGGTATGAAATATCGAGTATATGTTTTGATCCTAAAGAGCATTTTTTAAAATTTTTATTTTAATGAGGATGTCACAGAAATGTATTAAGACAGCCGGGAGTTGTTGGATGCAATCTTGCAAAAAGAGCCAAAACATTAGGTATACTTGCATTACGTACCCCACTTCTCTCCCAATGACAGCCGTGATTGGCTCCAGCTTGCCCGTGAGACCAGTTAGCTTGAGCAGTTCAAAGAATGGATGCGTTAATCATACCTTACATTATTATATTTGGCATGTTGAATTTTGGAATCGTGAATTTTTATGTTGACAATTTTTTTCTGAAGCATATGGCATATCCTGGGGGGAGAAAATACCGAAAATAAAAGAAAATACTTTGTTCTTGGAGAGGTTAGGACTCTCGATGCTCTATTCCAACCCACCCACCCCCTCACCCCACACACACACCCCATCTAAAAATATGCATGTTTGTGTCCTGGCATAATTTATTTGATTTTTTTAATCCCAATGGAATTTTGAGGTACAAAGTAATTCAATTGCTTCAAAGACATCAACGGTCAGGGGTTCCTGGTTCCAAAAAGTTGCAGAATCCCTCCGTTAGGTTACCAATTTCCACTAAAAGTAAAAAAATTGTTGTGATCCCCAAAAAGTATGTTTGTGACACAGCGATTTCAGAAGTGCCCTGATAAAAACAAACACAATGTATGTAAAAAAATAAAAATAAAAAATCACATTATCTGTAATAACACAGGTGCAGCAACATAGCTCGACAGACGAGAGATTCATGTTCCTGCTCGTATATCCCAAGTTTGAACGGCCACCTGTTGCTGGGCAGAATCTACGAGGCTCAATTGAAACTACACAATGAAAAATGCAAACAAGGGTCTAATTATGATACAAATTAATATGCATGTATTTTCTTAATTTCCTCACTACTCTGTTGAATTTATTACTTTTTCTGTAAAACCTATCACGATTACAGAAGCAGTTTTCAAATATCCAAAATATTTTGGTGCATTTTAGTTTTCAGTCTTACGTGATGCATTGCGGATGGCTTTCTTCCAATCAAAAGATTACTGCACAATTGCTGCTGGTAACATTGTATGACAAATTTTTAAAAGTAATTGCAGCGAGAACGGTGCCCCACGAGGTTCACATACAATAAGTTGAGTTTTAATGTGCTCAATTTTTCATCATTTTCGATGTGGTAATGAATGCGGACAGTTTTTAAAATAAGAAAAAAAATGTTTTGCCTAGGCCCAGATGGCCGTGTCACAATGGCGGTGCAAGGCAGGCAGCTTTGATGGCTGTGAGTGATTGATTTCAGGCTTGACTGGCTCTGATAGAGTCCCCTCAGGAGGCGCCTGGCAACCACGAGCCCGCGCCAGAGGCTCGCGGGGGGAAGAACCAGATTGAGGCCAAAAATTTCACTCGCGTGCCCAGCAGATCCATCGGCGTCCCCCCATAGAGGTCCAATACATCCTGGGCCTCTTGCAAACTGCTGGAATTGGATGGATTGTGTCACTGGCCTCCATTTTCAATGGCAACGTGTTTTGAAAGTGGAGTAATTGGTCCTTCGATATGTCACAGCATGTTCCTCGCAACACGAAAACATGTCTATTTTCAAGTGTCCCCCCCCAAACCCCCGCGGTAAACTCCCCTCGGTTGCTTTTATGGTATGAGTTTAGGTTTAAAATAATGATTAGCAAATGTATCTCAATGATGATGTCACAAAAATTTTATTTATTGTGATCAATGGCTCCCTTCCTTTTTGTCACTCGAAACTGCGGTCAACTGTTGTGATCTGCTGTCATAGCAGATATTGACTGATAGCTGTAATGGAATACAACGGTCATCTTGGCGTGACACTTTGAAGCACTGCCGCTGAGCCACTAGTTGCACTCGTTCGGCTGGCGCGGGTTGGGGGGGAGACACCTCACACCTCACAATCGACATGTTTTGGCCCACCCAAGTCAGCTCACTTACGACGTGATTTGACGATTGATTCATGGAAATTAGTCTCCCAAAATGTTTGGAAGCGCAAAAAATTCTGAAAGGATTGAAAGGCTAAATACACGGCTCTAATAGCATCCATGGCTAGCTAGCATCTCAGGCTTGTAATTCTGAGGTTCTGGATTTGAATCTTGGCTCCATCCGGCCTTGCTGTGTGAAGTTTTGCGTACATTTTCTCAACATGCAAAAAACATGTTAGGTTGGCTGAAGACGACATTTTCGAGATCAGGGCTAAGGCGAGAGGAGACCAAATGTGGGACAAAGTCATCAACAAGGTCAGAGCAGATCATGACTACCGTAATTTCCGCACTATAGAGCGCACCTGATTATAAACCGCACCCACTAAATTTTTAGAGGAAAACCAATTTTGTACATACACAAGCCGCACCTGTATATAAGCCGCATGTGCCCACATTAAAACATGTAAACATATTTACAAAGAAAGACGGTACACAGAGAGTTTTCAAAGTTTTAATAATATAACTTAACAATAATAATAATATAACTTTCTTCCCAAACGGTGCCTGTGACGCGGCAGTAAAACGGTAGCAACATGGTAACAACACGCTAGCAACAGAATAGCAATGTGTCATATGCCTTTCTTTTTGCATTTTCCATGATGAGGGTATGTTCACGCTAATTTAATTTATGCACAAGACAAGAAGTTGCAGTCTTCCTCGACACATATTCCACCGGTCTTAATCTTACCTTTTCTACTTGAGCGCCGCTGGCGGCCGTTAGAAAAATTACATAAATTGGCCGCATCACTGAATAAGCCGCAGGGTTGAAAGTTTGGGAAAAAAGTAGCGGCTTATAGTCCGGAATTTACGGTAAGTCACGACAACACCAAAGCAGGTCAAGACCAAGATGAGACAAAGACCAAAGAAATGTAAGGCCAAAATAAGTCAAAACCAAGCCCGATTGAGACCAAGAAAAGACCAAACCAGACAGCTCACGCAATGCTCAAATGAGAGCACGTGCTACATAATATCAAAGCATGGAAGGAGACCTTTTTTTTTTGCTTTCCATGAATACGTTCTCCAAATGCGATCAGCAACCAGCAATTATAAGGACATCAGGTCAGCAGTACATCGAAGAGGAAATAATGCAGAGACCACACAACCGCGAAATACCAAATGTCTGCAGAATTGGGAAGTGGAGAGACCAGGACCAGCCTGCTCGGATGAATTTTGTGGATGGCCCAAGAAGGATGATAGGTGGAAATTAGCTAACTGTGCTTGTTGGCATTGTGTTTTCATCACTGATGTTTCTAAGGTTACCCGCACACAAAAAAACAAACAAACAAAAAAGCCATAAATAGAGCAACCCCTCGAAGCGCAAGATTAGCTTGCAATTATGTTTGTACAGCGAATCGCAGCGGCTAATTGCTTTAACCAAATAAACACACTGTGATTGGCCGCTACGGTAGCGTTACTATGGTAATAATTGAAGTGTGCTGACATTGACATCAGGCAGGAAGCTTTCGTCCTTGTTTGAGCTATTAACATATTATAAGCCACGGCTCACTTATTCAGTTCGCATTCCGTCGTATTCATACTTTAAAATGTGTTATATTGCTGAATTATTATTATTATAAATACCTGTACCGTGTTTTCCGCACTATAAGGCGCACCTTTAAGGGATGGCCTATTTTAAAACTGTTCTCATAAATAGGGCGCACCGCATTATGAGGCGCATAGAATAGAAGCTACAATAGTTGATGTGGTTGCGTTATGCATCCACTAGATGGAGCTACATTAAAGGGCATACAATACAATACAGCTTTATTTATATTGAGCTTTCACAACTACTACAGCTGGAACAAAGCTCTTTACAGAACATTTAAAATACTACATCCAAATCAGATTATTGATACATATATATGGTGCATCGGAGAAAAATCGGCTTTGGAGAAAACTGAATGCTTATCAGTGCGCCTTATAGTGCGGAAAATACGGTAATTATAAAACAGGTTCTGTGCCTTCCAATCTAATTATTTAAATGTGCTTCCATAAGAGATATGAGCGGTCACTTTTAAAATACAGTCGAGTGACCTTCTCCCTCTTCGGTACAGTATACAAAAAAAACGGGTTTGTTGCCTATATTTGCGGTGCTTTCGTTATGTATTCAGATATTTGTTTCACCGTGAATTATATTTCATGATTTTTATTTGTTGGAAATTATGCGATTTTACTACCTTGGCACAAGGTCATCTTAGGTGACTAAAAGCACAAGTTTGATTCTTATGAATGCCCCAATACCTAGCCGCTGCTGGGTCATAGCAGGAATGGCATCAAAACTCCGCCGGACAAATCATCCAAGTGACTCGCTCAGGACGACATCTGACGGGACGAATCGAAAGTCACTTACCGGTGCACTACAATGAAAGAAACATGACAGTAAACGCGCACGTCAACAGGTCATGTTGCCGTGTGAGTGCTGTGAACAATTTTCACAGACATCTCAGAGAAACAGGAGGAGGGTATCGTCATCGTTCACGCTGCCTTTCGTTGAAAAAAAAAAAAATACGCTCGTAAATCTACCCGGAGACGGAGGGGCGGGCTGCGAGGTGAGCGAGAGGGCAGGGCCCGCTCTGCCCGCCTGGGGAGTTTGGCATGTGCCCTCCCTGGGCCTCCCACCAACCCGGGGTCAGAGTAAATAAAGGGGGGAGACGTGGGCCGCCTCTAGCAACTGCTTAGCAACCCTTTTTGCACCCCCACTCGCTTCCATCCCTTCGCCCCCCCAAAGTAACAGGAAGCGCTTAAGAATGGTGACCACGGCTTCATAACTCAGACAAACTTATGCTCGTCAATACATCAACATTTCCAATTGAAATCCACACAGCAACAACTCATATTAGACTTCTAAGCGTGGTTAGCTAGCGTTCCCGAGTGGTCACGGGACGGCCTAGGAAGTGATCCAAACAATCCCGGATCGAGCGTTATGACGACTTAGCAAGCTGGCAACTGCTTTACACGTAATAAAAAAAGTTTAAAAAAAAACATTAAGGAACGACAGGGCTGACTGAGCCCGTCGGATTAGCAGCGTGAAAGGGGAACTAAGCTGTTTTATTACATTGCATTTAATGTTCCGTTCGTCGACGCCGGCGCCAAAGGTTAACGCGCTTCGCAGCTTGTCCGACGTAGCGCGGATATAAAACGCGGCGTACTCTCGCCATGTGTATGGCTACGGGACAATAACGTACAGCCGGCCCTCCCCTCTTCCATTGCCTCCCGCTGGAGGAATTCCCAACCCTCTCTGCAGGTAGCCAGCCAGCCAAGACCGGTAGAACATATGTTTTCCTCCCCATGTTCGGGTCAAAACAAGGTCACTGGTTGCTAGGAAGATTGTTGAAGATTGGCTTGCTCAGGCTCCCAAGAATAATACGCTAATATCACCTGCATACAAACAACAACGGGTAATGAAAGAGCAGTGGATGTGGAAAGTGTCCAATAATAACAACTGCATGTAGAAAGACATGAATATGCATATGAGAAGGGCAAAGTCAACGTGAACAGGTACGACGGACACAGAAGTGAATAATCAGCGGAGACGTGTGGAGCAATACCTGAATCATCGATACTATATCGTGCCTGGCGTGAATGGCAAATTAAACATGAATATAATTGTGAGACCGGCAGCAAGACTAGTAAGAAGCGTTATTGCAGAAAAAAAATAAAATAAAAATCTCCGATGAAGTGTGTTCCATTGAAAGTGTACATGTTCCGCTGCGTTCCCACTGCCCCCTCACTCCACATGCTCAAGCTGAGAAGCGCTCTGAACTTTGACCGCACAAGTTATGAATTTTCTTTTAAGACTCAAAGCAACTTATGGGAAACTTTTTTTTGGGGGGGGGGCGGAGCAGGGGGGGGGGCAATGTACACAGGATATTCATGTTTCAAAGCAAATGTGGAATTCAATCACATTTGCCTGTTGCAAGTTGTGTTTGTTTTGGTCCCCTCTTTTTTTTGTAAGGCAAAGTCCAAACCCAAATGTTGTGTGTGACGGTACCGCTGAGCAAACATACGCTGGCACTTAACACCCGTCACTCAGCCATGAATGAAAATCTGCAATCGCATTAGATTGCAGATCATCTGGAATGGAGATTTACCACAAAGGGCTGCTACATTTGATCAGATCGTATGTTGTTGTTGTTGGTAAATTTGAAGCCTGTTCCAAGTTAAGATCTTGCTTTATGATGACTTTTGTCTTTTGATGTTTGTTTTGTCGAATTTCACAACCACGCAAAAATTCATTAACCCTGTCAGGGACAGCTTATCATGTTAACAGGTTAGCATTAGTGGTCCAGGAAAGGGTTCAAATACAAACTGGGACTCCAAAATGATGCATTTGATGCATTTTTATGCTTTAGGAAACATTTATGTCTGAATTTTGGGTTGGTTTGGAACGGATTAGGGCATTTACATGGAAAATGCGTCTCTGCTTCCAAAATTTTCGAGTGAAGAAATTTCTTCCAGAACCAATTAATTTCAAAAGTAGAGGTACTATTGTACAACTACGTTCCCATACGGTTTTCTTAGCTTCTCGTGAGACTCCAAAGGCCCATAAAATGAATAAACAACAACAATCACACTTAGCCAATCTGTGCTTTAATGTTTCAGAGGTGAGTGGCGACCACGACACCCCGTCAACTACCACGCGCGACGGGAGGCCTCATCTCGGCCCCGACGACGGGAGCTGTGACAAAGGTAAGACGAGTAGCTCTTTTCCCCCCCTCTGTCCAACAGCGCACTACACTTCCATTTGTTCTTATTACCGGAAAGGCGGAGAGGGGGCGAGAAATAAGAAAATCGGACTTTCTTAATGCGCGAAAACTATCTTTCAGTCCCCAAAAGCCGGAAAAGAAGCCACTCGCCCCAATCGGTCCTATTGAGGACTGCATTTAGTCCATCACACGGCGGCCTGCCCCGCAAGGACGCGGCGGCGGATGAATTCGGGGACAGGGGGGGGACGTCTTGCGAGAGTGCGAAATGCGAGTTAATGGGAGGAGAGTCGTCGTCGTTTGAGTGGAGAAAGCCGGCGGAGGAGGGTAGTTAAAGAGCACAAGTGTGCCTGAGGGGTACTCAGTGTATCTGGACTCACACTGGGAAAAGTGTATTTATCAACTTAATAGCGGGTGTCTGATTGAACATGACTATGATTACAGTAAAGTTGTTTCTTCTTTTGGCTTCCCATTCCTCCCGCTGCTCTTCCTCCTCCTCCTCCTCTGTCGCCCTCCCACACGCCGTTCCCGCCACCCAGAAAATTGGTTTCATTTATTGTAAAATGCTAAAAACGAAAAAAAAAAAAAAAAAACCTGACGTGAATGCGAAAGAGTCAAGCATTCACAATAATGCCAGTGCCAGTCAAAACATTTTGCCCTTTTAGGTGACGGAGGAGGTTTTGTTTTCGTTTGCATAAATAACTCAAAAAGTCACCGGATGCAAAGAGAGAGACGTGGCGTGAGACACACAGTCAAGTCCAGATTGTTGGATGGATTTCAAAATGTGCAAAAGAGTCCAGGGCGACAATCGGGGTCAATTTTTAGCCTACAACGATGATTTGTGGAGTTTTTTTAAAGACATAATATTGACTTCGATAAGAGAATCAACAGTGAGGCACATCTGCCTCCATAGTTCAAAACACAGCTTTAAAAAATTGTCACTCCCCATTTTATCTGAAAGAAACTTCGAAATACGTAAATAGACTTCGCACAATTTCATGCACAAATTATGAGAACCTACATTTTTCTTTTTTTTTTCATCTTTAGGCATGGAAAAAAAATCACCTTGGATGGCAACACACTTTCATTGAATTTAAGATGTATTTAAGTTTCCATTGTATTTTTTTTTCATGTTTAATCATCAAATCATTTCATTTGTCAAATCATTTCATTATTCCATTGTAGTTAAGATGAATTAATATAAGAGAAAACGACATTTGAAGAGCTGTCCACTCTAGCGAACAGCCCGAAAGGGTTCATCGACACTCACCCCGTTTAAACGAAGCAAGCGGTAAACTCAGCAAGTTCATGTAATACGCGGTTAGCAAATCGGACTCTCAGTTGTTGACATTTTGAGTTTGAATCTCAGCTCTGGTCTTCCTGTGCGGACTTTGCTTGTTTTGTTTTGTTTTGTTTTGTTTTGTTTTGTTTTGTTTTGTTTTGTTTTGTTTTGTTTTGTTTTGTTTTGTTTTCCGGTGCTACGACTTCCTCTTACATCCTAAAGACTCAAATTGTCCATAGTTGTGATTATGAATTGTTGTTTGTCTATTAATAGCCTGAGATTTGCCACCCCTAGTCTTGGTTAGCAAATGGATGGATGGCTCGTAAAAAAAATAAAAAAAAAAAAATGATCGATTTTCATCCTCGTGACACTTTGAGCAAACACTCACAGCAAAAAAAAATAAATAAAGAGGCGAGAATTCCAAATAGGCAAAGAGAGAAGCGATGATTGGGGAAGAGCAAGCAAACGCATTAACGAGACGAGGAGTCTGACTGGTACAAGTGGTAGAGAGGGAGCTATTTAGCTGATAAGGCAGCCAAGGCCCTTCAGGTGTCTCCTGCTTCACTGCTGCGTAAATGAGCTCCAATTAAACAGGCGGGCCCCCGTGCTCGGGTCTCCCCGCAGCCCTCCTCAGCCCGCTCCATCCTCCCAAAAACCTCCCCCGTTTTTTTTTTTTTTTTTGGTGCCCCTCGCTGCTCGCCCGTAAGGCCAAACCCGCCCCACGGCTCCTGCAGCTGCTCGCTCACTCCCGCTTTTCTGTTTTTCACTCACACTGTGACCCAAAGGTCTGCTTAACTTCCGCGTATGTGTGTGAGGGGTTTCTCTACGCTAGCTTGATCGTGTTTGTTAGCCCCGCAGCATTTTTCGCTCATTGTCAGCGCTTGATAAGTGGCGGCGTGGTGGGCATGCGGCATGGCACGCTTTGGTTCTTTGCCGCGTATTGCCGCCATTTCTCTCAAACTACAAACTCAGAAACGAAGGGGGGGAACAAAAAAAAAACAAGCGTGCAATGGAACTCGATTGCTTGTCTTGTTTCTCTGTTTATATGTTTACTTTTGAATTTGCGTGCCTAAAATATATGAAAGTCTAACGTCTATGAGTACATTACAGAAAATAATGACCTTGAACACAAAATGCAAATTGTGCATATTGGAAAAAAAAAAAAAAATATATATATATATATATATATATATATATATATATATATATATATATATATATATTTATATATATATATATATATTTAATATATATATATATATATATATATATATATAAATTTTTAAAATATATATATATATATATATATTTTTTTTTCCCCAATATGCACAATTTGCATTTTGTATTCAAGGTCATTATTTTCTGTAATGTACTGATGATTAGACTTTCATATATTTTAGATGCATTACACACAACCGAAGCAGATCAAGCCTTTTATTGTTTTGATATTGATGATTTTGGCAAAAAAATTAAGGAAAAAACATAAATCCTTATCTCTAAAAAAATTGCATATTTCACCTGACCAATAAAAAAGTGTTTTTAAAACAAACAAAAGAAAGATAACCGTCAAATAATTGCGTTCTGTTATGCACTCAATACTTGGTCAGGAATCCTTTTGCAGAAATGACTGCTTCAATGCTGTGTGGCATGGAGGCAATCAGCCTCTGGCACTGCTGAGGTGTTATGGAAACCCCGGATGCTTCGATAGCAGCCTTAAGCTCATCCACAGTGTTGGGTCTGGTGTCTCTCAACTTCCTCTTCACAATAAACCACAGATTCTCTTTGGGGTTCAGGTCAGGAGAGTTGGCGTGCCAATTGAGCATAGTCATACCATGGTCACTAAACCATTTACCAGTGGTTTTGGCACTGTGAGCAGATGCCAGGAGGTGCTGAAAAATGAAATCTTCATCTCTTTTCAGCAGATGGAAGCATGAAGTGCTCCAAAATCTCCCGATAGCTAGCTGCATTGACCCTGCCCTTGATAAAACACAGTGGACCAACACCAAGAGCTGACATTGCACCTCAGACCATCACTGACTGTGGGTACATGAGACGAGACTTCAGGCATTTTGCCATTCCCTTCTCCCCAGTCTTCCTCCAGACTCTGGCACCTTGATTTCCGAATGATTTGCTTTTATCCGAAAAAAGGACTTTTGACCACTGAGCAACAGTCCAGTGCCCCTTATCTGTAGCCCAGGTCAGCCGCTTCTGCCGCTGTTTCTGGTTCAAAAGTGGCCTGAACCATTTCCTGCACATGCCCGTGCACGGTGGTTCTTGATGTTTCTACTTCAGACTCAGTCCGTTGCTTCCACAGATCCCCCAAGGTCTGGAATCAGCCCTTCTCTGAAATCTTCCTCAGGGTCCGGTCACCTTTTTTGGATGTGCAGTGTTTTCTGACGCACTGTTTCCTTCCCACAGACTTCCGACATAGGTTCCCTTCATACAGCACTCTGGGAACAGCCGATTCGCTCAGAGATTTCTTTCTGTGTCTGACCCTCTTGTTTAAGGGTGTCAATGGTGGCCTTCTGGACAGCAGTCAGGTCGGCAGTCTTACCCATGATTGCGGTTTTGAGTCGTGAACCAGGCTGGGAGTTTTGAAAAACCTCAGGAATGATTTGCACACTCATACCTCGGGACAATTTGGAGTGTTCAATCAGCCTGCCATGCATGTATTTGGAATGTCGGAGGAAACCCAAAGAAAACCCAAACAGGCACAGGGAGAACATACAAACTCCGCACAGGAAGGCCGGAGTTGGAATCGAACCCATGACCTTTGCACTGTGAAGTTGACGCGCTAACCACTGGACAACCGAGCCTAATTGGTGTGCAATAAATCTAAAATATATGAACGTTGAATTTTTAGCATTACATGATGAAAAATATGGAACTTTATCACAAGATGCACATGTTTTTAGGACCTGTCTGTAGGACACAAGCCTGGTTTGTACATTCTGGCCTAAAAGTGTATTGTATGAAACCGGCATTGGCAGACACTCAAGGTCCCTTTGTCATCAACAAAAAGCCTTTGTTCAATTCTCTCCCCTAACATCGGAACAAATAAAATTAGCGGGGTTTTGCGTCTGCAGCTTTTTGGAGAAGCCTTCAAGCCTTGACCAAACATGACATTAACAGTTTGCAAACATTGTTTGATTCGTCGCAAAGGCCTTTTGCCATGCGGCGGCTCGCGGGGGGTCCTAGAGCAGCGGGTGATTCGGGCCAATTAGATAAGGTGGCGATTTTGGTGGCCAGATTGGGAGAGTTGCCGCTTGGCCGCGGGCCAGGACGCCGGGGGTGCAACCCCTGATCCTGCAGGAGCCAAGTTTAAATGACCGCCGCCTGAAAGGAAAGAAGGAGGGGGCGATGGGGAAAATTAACATTGGATGAGCAGAAGGTTGGAGATCATAACGGCGTTTTTGGCCCCTGCAACAAAGCCCGAATGCGACAAAAATATGTTCATTTACGGATAATAAAGCGGGCTTTGTTCCGGAGTGGAAAAGTCTTGAAAGACCGCATCTTTTGGGGGGGGTCCTAAAAAGCACCATACAAATCTCATTTCTTATGAATACAGATTGAGACGTGTCTTCGTACCTCCCGATTTCATGATACCTTTTGTGACAGATGTCTTTTGTTCGATGATACCGTCCGAGCCGTGGCTCAGTGAAGCCTTGACAACACTGATTTAAGAATATTGCTGTCTTCATTTTTCTCTCCACTCCATTGTTTTTAAAGTTGCAGCACACAGAGCTTGAAGGTGACCTCTAACCCTTTCGGGGACAGCGGTTACTACACTGGACATGATAACCTGTAACCTGACAAGTTTACAGGTTATCATGATTGGTGCATGAAAGGGTTAATATATTCATCTTAATATTGTTCTATTACTGTATATGACACACAGTTGCACACGCGAGTTGTTGAAGTACGAGCTTGGGTGAGAGCTACAGTCCCAGACGCCGGTTTATGAAATGGTACAAAAAGTCAAATACGCAAAATGAAAACACTCGCAAGGAACATGGAGCGGACGCATTGAACATTGAACCGGCCACGTGACAAATGGCTGAGCTGAGCTACAGTGGGATCCCCTGATGTCACTCACAAGGCCACGCCCCTTCAAGGCACACAGCCATACACGAGTGGACTGCAAATGATGTTTTTATTTTTATAAACAGTGGTACCTCTACTTATGAAATGAATTGTTTCTGGAAGAAATTTCTGAACTAGAAAATGTTGTAAGTAGAGACGGGTTTTCCATGTAAATGCCCTAATCCGTTCCGAGCCCCCCCCAAATTCAGACATAAATGTTTTCTAAAGCATAAAAATGCATCAAAATATTCAACAAATACATGTTACAATTCGATTATTGCACAATAAATGAGAGTGTAGAAAAAACAATCAATAGAGTAAAGAATAAAAATAATGGTCATTTAACCTTTAACCGCGTCCTTGTCGTTTTTGCCCTCTTTAGTTCTTTTGTATCTTGAAATTTCTTTTGTAACAAGAGGCAATATTTTCCAGGTGAGACGTTTCATAACTTGTAAGTTTCGTATGAACAGACGTTCGGAAGTAGAGTTACCACTGTACTATAATCCAAAATGTATCAAAACATCCAAGACTTTGTTAAATGACTCTCCATGCAGGCTATTATTTAGTGTGCAAAATTTTTAAGTCGACTGCACAAAACATATACACTCTTGGTGCACTGTAAAAAAGGCTGTTTTTTGAAAGACCTGAAATGATGTGATTATATTCTATAAGGCAACGTCTGTGAAATTTCCGTGCAGTGAAAGAGAGAATGAGATTTTAGCGTGAAAGGGGGGCTTTTGTTCCCAGTGGTCGCATACAATTGTCGGGCTTTAGTAGATGTGAACGGACTGTTGGCGGCCTCCCGCCGATCGGGGAAAGGACAATTACCCGTTCTTGTCAGCAGCGCCTCGTGCATAATACATACCTGACATTCTGCTAGCGTTACCTGCCACGTGTAACCAGTCGCACTCCAAATGGTGTGTATGTTCAAATTGATGGCCACGATGTTGATACTTTAAAAACGCCCATAAATGCGACATTTAAATATTAAGCCACGTGTAATTAAGCAGAGAGACATATTCGTCCCCGTTGTTAGGGGGCAATTATAGCAATTTCCATCAAGGGATTTCTCTGAGCTTGACTTTGGTAAGGAGCAATATTGATTCACTTTACAGTTAAATTGAAGTCATTTTTCTTTATTCCCATGAATAAGGAAAGCTCGACCCGGTGGAGTTGAGTCCCGCATTGTGTGACTTATAAAAAAGGCAGCTTACAGGTTTTAACGTCCATCCATCATACTTTCTAGACCACAGGTGTCAAACTCAAGGCCCGGGGGCCAGGTCCGGCCCGTCACCTCATCCTATGTGGCCCCCAAAAGTGAATCAAAAATGTCAACTTCCATGATGCTTACTAAAATCAGGAAAAAATGTAACATTTTCATCCATCCATCCATCCATCCATCCATTTTCTGATCCGCTTTGTCCTCACAAAGGTTGTGGGGTGTGCTGGAGCCTATCCAGGCTGTCTTGGGGCAGTAGGCGGGGGACACCCTGAACCGGTTGCCAGGCAATCGCAGGGCACACACAGACGAACAACCATCCGCACTCACACCTTGGGACAATTTTGGGTGTTCAATCAGCCTGCCATGCATGGCTTTGGAAATGTGGGAGGAAACTGGACCACCCAGAGAAAACACACCCAGGCCCAGGGAGAACATGCAAACTCCAAACAGGAAGGCCAGAGCTGGAATTGAACCTCTGCACTGTGAGGTCAACGCGCTTACCACTGGACCACCGGGCCTAATTATTGTGTCAAAATTTATCGAGCTCCAGAGCATGTGTCCAGTTATTTTTAATAAAAAAAAAAAAATTCACCTCACAAACACTTGGCAACTTTATGACAGTGGCGTTTTGGTTATCTCGAGTACACAAATCAGGATTTGCTACCATTATGTGTAAGGGTCTCTTACATTAAAAAAAATAAAAAATAATTATAAGATCTTTAAAATGATGTGTATATTCCGTAAAACATAACACAAACAACTCAAGAACTTCAAACCGATGTTGTCCATCAAAGTGACAAACTGTCTCTGCATTTTAGTTCACATTACAGCCGCTTTACATAATGACACACTAATGCGTCTCTGTCAGCTCGCTCGATGGCGTCACCCCCCCACCCCCCCAGTTGACAAGCTCAAATTAAGACATAATTGTCCCCCGCTCATAGCAGCCCACTCACTTTTCCCCAAAATGGGCGTCGGCATCAAAACGCAATATGGCCGTCAGTGAATGACAGGGGGCCCTCTCCTGGCCGATGGCGTGACCCGTCGAAGAGATCAACGCCCGCGCCTTCGGGCAGCAGCGGCTCCTCCTCGGAATGTTATTACAAAGGAAAAAGCAAGGTCAGATTGCAATATATATATCTGCACTGTGATATATATATATATATATATATATATATATATATATATATATATATATATATATACACATTATTTTTTTGGGGCGGGACATATTGACCTTGGCGTTTCTGACAACAGCATCCATCACGCGCGAAGGCGCTCCAACAGGCAACTGTGCGGCCAAGTGAATCCGATTAAGGGATATTAGCACGAGATGGATGTCGGCCGTCAACGCCGCGGAGGGATGGAGCTCAACATTCTTCATGCATTCCACTGTCTACACACGCCGGTTTTGATATATTTGATCAACGGGCTGCATTCTGGATTTTATTTATTTTTTGACCCATGTGACAGCATCTCTGTTTAATGAATTGAATTTGCAGGTTGTCGAGGAGGCTCAGGGAAAAGTTCGCAGACCTTTTTTTTTTTTTTAACGTATAATTTTTGACTAACTATATTTGCATAGATATTCCGTACAGAGAACCGAATGTGGAAAGCAGCGAATTTAGTCAGCAGGATTGTAGTTATTTAATTTTTTTTTTTTTTTTTAATGGATATGTATCAAGAAATCATATTGTTGGTGTCTATTTGCATTATCGGCAGTGACGACTGTACAGCTCGCACATGTGAAAGTAAATAAAAAGCATTTAGAATAGCAAAGCGGTTTTGTATGTGACATGAAAAAAAAAACTAATATAAAAAGAAAAAAAAAACAGCTATGTACAAGCCATTGAGGACACTTGAAAGTATGACATGACTGTGCTCTGCGCGCCCGGCCGGCCTTGTTGTCAAGCTGCTGCGCAGCTTTGCCAATATTTTGGCAAGGATAACGGTGCTTTCTTTTTGCAATGCTCACAAATAAAATGGATTTTTATGAGTCTTTCTGCATAACCCAAGTACCACATAAAAAAGCACATAGAGTACTAATAATAACAGAAGCAGAAACATGTGAGACATTCTGAAACATTCCGGGTGAGGGGGAGAAAAAAAAAAACAAAACAAAAAAAAGCTATTAAACCAGCATGGAATATGAGATTAACATTGAAGTGTGTGTGTGTGTGTGTGTGTGTGTGTGTGTGTGTGTGTGTGTTCATTGTACGAACTTGTTGTTCTCTGTTGGGAGCATCCAGCCAACGAAACCTTTTTTCTAAGCAGAGTTGAGTGTGTGTGTGTGTGTGTGTGTGTGTGTGTGTGTGTGTGTGTGTGTTTTAGCCACAGAACAGAGGAGCATTGTGCACACCGCAAGCGTGCCATCCACATGCTTCGGCGACTCACGTTAGCCGAGGGCGGCCCACAGCCCCAAAGCGCCGTGACCTTTGAACCTCGCACCAATCGAGTGTGTGAATGTGTGTGTTAGGCCAGTCCAGGTTCAACACATACGAGAAAAACTTTCGGCACGCACATGAACAAAGGAGGAAAAATATGACTGACAATGAATTTGTGCAATTGGATGATTTTCATTTTTATGTACGGGGTTTTATATTTAATGACATTTTAATGACGTTCCATTTATCAACTAATCTGGCAGGATTTGAAATATACCACAATTGTACAAAATATGCGGTTTCGATCATGATGATACCAAAACAATTCTGTAAATTCATGTCGAAATGCAAATTCACAATTATCCTGAATATTAACCATAATTCATAATAGTTTTATACTGGATGATAATTCAATTCAGATTTTTTTTAAACTACCCCTTTACAAATATTTCACAATATAAATACGTTATGATTTTTTTTAACCTAAACATAAAAAAAAAGAATAAGTTAATTATTGCTCCTTATCTTTAAAATTAATAATGCATACACTTAACTGAATATTTTCTTAAAATGAACCTTGAGCGTATCTTTTTTTTTCTTGACTGCTTTTATATCAACGGTTCCTCAACTGATTTGATTGTATTGTTTAAAAAAAAATGATTTGCAGCATGCACAAGTCCTATTTTCGCCTCAACAACAACAACAAAAATCCCATTTTCCTTTTTTTTTTTTTTTTAAATCAGCCTCAGCATGATGGTGTTTTTCCACAAAGGAGTTTTACGGCGCGCCAGCATGGCATCGTCTCCGTCCGAGAGGTGAGTACCAGGTGCGGGGGGGGGGGTATTGTTCTCGTGCTGTCAACGCCACATTGTTCCATTTTACACCCACACACACGCACCCACAAAAAAAAAACATCCATACATAAACTACAGTCAACTGTTATGGCATTCCAGCAGCTCCAGGTTCTGCGGCTTCGCATTTGTTTCGTGTTATTTCATACAACGAGAGGACAAAGCACAGATTTCACGTGCTGTCAGCAGCAGGGGTGGGGGGGGCTTCAGTCCCTCTGCTTCTCAAACGTGGACTTGGAGCACCCTCTACATTCTGGAAGCCATAATGCATGAACCCGCCTCTTCACCGGTGTGGAATTTACAAGGGGCTCGGGAGGGCGGCCCCCCCCATCAAGTGCCACGGAGCGCCATCGGCAGTCAGCCGTGTTACGCAGGCCACAGTTATGACACCCTCAAAGGGTAAGGAACCTGGCGGACGAGCCAAAAGTGGGCCTCAGAACAACCTGCCCCCACCCCTTTACCCAGAACCAAGACCACCGGCCCTCAGCAGGAGGGGCACACGAGGCCGGCTTTGAAAAAAAAAAACACTTTTGAGATCTCTAGAATTTGAGGACGGATCGTGATCTGCAGATGGCCACACGGAAAAAGGGTATCGGTAAGAAGGAGGAAATTCTCGTTCATTTTGGATCGGCTGTAAATTGGAGAAAAGATGGTGATGTGTAGCGCGATGATATTCATCTGCTTTATTTTTTTATCAGACAATAGTATTTTTGGGGAAAAAAAAAGCTTATTGAGCTGACAGTTGCGGCTGTCACTTTGGCCCTCATCTGAACTGTTACTGCTTTTTTGTGATGTGTCTAAAATTATTATTTTTTTAAACAACTGGAAACCTTCAAAATAAGACTCCCTGACCTGGTCGAGGCTGCGAACGCAATGTGTCCCTGTTGATGGTTCCATTTCCGACGACACATTGTTCGGCGCCGAACGAATCCCAAAAAGTTATAGCAAACACAACACCAAGCTACAGTACGCGAGACAAGGGAAAATGTTGCCAGTCAGTTCACGGGTAAACCCACTTGCGCTCTCATTGGTCGATGTCGCACCAGGAGCCAATCACGCGCCTCGTTTTAGTGGCCGTGTACAGTACGGGCATGCACAAAGCCTTCGGAGTCACGTCAGCTTTTGTTTCCGCAATATGGCTGCCGATATGCCTGTATTTTTATTATTGATTTATTAAAAAAAAAATCAGCTTTTTGTTTCCGCAATATGGCTGCCGATATGTCTGTATTTTTCTTTTTAATTTATTTTTAAAAATAAGCTTTTTGTTTCCGCAATATGGCTGCCGATATGCCTGTATTTTTTTTTTTATTAAAAAAATCAGCTTTTCGTTTCGCAATATGGCTGCCGATATGCCTGTATTTTTTTTTAATTTATTTTTAAAAATCAGCTTTTTGTTTCGCAATATGGCTGCCGATATGCCTGAATTTCTCTTTTTAATTTATTTAAAAAAATCTAGCTTTGTTTCCGCTGTAAATTTTTTCTTTTAAATAAAAAAAAAAAATACATGCATATCGGCAGGCATTAATACATTTTAAAAAAAGAACCCGCGAAACATTGAAGCCGCAAAACTTGAAGCCCGATGCGGCAAGGGATCCCTACACTCTTTCTCCTTTCCAGAAAAAATAACATTTGACTGAGCACATGTTTTTTTTTGTGTGTCGCCATGTGTTAGTATCACGTTAGAGCGCTGGTGGGCGTGGCACACAATAACACAGTGCTGAATAAATGATGGTGATGCACAGTTCCAAGCGTGACATCCAAAATAAGTTGACAATCGTTGTTTTAGAACACTGTGGCTCCTCAGCTAATAAAAGAATTAGAACGCGGAGAAACTGCTCTTTGTTTTGTCTATAAACCACTCAAGACGATGAAAGAAATCTTTGGAATTCGGCTTGGTCGTTCGTCGAAAGTAATTCAAGATATAGCGACAAATCATTTTCAAAGCGCAACTCTCGGCCACAATTTGTGCGCTTCTACTCATCTCAACACGATATTATGGTGAATATTGCGTTTCTGAATTAAGTGGGTGAATGAATTTTCATTCGTCGCAGAGCTCTAACATGTTATCCTACGTCGCCCTCTACCGTCGACTGACAGTGACGTCAAAGTGCCTTCGGGCTCGCATTGCGAATGACACGACCAAACCCAGAAAATAATTTGTGGCGCTTTTCCACTCCGAAACCACTCAGAAGGCAACGCATCAGTCACGGCGTAAATAAAAGAGACGCTCATTCCCTGTTTTGAGCGTTTGGGATCCCACTTGCTAAATAAAGCGTCTCATCTCACAAAGCACACATCGCTGAAGTTTTCCATCGCCGTAAACGTAACGTGACCCTGGCGTTTACAAAATAAAGTCAGCGTGAGTGCCAGTCAGAGAGTGAATTCCGCACAGAAGACGCGACTTGATGTTTGCCTCCAAAACAGCTGTGGTGCCTCTTTTTTTTTTTTTTTTTGGGGTCTTGTTTTGGACGGCCTGTTGGCACGACTCTATTCAGGGCTTTCACACCAGTCTCACTCACTTCTCACTCCACGGGTTCTGCCTCGCAGGTCATAAATTAAGCCGGGAAAAGGAGTGAGGGAAGGGTGCGGAGGTGGGCGGGGCGGGGTGGGGGGGGCGTTTGGATTAAGGAAAAAGAGCACATTTTCAATGTTGCTTGATGTTTCAAACACAGGAGAGAGAAGCAGCACGGTATTGAAAAGAATACGAGAACAAAGCACATTTTCAGATCTTGCGTTTTGGGTGGAGTGGACAAGCTTTTTGCCCTAAAGGGTCACAATTGATTGATTTATTGATACAATTGATTTGGAGATGCTGTTAATAAAATGTGCGTAAAATTGTTTTAAGGGGCAGCGGTCACTGCAGTGGACCGCTTTTCATGTTATCTTGTTACAGGTTATCATTATTGGCGCATGAAAGGATTAATAATAACAATTTTCATCAACCATGATTATCAATCATTTCATTTAAAAAAAAAACAAGTTTTTTTTTTACAAAGGCAGAATATTATGACTTAGAATGAATCATTCATTCAAAGTTAATCAATTGACAAATATGTAATGAACAGGCAGAAGACTATCACAAAGTTAATACAAATGAGGAAATACGTTTTACCATACCAGTTTTGCTAAAAGTGTGCAAACTGCCCATGCTAAGAAATTAGATTCGAAAACATCCTGTCATATTTATTGCATTAGTTTAGGAATTTTGAAGAAAAAAACATTCAATTCAATGGTAGTTGTGTTTTAAATGTATTTCATGAAATAAAGCACTGCCTTGGGGTCCGACTTTTGTGCATTCTGTGATCATGTACATGACAAATCATTTTTCCCCATTGAAACGAATGGAAATGCCTTAATGTGTTCCAAATTTACCCCCTCACCCCCCCAAAAAACAATAACATACAAAATATGTGAGGATTTTCGTCATGTATAAAGAGAAAATGGCACTCAATAAGACTGACTTTTGCGTTAAAAAAAAGAAGACAAAATAAAATATAATTAGAAAATACTTTTTAATTGGAGGCGGTCTGAGCTCCTCAACACAGTCAGAGCAGTTGTGCTTCACAGAGAATAAAGGAAGGCCTGTTATATTACATGTCTTCATATGTTGCTGCCCCATTGGTGTTCAAATATCCATTGCTAGAAGGGTTTAGCATAAATCCAGCCGCTTTTACGGCAAAGTCATGTTTTAAATGTGCAACGTCTAACGCTTCTTGTTTTATGTTTGGTTTGACACCATAGTGGGTTTTCAAAATAATGACTGAAAGTGACATAAAAAGGAAAGAAAAATCTGTCATTTTCAGACAGATTTCCTATCAAAATTAAAATAACAAAACCTTTCAGCCAGAAACACGAAGAAGACATCATTTGCCTTACTGGGCCACGAAAAATTATTTGGTGGGTCGGACCTGGCACCAAGGCCTGAGTCTTGTCGCATGGTGGTTGTGCTGTGCGTGCGTGTGTGCGTGTGCGTGTGTGTGTGCGTGTGTGTGTGATAATATGGTTATAGTGACAAGCACTGCCCCTTGTCAAAACGCAAATGACAACGATGTGACTTCCAATGAAAAGATTCATGATGGAACGCTTTTGGGTGCCGTCGCGCTTATTCACGCCGTGATGGAGGCGCATTGTCTTCAATAAGGCCGCCATACTCGGCCCAGACATGCCATAATGACCTTGTGGTCCGGGTGAGGGAGGGGGGAGGACTGCAAAAGGGACTAGCATGCTTGATGTAAGAAGACCAAAAATACAAGTTAGAAAAAGAGGAAAAAATGAATACATCATTTTTTTAAAAAAGAACTAAAGACAGAAATAGGAGGAAAACACTCTCCCAGAAAACAAGTGTAACGGCCTTGCGTGAGAGCGCGTACGGAACCATATGGACGCCCTCCACCTCTCCTCATTTCATACGCGTTTCTTTTGACATCAATAACGCCAAGACGTCCAGTGGCGCTTGGACCCCGTCCAAAACAATTATAAAGTTGCCGTGGAAACTGAGGTTCCCGTTGCCAGAGCGAGGCATTACTGTCCGCGCTCAGATAACCCCCGTCGGAAAGTCACGGCACACAAAAGCACTTGACGGGGGTTGGCGAGGTGGGGAGGGCAGGGTGGAGGGAAAAGCAGGAGGGACGACGGTGGAGGTGAGGAGACAAAAGCTCCGACATCCGTGGATGATGCAATGACAACACATGAGAGTGCAGACTGCACAATTCACTCGAAGACAAACAAATGATACAGAAATCTCAAAAATGATTTTTCCCCATAGGAAATAATGCAAATGCTGTTCACCGGCGTTTGAAAAGGGGTGTGTATACTTTTGATATCTAACACACTGAGACCACATCTTACAGTCGTGCTGCTGCGGCAAACTACGACCACGTATCAGGTACTGGGGCACCGCTTACATATATTGCCCAGTAGGACTTTAATTAACCCGGGGGTCGGCAACACGCGGCTCCAGAGCCGCATGCGGCTCTTTAGCGACACCTAGTGGCTCCCTGGCGCTTTATAAAAAATTTGAAAATGAAAAAAGATTTTGATAGTAGGCTAATATAGCTCGAATAGATATAGATACATGTTGCAGCTCCGAAAAAGGAGAGCTGTGGTGTTGTTTGTGGTGGTGTTGTTTTTTTAAAAACGTACACTTTATTTATGCTTTTTTTAACAGTCTCGACAAACACAGACACGCCTGCCTCCGACTCCTTGCCTTCTCTCTTCTCGTTCGTTCGACTCGAGAGGCGTTCAAATACAGCCTCCGAAAAACGGAAATTCACGATCACTTCACCGACACTAAGAAAAGCGAAAATAATGCACCAAAACAAAAAAAATCAAGCGAGGAAATCACAAAATTAATTCTATGGGGGCGTTTGTGAACACACGACAAAGGAATGAAGAACATAAACAATTCTGAGACAGTCCAATCTCCTACATACATGCAGCAAGTGTTTCCTTCATTGTAAGTTTTATAGAAGGCTTTTATTTTTTTGCGGCTCCAGACAATGTATTTATTTTTTTGTCCTATATGGCTCTTTCAACATTTTGGGTTGCCGACCTCTGAATTTACCCTTTCAGGCACAGCGGTCACTACAGTGGACAGCGGATCATGTTATCATGTTACAGGTTGTCATTGTTGGTGCATGAATGGGTTAAACCATTAACTCCCAAAGACGTTTTTAAACATCTTTTCAGACTTGGTCTAGAATTGGCTGGTACTGAATGGGTTAAAAACAGCATGCTTGTCAACGAACTGGGAAGTGTGTGCATAGTTGTGAAATTATATATCATGATATCGATTCAACAATTAGCCCTGTGGGGGACATTCGTGTAATAAAAATGGACTCATGTACTCATGGACAAATGTACCTCTAATTTTGACAGTGCAGCGAACAAAATAAAAACCAAAAAAAGAGGGCGAAATACAACCGAACAATCGTGAGCAGGGAACACCGGGATCGGGCGTAATGTATTTGGAACCTTACGCTAACCTAATGAACAACAAGAGGAAAGTGGCGTAAATGGAGGGCTTTTTTGACATCCATCAGGGGGGCTGAGGGGGGGGGGTCCTCATTATGCGGCCGAGGCGACAAGCTCGTTAGGAGTGCACGAAAGATTACAACGCGCGGCTAAAGAGCACGGCGCAAACACAAACAGACACACAGACGGATTGTAAAACAGGTAGGAATGTGGCGGGCACACACACATACACCAAGAGAGAGAGCGAGAGAGCGAAACCCCCGGTGGGTGTAACTGGGCTCTTAGAGCCAGAAAGACAATCTGAGCGGCTTTCAAAGACCCCCTGACTGTCTGCTGTGTTTATTCAGATGGGAGCGCAGAAGGCCGGCGTTGTACTGCTTTGTTTTGATCTCACTGATGAAGAACATCAGTGTCAGTGCTCTTCGCGGCCATTCCAGGTGATGAAATGCTCCCTTGATGGTGCACAGACCTTTTTAGTGTGTGTGTGTGTGTGTGTGTGTGTGTGTGTAGTGTTGCTCTTTGTTTGATAGCCTGGCTGCAACACAAAGCGCAATGTAGTAGGATCCAACATCTGAACTGTATATTAAAAAAATAAACAAACTAATGTTTTTACACCCACGTTTTTAGCCCTAAAAAATCTGACGGTTTATCGCAAGGCGTTTTTAGCCCAAAAAAACCCGACCATGTATAGTAAGGCATTTTTAACAAATAAAACCCCCGACCATGTAGGAAGGCATTTTTAGCCGAAAAAAACAACCTTGGCTTATTTTTAGGGAGAGTGTGGGGGCGGGGCAGGTTACTGTAGTTATTTTTTCAATTAAAAAATATCGCAAGGTGTTTCTTGATGTATAGAAAGCCTTTTTTTTGTTAAAGGATTTCCGAGAGTAAGTCTTTTTTTTTTTTTTTTTTTAAATGACCATGTATATCAGGAGTGTCAAACTCGTTTTTGTCACGGGTGGCCCTTGTAGTTACGGTTTCCCTTGGAGGGCCGTGATGAATTTGGGGAAACCATATACATGTTTAATCCCCTCCACATATTACATACACAGCGCGCAACAAATTGACTAATAACTAGTTTTACAATCAGAAGTCAAGAATAATTACTGTTATTGTGGATTACATACGACAATTTGAAATTTTGCTTCAGACTTTAGCAAGCATCGTGGAACTTGCCATGCTTGATTTGCTTTTGCGGGCCACATAAAATGGCGTGACGGGCCAGATCTGGCCCTTGGGCCTCGACTTTGACACCGGTGGTGTCTTTGATGGGTTAAGCTTGAACTGTCGGGGTCGTTTTGTGTTTTTCGTCAAATAAGCCTTACTTTTCATGGTGGTTAAAGAAAGAAGAGACCTCGTTGCAACTACCAGGGATCAAACACCCAATGTCTAGATTGGGATTCCATCACGCTACCCCTGAGCCAAAGCACCGCACAGAGTAGTTGCATTGTCATTTTTTGTTGTGAAAAACACCTTACTGTCCACTGCCGTAACCGACCTCGCTGAAAGTGTTAAAACCCTGTATACTAAAATACAGTTTATGATCTAGAAATAAATGTATTCGTGTTTTTTTTTTTAATGTAAGCATCGAAAACTCCTCGTCGTTGGCGCTGCCATTCAAACAACGGCGCTAATTACACAGAACTAACTACGTCAGCCTTTCATCAATCCCGTTACTTGGTTGACATACAGGGCAACCAATCAGATGACAACTGAATCCCCGCTCATGCGCAATACAACGGTGCTCCGCGCTAAGCGCTAAGCTCGTCAGCTTTAAAGGTAGGGGTGTCCAATACGTCAATCGCGATCGACCCGGAGCCAGCGGACTGGTCCCAAGTCGAGCGCAAGTCCTGCACCCTGTAACCTGATAACATGATAAGCTGTCCACTGTGGTAACCGCTGTCCCTGAAAGGCTTAACTCTGGATGTTAAATTGGATTTAATATGAACAGTTGTTTACATTTTGTTGTTGTTTATTTATTTCATTGAGACAGCGCACATTAATCAATACAAGAATAAACAGTGCAAATGCACCGGACTTAGCATAAATGCTAAGCTAATATAAACAGTTTAATGTGATTGTGTAAATCACCTCTTAATCTCTTCACCCTCCACCATATATTTTTGTTTGTTTTTGGTTTGGCCCTGATGTTTTTTGGTATGAAACAAAAACCATAGCTAAAGTTTAAAAAGTCACGTACTAATTCCACATCCACATTTATTTGTCTTGTTATGACAACACACCACTGATGGTGCATGCATTGCTTTCTGGGTTACTGTGGGTCACTTGGGCAATTTGTGTTACGCGAATCAATTAAAAGAAGATGTTAGCCGCCGGAAAGCAGCTGAAGTGTCAGCAGATTTGCGCCCGACTCAAACATTTGTTCTCATTAGCGTTTCTTGGGAAGAAATCAGCACCGCTTGAAGGAATCCGGTGATTTTTTACTTGCAAATAGGGAAAGTCGACCCGCTGGCGTTATGCAATTTGTAACGCAGAAGCACGGTGCACAACGGTGTGTGTATGTGTATTGTGTGCTTGATATGTGGGAATATTGTTGTTTGGAAAATGGAGGGGAAAAAAAGGCCATTTGTGCATTAGACTTAGCGGTAACCATGGGGTTGGGCATTAGTAGCTCAATACTGCCCTCTAGCGGGCATTTGACAATTACATTAATATTACTCTGGATACAGATTGCTGGAATAATTATAGTGTACAGTTTAGATTATAATATTTGAAATGCGTTCAAATAAAACGGTGGAATAGAGGCTCAAATTAATTATAATGCAGTTTCTTTTAAAAAACTGCAGAATATTCTTGTGTCTAATTTCACGTAATCAAAATGAATCATAAATACAATTCAAATATTAAAATGCATGATATATATATATATATATATATATATATATATATATATATATATATATATATATATATATAACAAAATATCATTAATTCAATGGGGAAAATACAATTTTACAATAAATAATATCATAACAATAAAGTGTAAATTAGATAAATAAAACTAAATACACATTAAAAATAAATGACAATAACATAAAATATCTTATAGGATTAAAAAAAACGTTATTATTTTTGAAAATTACAAAAGATGCAATGCTGTGTGAATTTCAATCCTAATGAAAATGAAATACAAAAAATACAATTATGGTTACCTTGGTAATAAAAAATAAATAAAACAATAACAAGTATTTTGTGGGAATATTGAAAAAAGACGTAAAATATTTGTGTAAACGGATTCAAATGAAAAAACTAATAATATCACTAATAGTAAATAAGCAACGACTTGATGAGAACATGTCAAAATAAATAACAATAATGCCAATTAGGATAATAATGAATACAATTAGCCCAAAGGTCGAAGTAAAAGATGAAAGCTGCTTCAAATTAATAATCATAACAGATAATATAATTTAGATTATTCCTAAATTCAAACAAAACAATAACTATGAAATAGACTTGCATGGAGTTCTTTGCCAAGAAAATATTCAGAATACTACAATATAAATTCAAAAACCTCAACACTGGCACTAAATAATGCATACAATAATTTAATAGCTACTTTAATTTTTAAACTAATTTCTCTCGGGGTTTTTCTTTGCTGCATGATTGCGTAATCTACAGTCGGAATCGACCAGCCAGCAGTCCATTCATTTGACGCCTCGTCATTGGCTGCCGAGGACAGGAAGTGTTATTACGTCCATTAATGGGATGAGACGTTTATTCTAAGGGTTTAGTTCCGGAGTGGCCCGTTATTGATGCAAGTCGTGGCCCGAAAATCGGTGAGTAGTCGCATTTTCGGCGGCTGTACAGCTGCGTGCATGTGACGTCATATGACACGTACGTCCACGGATGCTCGCGGCGCGTGACAATGACAAGCGGGGCTCGCGCTTACGCTCATCTCAACCTCTGAACGTGACGTTGGACGTCGCCACACGTCTGACCCACTTATCCGCCCAGAATGGCCCCGACATTCAAACGGGTTAACATCGTTGTGTACCTGTCCGCAAATAATTATTTAATCTAACGGTTATTTATCATTCAACGATGTCTCTGACATCACTTCCCGCTCTTTTTAAACGTACTATTGATCCACTGATGGCGTGATTAAAGACCACCTGCCGCGGATCTTGTCTCCGTTTGTTTATGACTGTAGGCCCTGAAATGAACGCAAGAGGGCGCCAGATCTCAGTGTTGACTTGTTTTTCCTCAACAGGTTGAGAGGACATGAACATGTACCAGGTTCCCAGCCCGGGAATACCAGGCTGTCCACCTGGACTGGAATACCTGACTCAGGTAAACGTTACATATTCTTATTTATTCTATTATTTTATGCATTATTCTTATGAGCAGAAATACAAAGGTGGCACTCTACAGCCTATTGATGTACAGCAGATATTTGTGTGGAAACAAACAACAATTAGGTAAGAGTACATATTGAAGCAGGAGTTTAGAACATTCAAAGAGAAGTACAAATAAATAATTGATGAGTTCATATATAATTGATCATGAAATGTAGTCAAACAGCCATCCCACTTTATGATGGTACTACTCATCTGTTTGTTTGACCCTGGCGGAGGTCTGGCTCAATTGATAGTGATGGTATTGCTAAAACAACCAATCTAATGGTGGACGAAGACTTTTGCGTCCTAGTTTTAGCCCAGTAAAGTGAACCCCTGCCTATTTGTGGTGCGCCATGTGCAACGTTACACTGTGACCTCCATGGTAATGTTTTCAGCGTCTGCTTTTCCAGGTGGACCAGCTACTTATTAAACAGAAGGTTGAGCTTGTTGAAGGTAAGTAGCAACAATGGTTTCGTCATATTGTTTCCATTTGCGAAAACGACGGTAAAAATACATGTGCAGTTGAGGTGTTATCCCCTTAATACAGTAGCACGTCAATTGTCGACCCTCGCAGCTCTCGTCGGATTCGAGAGTAACAACAAATATGAGGTGCGTAACTCCATGGGCCAGAACGTGTTTTACGCCGTTGAGGAGAATGACTGCCTGAGTCGCCAGTGCTGCGGTCCCATGCGCCCCTTCTCCATCCACATTCTGGACAACTTTGGACAGGAGATCATCACTGTCACCCGCCCGCTCAAGTGCATGTCCTGCTTCTTCCCGTGCTGTCTACAGGAGGTAATACCATGCTCACATTTCTTATATAGATATAAAATGGCGCCATTACGGGTGTGGCAGTCTGCAGCTCCACGTACGCCGTCTCTTCAAAACCATAGACACTTAGGTGGATTCAATGATGACGTCGCATTGGGTCTCGGACATTATAATGCAACTTCCTCGTAGCACAGCCCTAACAAATTATTGTTCAGAAGAAAACAAAATATACAACGTGTGTGATCGTACAATAAGTCTTGAAAGGCGCTTATAAATAAAATGTATTATTATTATAATAAGTAACATACAGTAAAAGGAAAAAAAAAGAAGTCACTGTTATTTACAAGATGTCTTTAAACACATCACACGCAGCGTGAACGGTTGCGCAACAAATCAAAATGGCCGCCGCGACGAACCGCGGGGCTCACGCCAGTAACACAATCGACCAAATGAAAAAAAAAACAACAACACGAACAACTATGGAAGGCAAAACTGAAAAGAAACAAACATTACCTGCAACACAGTATGGCGGGAGCAATGATGAATTGGGTCTCGGACATTACTGCGCAACTTGCTTTTCAATTCAACATGTAAAAACTTTCACTTGACAAAACGTAACTTTAAGAACAACGCACAAAGCAATGTGGGCTTGGAACAAATCAGGGGATTACTTGGGCACACCACACAGTCGAAAGAGAAAACAAGGTGAAATATTCTTCTCAAATTGTTAATTAATGCGACCCATCAACGAGATGCAACTCACCAATGCAACTTCCTCGTAGGTCTGTCTGATGCTACGGCGGGAAGCAGGCGCCATACCGTGCGCTGTTGCGTCATTTCCGTCATAATTTAATAACTTTATGCATCACAAATCATGATAACTTGTCCACTGTAGTAACCGCTGTCCCTGAAAGGGTGAAATATAATTTTGATTGATTCTCTTCTCAACTGTGACCAAATCAAAGTAAATGTAGTCTGCAAAGTACTACTTGTATTCTGAATCAAATTTCTACAGTATGTGATGTTCAAATGATTTTAAAAAAAATTTTTTTGTAGTTGGAGGTGCAGGCCCCCCCGGGAAACACGGTGGGGTACGTCATGCAACAGTGGCACCCCTTCTCCCCGAAATTCATCGTCGCCAATGAACACACGGAGCCGGTCCTGAAGATCCACGGTCCCTTTTGCGGATGGAGCTGCCTTCCAGATGTGGACTTTGAGGTGAGTCCAACCAAACACGACAATCCCTTCAAGTTGTCCGGAGTTCATTCATGGGCATTTCGTGAGGTGCTCAGTGATTCTCTGGGTGCTCAAAGCTGATTCTGCTGAACAGGGAGGTCATTTGTAAACGAGCTCGAAGTAACTGAACCGTAAATATCACAAGCCTGTTTTTTTTCCCTCGCTGTCTTTATGAGCCCCAAAACTCGTGTCATTGGGCCAGCGGGCAGACAGCCTGGAATTGAATGGGAATCTGGCCATGGTTTCATAGGCAACGGATACAAAGTTTGTGTCTTCTTTTAGATTCTGACCATGGATGAGGTCAGCAAGATTGGGAAAATCAGCAAGCAATGGACCGGCCTCCTTCGGGAAGTGTTCACAGATTCGGACAACTTTGGTATCCAGTTTCCGATGGACCTGGACGTCAGGATGAAGGCTGTCATGATCGGGGCGTGTTTTCTCATTGTAAGTATTCCACTGTGACACACACAAAAAACATTTCCGGTCCCTCATGCACCTTTCCGGATATTTTGAAGTTTACAACAGCGCTTGAGCTCTCAGCTCCTCAATTTTGACAAGTTGATGACATTTTTGTTCAAAGGGTCCACCTGAGTAGTTTTACCAGAACATCCTGAATATGTCTGGAAGGATCAGGGAATCTCCAGCTACAAAAAAAAAAGAAAGATGTCGGTCCTCCTATTCATTCAGTCTGACTATTGGGACGCTTGGGCTCAGTGTTATATTAGACAAGAAGTCATGTTGTATCAATTTTGAGGCACTATTTTTGCTAACCAAGCAAAGTCTGTGTTCTGGTGCCAGGCTGTGGCGTATTTTAAAAAGTAAGAATAATGGGGAAAAAAAAAAGTTCGGACATAAGGATCCACAAAGGACCTGTGGGTGATTGCATACATCGATGCGCAGCTAGTTAGCATTCTTTTACGAGTGAAAGGTGAGCAATTGTCTGTTCTGTGTCAGAGTCAACTCGAAGGGGCTCAAAGGTTTCCTCTCAGATGACTTTTCCGTTCGCTGGCTGTCGGAAATGTTCCTTTAGTGACCACTCTTTGTAGCGCTTGGCTCGGATTTGGTTGGAAGTGTGACGTGAAACTAACCGCCTTCAACCATAAATTTAAAACAGATTTTCAGCCCCCTCGGTGTCTTCCAAACGTCAGAACGGGTTTCGCAGCTAATTTAGAGGACATGGCAGGCAATTCAACTTTGGTGCTTGCATCATTGTCAGTTTACCGTTTTCTCCATTAACATCAGTTGTTCTCCTTTTTTTTTTTGTGCAGGATTTCATGTTTTTTGAGACGACTAACTGAGGAGTTTAAAAAACAACAACAAAAAACGTTATCGGGAAACGCTGCTGGAAGGAACGAGGCCACAAAAGTCCCCACAAAAAAAGTGAGCCGTCCCGAATGCATTCATGGGTCAGAACGGTCCTCCAACGAACATTTACGTTCTAAGAAAGCATGACGTGAAGATAGAAGGTTTGTTTTCGTCTTTGGTTGCCGCAGTCGGGTTTGAACTCTTTTTCGGCTTGTGTCAACTTTGGGAAGCCTCGGTTACTATGGAAATGATTTTGTGTAAAAATAAAACGTAATTTGTACGATTCAGTGAGACGCTGTACAGCGTTATGTAACATGGTCCTCAAATTCAAACAGTGGACTAAGTACGTGCCGTGTTTGAACAAAAAAAGCACTTATTCGGTGTGTGGTTTGATTCCACAGCACGACACGCTTCCGCGCTGCTTTATGTGTGTGCTTTCAGTTAACTTTTAATTTAATGACAATACTTTTCAACTACAAAAAAATTAATGAAAATAAAGATACCGGAACTGATAATGATTTAAAGTGTATGATTCAATCTCCTCCACAAGGGGTCGCTAGCGCTTCATGTAAGGCACATTCCCGTGACCGCCAAGCCTGCTCGATGCCGCTGACATTTCCGTGGACTGTATATTATATTTTCGGATAGACTCAGGTTTGAAATGCATGCCACTTAAATTTAGTGTCACCGACTGCTCACTCACTTGCAACTGACTATGGATTGTACACACACACACACACACACACACACACACAAAAAAACTTGAACCTGATTTCTTCTACGCAATGACATTTTCATTTAATTAATGTTGAGTCACCATTAGTTCACTTCGTAGTGTAGCAAGAACTCTCGAAAAAAATAGTTACAAATGGTCATTACTGATACTCTTCATTTTTTTTTCGATAAATATGCAGATTCTTGATAGTTCTGTTTGCTTTGGTTAACGTGTGTTCAGTTGAACTGTTTGATGAGTAACAAAATGTTTGTATGCCTCAGCAGAGATTTTTTTTTTTTTGTCAGGGATATTTTATTGATATTGTGGATGAGTTTTGCTGTCTGTTACAACAATTTCTGGTCTGAAATGGTTGGTGGAATAATAAAAAGAGAAATAAATGTGACTAACTTTCCTTGAGAAGGCACGGCTGATCTCGTGTTTGTCACGTTGCGCGCAAAGCAGGAAAAAAGGACTGCTTCGTACGCAACAGAGCAAACGTGAATAAGCGGATCCCCGAAGTAGCAGACACTGACCAGGCCTTTGTCTCCAAATAATATTCATTATAAACACAAAACTCCGCCTCATAAAAAACAGAAAACGCTGGTAAAAATGAGAACCAGGAAATAATGTAAAGTGAAAAACAAAGCGCTTGCAAAAAAACAGCAAGGAAAGGCTAAGACAATTGCTAGTTCAAGTACGCGTTCTGAATAATCCCACTGGGATGACGAAAATGTAGCAAAACAACGATCGTATTCGAATAATGTTTACGAACATGGGCAATAACAGTGGCACGGCATGCAAGACTCCGGCAATGAATCGACAGCCGCAGCGCCTTGATAAAGCAGGTGTCATCACTGACAAATAGGCAGCAGGTGTGCAGGCAGCAGAAATGAACGCCTGCCACCTGCTGCCAATTAGGGAACATGACAGTGTTGGACTAATAGATGCTACGCCACCTTCAGGCTATTCAAACCTACTTTGTGAGTAAACTACAACCATACTGTCTTAAATTTAACGTACTAATAAGTTGGTTACAAATACAGAGAGCCTATACGTCATGGAAGTAGTCAATGAATGTGAATAAGCTTCAATAGAAGAAATATCAATTAGAAAACCTGTCTTGAATTGAGTCTTGTGAGTGACTATGCAAAACCACAATTGTTGTAATAATCATCTCGTAGTGCTGACTTGCCCCCTGCATGTCAAACAAACGCAAGCACGGCCACACTTTCTTTTCCAATAAACTAAACCTGCAACACCTGAAGGATGTCGAAATATAAAAGCCTGTTGTACACATGGATAGAAAAAAAAGCAGTTTGCCAGATAACACCAGGTAACAGTTGGTGTTGGGAGGTGTTGCTGCTACAGTACCTCCCCTCCCAGCTGCATTTAAAATCAAGCGCAGCATTCGTATCACAAAGCCAATTGTACGGTACTTATCCCTGATATAAATCAACGACGACTTGGTGAGCTAGCTAAACGCTTTGCCAGATAAAAGACGAAGATTAGAAACAGTAAATTCAACACTTTGCACTGCTGTGCACAGACAAAAGTTGCCGCTAGCTCCAGCTGGCCCTCATAAGTATCTGGAATCGGTGGTATCTTCTGTTGCAACCCGGCGTGAAAAACAAATGGTGCAAGCCACATCTGTGCAAACGGAGAGCGGACAACAACCTATTTGCGCAATTGGGATCGAGACAAAAGATTCAGGATGTAAAAGAGGCCATGAGAAACTAAACCAACCATTAATAACCCTGTCATGCGCCCTGTAACCCGATAACATGATAAGCTGTCCACTGAAAGGGTTAAAATGGAGTGCAAGTGGTACGCCTGGAAAGTTGTACAATTTGGAGTTGCACCTACATTTTCGGAATCATGCCCCCGTTTTGTTAGTGTCCTGTCTCAAGTCTCACTCACAATTACAGTGAAACTCCTCGACAACGAAACCTACATGGGCGAAAATACCTCCTAGTGTGAAAAAAATCTTCATGCATTAACACCATTCCTACTTTCCTGCCCCCCATACAGCGGAAAATACGAAATCTGTTTCTCTGCTCTTGCCTCGCGACGAGATTCACTACAATGAAGTCTAATCCAACAGCAACCTCTACTCTTTTTTCTTTCTACACTGACTATATGAAGTCTCAAATAAGTGTATGCTCATACTTATGCACTATTGGAATAAAAATAAACAGTCCACATACGTTCGTGTGTGCGTGTACTAGAGCTGTCAAACGATTAAAATTTTTAATCTAATTAAAAACTCAACTGTCATAATTAACTCAAATTAACTAAAAATTAATCATGATTGCTCACTTATTTTTTATCGTTTCTGAATTTCCTTTTACATTTTTTTGTCCTATTTTCCCCCATTTTAATGCTCTCATCAACATGGAATCATGAATCAGTTTTCTATGAGCAAAATGCAAATATTTACTGAAATAAAAATTTGGATTTTCAATTTTACATGAACATTTTTCACTTGGAGCAGTTATTCACACATTATCTCTCACACAATATTACTGTCCATCAACAACAGTGAAAACAATATTTTGTCACACAACAGCTGCTTGAACAGCTCTTTTTAGGGAGTCAAAACAGCGCAATATAACATTATAAAGTGTACATCTAAGGTAAACTAGTACTCAGCCTATATTGGATTTAAGCCATGGTTGCATACTTCGTTTTTCTCAAATTTGCTTTGAACACAGCAGTCAGGCTATGCTGATTCTGTTGGTCCTTCTTGCTCGGAAGTCTCTCTACGGTTTTGTGTCGACATCATTTCGATTCTTGTAATGGAGGCTCGCTGGCAATCAGTAATGGTTGTTCAGTTAGGGATTGTCGGTCAGCATGGAAGGATCTCTCGTTCTGTACTTTTTGGATCATTTATTGGAGCACTTTGCAGCAGAAGTAGGAGTAGTAGTAGTTGTAACAGAAGTATCAGAAGCAGGTAATAACCTAAACTACACATAAATGCAGTAAAAAATTAATATATCTATCTTTCTGCATTGCAATGTAAATATGTATATAATTGACATTAATGAATACCTTTATTTAACAATACGTTTAATAAATAATGTAATCAACCCTGATTTCACTATGTATCATTATCGTCATCATTATTCATTGTTATAAACGTAAGAAACCATTCAACACAAACATAAAGTCGAATCGAACAAAAGAACTACAAGTCCCAATACTCAATCCCGGAAGTGGAGCGCCGGCATGAACATATCAAGTCGAATCGAACAAAAGAAATACAAGTCCCAAAGGTGGAGCGCCGGCTGCAACGCAATTTACTTCTTTAAACGTCAGATTGCAGACGGACAAACATGACAACTATGCACAAATGAGCTAAATAAAGACACCCCTGTTCTAGCAACATTTTAGCCCACGCTGTTTAAATTGCCGATTGCTTCAGCAACTTTGTTCTTTGTCGTGTCATCCATTTTCTTCGCTTTGAAATGATCCATAGCCGTCTGTCTGAGACGAACGAGGGGGGCGGACTACTCACGTCAGCGGTGTGCTTGGCCATTAATTAAGTAGTATTTCAGACTCGATGTGCTATGATGATAGCTCAGTTTACGACTGCAAAACATCCAGGTCATTTTGGTCTTGTCAGTGGAACAATCTGGCAACTTTTTAAAAGTAAACTTTCCATTCATAAACTATTTAAATATCCGTTTTCGGTGTCTCGCGCTGCCGTGGCTGGCAAAACAAACGTGCGTGGACTTGTGCGGCGCGCTTGATGTTTTGTTTCTGGTTTATTTATAGAGCAACGTCACATCCGCTGTGAAGTCTGCCGCGTTAATCTCGTGAGAAAATTTTTGATAAAATTCATTTAAATTAATGTCGATAAAAACGCGCTAAACTGACAGCTCTAGCGTGTACACATACA
This sequence comes from Hippocampus mohnikei, assembly GCA_026261675.1. Lineage (NCBI taxonomy): Eukaryota > Metazoa > Chordata > Actinopteri > Syngnathiformes > Syngnathidae > Hippocampus > Hippocampus mohnikei. The sequence goes on along the minus strand of JAKGUB010000342.1, from coordinate 721,704 downwards.
TTTGTGTGTGTGTGTGTCCTGTGTGTGTGTGTGTGTGTTTACATCTGAGATCAAATTTGCTACAGTGAAAAACCCCCCGTTGTGAAAAATTTCTTGCTGCATGATTTAGTTGTAGAGGAGTTTCACTGTATATGCAGAACGGGCACCAATACTGCATTGTGGGTCGGATTTAGGAACCACTGTAACGTATTAACAAATCCAGAATTGTCAAAATGTATGCAACTCATCACTTGTCACAAATAATGAACAGCATCCAATCGTCGGCATATTTCATGAATGTGACCCACTGTATTAAGAGCTCAACCTCACCCACTTTATCCTCCCCACACCCGTATGGGTAATATGAAAAAGAAAAGTCACTTTTGTCATGGAAACGCAACAGACTGGACTGACGCAATTCGGTTTGCCCACCAAAGGATGAGATGAGATTCAAGTCAAGTCAAGTCAAGTCAACTGTATTTATAGAGCACTTTCAAACAGCCATCGCCGCATACAAAGTGCTGTACATGGAGCAATTTAACATATACAATAAACAGTAAAACAAATCGGTAATAAAGACAGTAGAAAGCACCAAACAGTAAAACCAAGAACAAATTTAAGTCATGCTGAGTCGAAAGCCATAGAATACAAGTGAGTTTTGAGGAGGGTTTTGAAGATGGGCAGTGAGGAAGCTTGACGAATGTTCGGTGGGAGGTCATTCCAGAGTGAGGGACCAGCAACAGAAAAGGCTCGATCCCCTCTCAGCCTCAGTTTAGTTCTTGGTACTTCTAATAATGTCTGGTCCGCAGACCTGAGGAGCCGGGCAGGTGCGTAGGGGCGGATGAGCTCAGAGAGGTAAGGTGGCGTGAGATTATTTAGAGATTTGAAAACAAATAAGAGGATCTTGAAAATAACTCTAAAATGTATGGGGAGCCAGTGAAGGGATGCCAGAGTAGGAGTTATGTGCTCCCTCTTACGAGTACCAGTCAAGAGGCGAGCAGCGGCATTCTGGACCAGCTGAAGCCACTTAATGGAGGACTGGCTGACTCCAAAGTAAAGGGCATTGCAGTAATCGAGCCGGGATGTGACAAAGGCGTGAATTACTGTCTCAAAGTGTTCTTGAGAGAGGAGAGGTTTTATTTTGGCCAGCTGTCTAAGGTGAAAGAAGCTGGATTTAACAACGGCACCAATTTGCCGATCAAATTGGAAATCACTGTCCAGTTTAAGGCCCAAGTTTGAGACTGTTGACTTAAGATAAGGAGACAGGGGGCCCAAGTCTACAGGATGGAAGTCCGTCCTGTGTCATATGCTGCTCAAATCTTCATGGTAGTTGTTCCTTTTCTTTCTGAGTGGTCACTGGAAAGTAACTTCATGGAAAGTTTAAGTCTCCGAGTGTCAGGATGAAAAAAATAATGTTGGTTGTGGATCATCTCCAATCTGCGACATCACAGTATTCTTTTACACCCCTGTCTTGAAAGTGCTTTGTAGTTATTTTTAGGAAAAACAAATGACCTAGAAACAGGAAAGTTGGTACAAATGTCAATCACGAGTCGACACATGCAGAAAATAGTAAAAGAAAATGATGCCTGAAAACATAATCGAACCCTTTCATGCACCCTGTAACCTGATAACATGATAAGCTGTCCACTGTAGTAACCGCTGTCCCCGAAAAGGTTAAAACTGCCATCTTGGTCATTGCTAGCTGTCTTCCCAAGACTATTTTGTCCAGTTCTAAATTTGAATGACAAGTACGAGACAGGATGACATCAGTAATCTCTGAACTATTTGCGTCGTCGTCATTGCGTGTGATCAGAGCCCGTGGACAAATTTGATGACTTGACAGAAAATTAGAACGGCGAATCACGGTTGAAGGTCCAAAAAATAGGATTTAAATGTGATGACAGTCCTTTTTTTTGGATGAACTTCAGAGATGCCTTGTACTGGTAGAAAAGTATCTAACCAACTCTTTCCTCTTTTTGCATCTCTAACTTGCAAGCGCACAGACATTACCTTTATAGTCAAAAGTAATATTCATGAGTACAGAAAATATAGGGGCCGAGCCCCACTGTGACTAATGAACAAAAAAAATGATGAAAGAAAATACACTGTAAAAAGGTCTTCCAGTCAGGTTTCAAGACGATGCATAGCACGGAGTAAGCCCTGTTATGCATTTCTAATGACATCCTCCTGGCAAATGACACTGGAGACTACGTGTGTCTAGTTTTATTGGATTTAACTGCAGCATTTGATACGGTGGATCACAGTACTTTGCTGACTCGTTTGCAGCACTTGGTGGGCATTGGCGGTAGCGCTCTTGAGTGGTTTAGGTCCTAGCTGACAGAACCTTTTGTGTTAGCCTTGGCTGCTCTGAGTCACGAATTGCTCCTCTGTCATGTGGTGTTCCACAGGGCTCAATTCTGGGGCCTCTGCACTGTGTGGAGCGATGGCTGTTTGAAAGTGCTCTATCAATACATTTGAATCGAGTAATTGGAAGTGGCTAGAATAATAGCTGAAACTGCTAATATTCCAGAAAGTATGATTATTTTTAAAAACATAATTTAAAAATTAAATGGCTTCCAGATGAGTTGATATTTAAAATGTCTTGTGGCATGGTGGGTTTTTGAACAAATAACTGAGGGTAGATTCTGAGGAAAAAAAGGAATGGAATTAGAATTTATGAACACCACTGTAAAATAATTAGTAGTGTACGGCCATTTCATTTTTAAATAACTGTCCGTGGAGATAATCAACCCTTTCGGGGACAGAGGCCAACTCCAGTGGACAGCTTATCATGTTATCAGGTGACAGGGTCAATGAAAGGGTTAAATCATGATTGAAAAAGTGAACGTGTTGTGCTTGCCAAACTACGCTGGCTGATAAATTGAACACTTGCGTTGACAGTACCGCTTGTGTGCTTGTTCAATCGGGGATGGCGCCGCCACATTTGCTTCACACGGGCCTCCGAGTTGGATCAACATGGATGGAACTGATGCAAGCAATCCAGGAAGTGACTTCCGTGGGATGTAACTGCGTCTGCCAGGTGATCAGAAATCCCAAAATATATTTTTTAAAAGCCATTCTTTATCAGGCAAGCTGCAATTTGGGCCGAGTAGTGAATCTAGTGTCAAGAAAATGCGAGTTGCCAGTGCGATTGAATAAGCAGCCATATTGTAGCAACAAAAAGTAACGTCATACCGGCTGTCGCCAAACCACAGACGGTTCTGTGGCTTAGACGTTGCATTAAGCAGATCATTCACAAGAACAGACAGATTTATTTTTTGGTATTATTCATATGACGTCTAACATTGTTGATTACATCCACCTTTTTAAGGAAGCACTTACCTAAACCTGGTTGTCCCTTTTCATGTTCATGTTCGCTTTCCGAAAGGAAGTTTTCTCATTCATCTGCATGGGTAGACAGACGTCTCCTTGGCAGTCTGCTGCATCATCTGTTTCTTCTTTTAGTCGACTAAACACAAACCCCCGCCTGTAAGCTTGTAAAAGACAGTCTGGATGAGGGTTGCCGGGAATAGACGACGTTCCGTGTCGTCAGGACGCCGCCGCACCGTTTTAGCGCTTTTTGCTAATGCGACGACAGCACAGACTGGGGATGTTTGGGGTTTTGTGGCACCCAAATGAGCTGGAATGCAAGTGCAGCGCTAAAAACTCACCACCTGCGCTTCTGGAATGGCTGCGCTTTGCCTTCGAGTGTCATGTTTGCCAAATAGAACGTGAACAATCCCGTGCAGGTGGTCCTCGATATCATTTACCAGAGCAGCTTTCCTACTTCTGTATTGACTATCTTTCCTTTTTTGGGAGTGCGGGGGGAGTGTGCACATGTCAAACTTCCATGCCAGGGCCTGCTGTGCTTTAAAAAGTTAAAGGAGCTCTGGAGTCACAGTCGGTGCTCCGGCTGGACTTGCCCCAAGTACTTTTGGACACTTCTCAAAACGTAATGAAATTCAGCTTTTCCAAATGTTCATATCGCCGTTTTCTTGCTGCCAGCGTGCAGAAGAGAATCAGCACGACAAACATTTATGTTTCACCGACTTGAATCTGGATTCAAACAAAATTGCTCACTTAGCAATCCTAGAGTGTCGTATTAAAGGAATTGGTGATGCGTGTAATCAAGGTGATACTCGTCCGCTAAGCCTCCTTTGTGTCGGCTAGGCTTTTGTGTGCTCAACTAGACATTGAAGAGGATTCCCGTTTCATCTGAATGTGTCTCAGCAACCGGTTGTACTGTAACCATCTCCAAAACATCGTCCCACCACTCGCATTAGCATGACCCGCATGTTGAGTTATGACAGGAAAAACAATGAGTCGTCGTCGTCGTAAAATTGTCTGGCAATGGGTCGCTGGGCAATTTCAAGGTATATTGGAGAAGTAATCCTGAAAAATTAAACTGTCGCGCATTTAGCCCACAGCCTTGTGATGTCATTAAGTGAAACAATTTCAACGGAGCTTCAGCGTAGGAACGATTTGCCAGATGGGACAAGTCAGTCACCCGTAATGAGGAATGAGACCAACATGAGCCAAAGTTGTGGTTTTAAGGGCAGCGGGTCGGGCGGAATATACTCTGGGTACTATGCAAGAAGTACGTTGACTTGTTCCTTATGTCCGAGCCCCGCCTCCCAATTCTGTTTTTGCTTTCTGAATCCATTTACTCCTCATTGCAGCCCATTTAACAGTGGGGTTGTTGCAATTGCAGTGACAAACTCGTTCCACGGACATTCAGGGCAAAGAGTATGTTGAACATGTCAACTCCCAAGAATGATGCTTGTGAAAATCTTGCAAAATTTCAAATTCACATATGTAATAAATAACATATATTGTCAGCATTTTCTTGTGACCAAAGTCCTCATCACAGTCACTCCAACAATCGTTGAATAAATTACCGTATTGTCCCGAATATAAGACGGTGTTTTTTGCATTGAAATAAGACTGAAAAAGTGGGGGTCGTCTTATATTCGGGTCTAGACATTGTTGATTGTAAAGTGTCCTTGGGTATTTTGAAAGGCGCTTATAAATAAAATTTATTATTATTATTATTATTATTATTATTACCCCATTCATGATGCTAGATGACGTCAAATATCATTCAAGCGAATGCTGAACTTGACTCCCAAGGCCAAAGTGAACCCCTGTCACGAAGACGAAAAATACAAAATAGCGGTAAGAAAGAAAAGAGAAGAAAATAATAGAAGAAAAGTGGGTCGAAGATCGGCCAGGATAGCCGGCAGCTGAGGAGAAGTTATGATGTCATTTACGTTTCAAAAACCAGAAGCCATTCATTTACGAATGTAATTGCACTTTAGTGTGGATATTTCAATGTTCAGATATTAAGATTTAAATGAGGCAAAATAACATGCTTTTTCTCTCAAATATATTGTTATAATCATTTGTTTCAGACGTACCGTAATTATTTTCTGTATAAAAATTAATTTGGTGTTCAAAACATCTTTTTTCAAACTTGAATCTTGACAAAGAGGGGTCGTCTTATAATCAGGGCCATCTTTTCTATTCGGGCCAATACGGTATTCTTGACTTTTTCATATGAATTGACAGTCATAATGGCACTCCAATGTTGTCACGTTGCGAGGTGGTGGTGGACCCCAAAAAGCAGGCACAAGAGAGGAGCAGGGTATACTTGACGAATTGTATTTAATAAAACACAGAAAACTAAATCCAAAACAAACATAGTCCAAAGTACAAAACGAATCCAAAGTAGCAAAACAAAAATCATGACTGCAGATAAAACATAACAGTAATCGAAATGAACCTGATGGCAGCAAGCAAACAAACAAACATGACAGTTGCAAGCAGCAACAAAACAGCAACAATGACCTGACACCGAGTGGTCGGGAGGAAGTCCTTTTATACCACTAATTGCCAAACGACCAACAGGTGTGCAGCTGCAGGGAAAAGCCCCACAGTGCCACCTGTTGGTCACAAACCGAAACATGACAAATGTGGCCCGCGACAAAAATGAGTTTGACACCCCTGCCGTACAATGTCATGACAGACATGTTTGACCAATTTTTTGGTCCGTTGGTGAAACTGGTAGCTGGAGCTTTTTTTAATTTTTATTTTTTATTTTTTAAATTAAATAAACCGGTTGACTTTTATGCCGCCGGTCGCTGGCCAATCAAAAGGCACATATAAAGAAAAACAAGCATTGACAGTCACGTTCCATTCTTAAAGATTCAAATCATCTTTTGTTTTCATCTTAAGTTTAGTTTTGGTGAGTGTTTCTGTCGTACAGTAGCTCCACACAACTGAATGAACAGAGGAATGTCGAAGAAAGGGGGAGTGGTGTGGAGAGCGGGGGGGAGGGTGTCATTAGGAGCGTGTAGTCTGGAGAGAGAGGAAGGGTCTGTTAGGGGCTCAAATACAGCTGCGCTTGGGACACACTTTCACGCTGGACGTCGGCGTGTCAGGCGCTGCTGCTATCTTCCCCTCCCAGCTCACCCAAACCTTCCAAGACGCTCTCACGTCATCTGGACCGCGCAACGCTGCCCTCAGCAACTAACAACCCGGAGGCGCACTCTCTCAAAATCCAACTCCTCTTGCCCCTCAGTATTACTGCTATACCCATTCATTGTCTTATTGCGAGAGAGGGCAATTAAAAAAAAAAAAAAGAAGAAGAAGAAAAAGACCCACAGGGCTTTATGCTTGTAATTCTGACCCTCCTCGCGCCGGGCTTGGTGGCAATTAAGTCCACTCTTGTCTGCCTCATTCGGAACCAGGCACTTGAACAGCAATGGAGTACCTCAAGTTTTGCGTTGTGTTCTCGTGCTGGATGACGTGCGCAAACGCAGTTGTGTCCACTGACACACCTCGGGGTCCTGCGCCTATTCCTAATGGTAAGAAGCCGCGTGGACTCACTTTCGTTATTCTAATCGTGCATGCGTTGGAAGTTTGGAGTTATGAGGTTGCCGGTCGCATGCCTGCGTGGGGGGTGGGGTCTATGACCAGTCAAAACAAATGATCACAGTGCTTGATTCATTAATTGCATGCTGTTTGGGTTCTAACGTGTCATGAAAACAGCTGTTAAGTGCATCTCGCAAAAATGTGGGGCACACTTGACACTAATTGCACAAGAAAGACATTTAAGTTCGATCGCCATCAAGCATTTGTGTGATGTGGAAGCGCGGAAGCAATTCAACTTTAATGATTGCGCCTGCAACGGGCTACCAGCCCCTGCCCCCCAACTTTAGTTGGCCAAACTGAGGGTCTGGTCCAACAATGCTTCCCTTGTTATGTTACAACTTTTTTTCAAGCAATATTCAAGAAGGCGCACAATTTATCGTAAAATGGAACTTCGCCATTTTTGTTTATTTTGTGAGTCAACGTTACGCCAATAGAGGAGCGATTGTATATGTGGTTGCTGAGGGTGGGGAAGCGCGTTTCTAGCCGAACACGTTTGGAAGTTCCGTGCGGTACTGACGCCTGCAGGAACAGGCGCCCGCTCTGCCGACAGCAGCATTTAACGACCCGTTTGTAAGCCATTATCTCATTAACAAGTAAGGAACACAAAGTTGCCACAAAAAAAGAGAAAAGAAAAAAAGCGATGCTTGGTTTTTTAATTTTTTTATTTTTTTATTTTTTGGGGTCGAAGCTGCATGATTTATTAGATGCTGAAATTCCCGGCAGCCGCTCTCGGACTAAAAACACATACAGATTGATATATTTTTATATTTAAGATGTGCGTGAACCCACATCGGATGGGGAAATAATCACAATGGAGTGATGTTTGCGAGATGACTGACAGCGCAAACAATCACGCCAGTGGCAGCATCGTACCAACATGGCACACAGGTTACCAAAAAATTAAAGAAGAAACAGTATTGTTATTATTGTTATTATTATTATTATTATTATTACCAGTAGTCGCAGTACTACTAGCAGTAGCAGCAAGAGAAAGAGAAGCTCGGCTAACTGGTAGTCATTAACCTCGCAACCAGATCGTGGTTGGAAAATCACTTGTGACAAATTATACAAACACAACCAGCTGCGGATTTATTTATCTGTGTGTGTGTGTGTGTGTGTGTGTGTGTGTGCGCGCGTTAGGACATAAGTGAAGGAACAAATTAATCTCATAGGTACAGGTACCACCGGATGGATTTTTAGAAGTGCATGACAGGCCAGGCCATCAATTGCTTTTCGGTCCCCCACCCCAACTTGGGTGTGGTATGCGTTGCCAAAGCAACATAGCGAGCCCATAAAAGCTCAGTTAACACACCCTTGATGGCTTCAATTATAAGAAGCGAGGCATCCGCTCGCAAACTATATGCTATTATGCTGGCTGCAAAGTTTGCAGGGTGCACTTGGCCACCCGCTAAATGCCAACGTTGCAAGTATTTGCCTGCACACTGCTTCACTGTGACTCGGAGCACAACGGGGTTGATTCTGCGAGGGTCGGGCCACCTGCCGGCGAGTCCCGTTTTTTTTTTTTTTTTTGGAGGGGTGGTAACGCAACATTAAGAGAACACACGACACCCTCCCCCTCGACTCCCTGTTTGGTTTCCTGAATGAAGCCTTTGACTGACTTTAACTGACCTTCCTCACTTGTGAGCATATTCAGCGTACCCCGTGTGTGTTATGAGACTTTTGAATGTGTTTGAGTTTAAAATGATGTCATCTGCTGAAAAAACAAAAGCAAGCATTAAAAAAAGTGTGTGGAATACTGCCAATGCAATTTACAATGAACACTCAGAAATTGTCAACCTGATATAAACGCACCGAGTAGCTCAACATACAAACCGCTAGTTGATTTATGCAATATTTGCACTAGTTCATCACATTTAACCCAGCTTCCGCCATTATTTCTCTGTTAAAACTAACAATAGTGTGGCACGTACACAGGCCGGATTGATAAGGCAATTATAAAAGAATTTTCTTGGCTAAAATATGTGGCAACATTTCCTCAGTTCATACCGGTTTTGGCCCTTTAATGCCCTAAAGAATAGCCAGAAAAAATCTGATATTTGGAACTGAGATGTTCATTAACCCTTATAACCAAATCCACCAAAATATTTTTGCCATGTTATTTTGTTTTAGATATTTGTTGTATCATATTTATAAGCATTATGTAGATCACATCAAAAAAATGAACATTTGGGAAAAATCATATTTTAAACCTGCAGTATCAGATTTGATACACATGATTTAATGTACTATAAAGAATGAGTTACATAATGAAACTGCATGTATCAAATATGATACGAATGGCATTATAAATTAATATAAATTAGGTTAAAAAACAAATCCACAACAGAGATATTTCCCTCACTATAAGGCGCTTCGGAGTTTAGTTGAAAGGCAAACTTTCAATAAATGGCCTATTTTAACTGTTTTCATATATAGGGCGTATAATGGAAGCTACAAGAGTGGCTGCGGTTGCGTTATGCATCCACTAGATGGAGCTACGTGAAAGGGAATACAATACAATACAGCCTTATTTATATAGAGCCTTCATAACCGCTGCAGCTGTAAAGATGCTGCCAGGGCTCGTCTGCGAAGAATCTCTGGTTTTAGGTCCCCATTGTCTGTCACCATGGACCCCAGATACACAAAGCTCTTAACAGGCTCCACGATGTCGCTACCAATGTGGATGGAAGGTGGATCTGGTCCATCACCGACATACATGAACTTAGTTTTAGTCCAACTCACTTGGAGGCCTAGCCGCTGCCTCTTCACTGTAAATGCCCAGAGCGTCTCTCAGCTGGCTGTAGGAAGTGCTGAGCAGGATGGTGTCGTCAGCATACTCCAGGTCAGTCAGGTGGTAATTGCCGAGAGACACTCCGGGGATGCGCTCACAAACCCTGAGCATCAGATGGTCAATGATGCAATTGAAAAGGTCAGGAGCAGCCACACAGCCCTGGCGAACGCCACTGGAGATGGTAAACCAGTCGGAATCAATGCCGTTGATACGGACACAGCTCTCTGCGTTGCTGTAGAGCAGCTTAAACAGGGCTATGATCTTGGGTGGTGCTCCGAGGGCTTGGAGGATGTTCCATAATGAGGAGTGGCAGACGGTGTCAAAGCGGCCTTCAGATCGATGAATCCGATGTAGAGATGGCGGTCTTTACGGAATTCACGGGTCTTCTCGATCAGCAAACGAACGGCAGAGATGTGGTCAGTTGTGGAGCGGTTGGGCATAAAGCCAGCCTGCTGGGGACGGCGGCGGCTTCTGATCGCTGGAAGGGCACGACTGAGCAAGATCCTGGTGAAGACCTTGCCCGGGATGGAGAGTAACGTGATTCCTCGGTGGTTTCCGCAGACAAGCCTGTCACCCTTGCGTTTCCAGAAGGGCAGGATGACCCCTCTGGTCCAGTCGGTGGGCAGCTGCTCCGTTTCCCACACCTGATTGAAGAGGTGGGTTAGCCACTCCACCATGCCATCACCGCCAGCTTTCAGCATCTCGCCGGTAATGGCACAGATACCGGGGGCTTTCTTGATGTTTAGCTTCTTCAGAGCAGCTCTCACTTCCTCGGGTGTGACAGGGTCTGTGCAGCAGGTGGAGCTAGGGGGTGCAGTGTTTGCAGCCTCTAGGAGGGTGGGATCAGCCGGGATGGTGCGATGCTGCAAGAGGAGGCTAAAGTGCTCCTTCCAGCGCAAGAGGCAGTTGGCTTCTGTTGTAATGAGATTGCCGTCGGAGTCTTTTACCAGGGCTGTCTTTATGTGTGGGCGCTGCGGGCTTGGCGCAGTAGACTGAATACGCGGCTCATGTTGTTGTTGTTGGCGCGGACTCAAGCTGTTGGGCTTCTGCCTGCCAAAACTTCTCCCTATCTTCAGCGATGGCCACATTGCGCAGGCGGTTCAGTCTCCGATACTCCGGAGGTTGCCTCGGAGCCGGGCCACACGCCGCTGGTCGATGATGTTTAGTGTCCTCTCTGATATCCAGGGCTTTCTCGGGAAGGATCGTGAGCGTCCGAGGACATTGTGAGCAGACTGGAGGACACTTTCCTTGAAGGCCACCCAGTCTGTCAGTTTGTCAGGGGCCAGGGCATCGAGAGTGCGGTGAATGGAGCAACTGAAGTCTGTGGCGATGTTGGGGTCGCTGAGTCGGGAGGAGTCGGGGCGAGGCAGAGTCTTGTGCTGGATGGCTCGGAGCTTTAGCTTAAGCTGGGCCACCAGCAGACGATGGTCTGTGTTGCCAAGCTGTGCTCCTCTGAACACCCGGCAGTTGGTGACAAACGACTTCCAGCGTCGTGAGATGAGGATGTGGTCCAACGCCTTCCTTGTTCTGCCATCTGGGCTGTACCACGTCCAGTGATGGACGCGTTTCCGGGGAAACCAGGTGTCAGCAACACAGAGGTTGTTTTGGTGGCAGAGGAGGAGGAGGCGGTTGCCATTGTCGTTTGTTGTATTGTCAACAAAGGTGGTGCCGACAGGTGATCCAGGGGGCCGATCACTGATGGATAGAGTGGCGTTGGCGTCAGTGAGGATGATGGTGATGTCGTGTGGTGGGGCTTGGTAGACAGCCTGGTGGAGTTGGTCCAAAGCGCATTTATAATACTACGTCCAAGAAATCAGAATATAGGTCCACATGTAGCTCCCTCAGGATGTAGCATGTAGCCCGACATAAAAGTCCAGAAAAATATAGGGTTTATTTCTTTGCAACCCATGACATGAAACACATACAAATGGCATGACAAAACAATAATTGAAAGACAAAAGTTACAAACCTTGTGGGCTCACATCGACAAAGGGCGACATATCCTTCGAAGTCTTGCTTGTCTCCTTCCTTCGTTTAGTCAGTAGTTAACTCTGCTTTTGGTATTATCTTCGTTTCATAATGGCTGCGCAGAACTCACAAAGTAGTCGTCTGTTGGTGAATGCACATTTCAATTAGCGTCGGGCACAAACCTTTTTACGTTACAAGTGGCACCTACTAATAATCACCACTAGATGGCATAGAAACAAAAACAGGGAAACAACTCAACAGGGAATAGAAAGCCACTCTAACGCGCATCGGATTATAGGGCGCACTGTCGGCTTTTGAGAATTTTTATGCTTTTAGGTGCTTCTTATAGTGCGGAAAATACGGTACACTCAGAGTATTTTCACACCATCCACCAACTACAAAAACTAACTTGTGTTTGCACTGCGGAGTTAATGTTTATGCTTGACTGTGACAAACACTCGGCTCACAAAATGGACAACTTTTCCTACACGGTGCAAATATACCAACTGTAATTTTCAGGGAAGGAACGGAAACTCCACCTACCGTTGTCCAAAATGTATACCCAGACTCTCCATTGTCTCCCTCCAGATAACACCCCAACAACTGCTTTTGCTAGACAACGCCTATAATCATACATCAGAATACTGCCAGTTGTCCACCCAAAAAGTCTATCCAGTGTCTCCTTTTTGAGATAAATATGTACTGTATTGTGTATTTTTTTTTTAACTGAAAGTGTGTAAAGTCTTACAAAGAAAGTGTATCGAACACAAACGTCCCTGTCCAACTTTACGATTGAATGTTCTGAATTTGCGACAAAAGCGTTTTCAGTCACGGTGCTTTTTGCGTTTTGTCTTGCTGCTATTCCATGAATTACGATGACTTTTTCTTTTGAAAATATATATTTTTTTATGAAGTGGACAAACCAAAACAGTGCCGCGCCGAGCTGCAATCTAGTTTTTTTCTTTTCTTTTTTAGTCCTCCCGGTGTCTGTTAAGCCAAGATAATGACAAACACATGGAGTCCTCAACATGCTGAAGGGGATTACAACTTGAATAGTGGAAAACTGAATTACATATAAGATGTACTGAAAACGTATTGGGCGGCACGGTGGTCCAGTGATTAGCGCGTCAACCTCACAGTGCAGAGGTCGTGGGTTCGTTCCCGGCTCCGGCCTTCCTATGTGGAGTTTGCATGTACTCCCCGGGCCTGCGTGGATTTTCTCCGGGTATTTCGGTTTCCTCCCACATTCCCCAAAAAAACATGCATGGCAGCTTAATGGAACATTCTAAATTGTCCCTAGGTGGGAGTGTGAGCGTGGATGGTTGTTCGTCTCTGTGCCCTGTGATTGGCTGGTGACCGGTTCAGGGTGTCCCCAGCCTTCTGCCTGAAGACGGCTGGGATAGGCTCCAGGTCCCCTGTGACCCTAGTGAGGATAAAGTGGTTCAGAAAATGCATGGATGGATGAAAACGTATTTTATCTGATCTTATTTTATTACATACCGCACAGCCGGAGTTCAATGCTGAGCCCATTCGAAAGCCGTTGCTCAACAAACCCGCAATGCATACACCGATGCACACAACCAGTTTCTCAGATCATGAAATAGTTTCAAGTTTTGCCCCAGGAGTTCCATCTGTGCGGTATGAAAAAAATGATAGTCTGCAATTGACATGTAATCAATCACTCCACAATGCGGCATCCATGTTTATCTGGTCGCGTCCCCGTGCAGCAACGTTACCCGTTTGTTCTGCTAAGTCTTGCTGGTTCTTGCCATTTCACAGCATGTCTGCATCATAGTCCTTTTTATTTCTCAAGTTGGAATTGACATAATGTATTAAAGTTGTTCCCGGCCTTTATTGAGCCAAGGCAAAAACGCACGGCACACGACCGAACGAAGTTGTCACAAAAAGAGGATACGTTTGTCAATTTCATACTTTTTCACATCTAATAGAAGATCATCTATTTGTTCTTTCTGTCACTATAAGTTGCTGGCATAGATTGAGGGACAAAGATGCATTATTGGTGATTCATAAATAATTTTCTCACCGATTAAGCGAAATTTGATAAGTTCCCCCCGGGCACACCGTTCGAGCTCTCAGGGCACACGGGTTGGAAATCACTGCTGTTATGTATGGTTAGTATTTTTTTAAATGTTATTACAAATGTGGAATGGAATTAATTTATAGGGCAGCCTGGTGGTCCAGTGGTTAACGCGTCGACTTCACAGTGCAGTGGTTCCGGGTTCAATTCCAGCTTCAGTCTCCCTGTGTGGAGTTTGCATGTTCTCCCCGGGCCTGCGTGGGTTTTCTACAGGTACTCCGATTTTCTCCCACATTCCAAAAACATGCATGGCAGGCTGATTGAACACTCCAAATTGTCCCCAGGTGTGAGTGTGAGCGGGGATGATTGTTCGTCTCTGTGTGCCTTGTGATTGATTGGTTGGCAACCGATTCAGGGTGTCCCCCGCCTACTGCCCGAAGATGGCTGGGATAGGCTCCAGCACCCCTCGTGAGGGTAAGCAGATGGATGGATTGATGGCATTTTATATTTGGGTACTGCTTATTATTTCTATGATCTCATCAATGACATTATGAACAAAATGTGCAGGTGAGGTGCTTGGTATTATTGTATCTGTGACATGGCCTGGCATGTGATGTGAGAGTTAGCGAATATAAAAATATATATAATCACAGTAACTCTCATTTCGTCTAATTTTGCTGAACGGGTGATTTCGAAATACTTTCCTAGGGCAACATGCAAACATTAAGTCCATTAAACAGAGGAGGTTTTGTCCTGGATGTCTCATCAAACAGGAAGTCCGAAGACGTTCCCACCATGCGACACGTTTCCTCCCGTCGACGTGGGCTTCGCGGGAGCCTGCCAGTCCCAACGTTTGCGCAGCCGAGTGTGAATATTTACTTTCGACAGATGCACCTCGTGCGCTACGGTGAAAGACGGAGGAGCGTTGGGCAGCTCTAACTCCGATGCCTTCGTTGGAGCAGTGGGAGTGACATTCCTTGCCTTCTGTAGACACTTTGTGTTTACTCTGACTGAGCACTTACGTGTCAACTTCTGTTGACTACAGCTACACTCAAGTACAGTATTCGTAAAATTATAACATCCTAAACAATTCATTAATTTATTTCACTTGAGTCCAGCAAGAAGCTTACAAAAAGGCACTCTTTGCTGCATTTCTGACTTTGTGGATTATTTTTGAGTTGTTTGGTTTATTTCGCATGTTCAGAGTAGCAGTTATCATTACTGGGCACTCGTGCTTGACCAATCACATCATTTACATCCTGCCAGCCTTACCTAACGGGTTTCATCTGGAAACCACGGCAGAATATTGACACATAGTTTCCAGCCATTGTTCGGAACAAGGCCACTGTGAACCCCAAGCTTAGTTCCCCACCACCAGAAAACTGTGTGGAACATTTGAGAGACTGTCCAAAAATGTCTTGTCTCTGTAGTGAAGAGAAGAAATGTATCGGTTCCATCTGTTTTTTTTTTTTTTTTTGCTTGTTCACAGGTGTAACACATTTTCCGCACTATAAGGCACTTCGGAGTATAAGGCGCACCTTTAATGAATGGCCTATTTTAAAACAGTTTTCATAAATAGGGTGCACCGCATTATAAGGTGCATAGAATCGAAGTGACAATAGTGGCTGCGGTTGTGTTATGCATCCACTCGATGGAGCTACGCTAAAGGGAATATCATACAATAGTGCTTTATTCATATCGAGTTTTCACAACTGCTGTAGCTGTAACAAAGCGCTTTCCAGAACATTTAAAAATGCTACATCCAAAAAATGAGAATATTGATCCATATATTGGACTTCTTGAGGAAAAAAAATGGTGGAAAATGTCTGTCTAAATTCTTACTCGTTTTCAGTAAGTGGCTACACTATGAATCAGAGAAGCTGGTGACAAATTCTCTTTATTCCAGGGCTGTCAAACCCATTTCACATTGTGGGCCACATACGGCCTCGGTAGATGTCAAGTGGGCCGGACCATTAAAATTACACCATACTCTGCTATAAATAACCAAAATATCATATACTTCCTTTGTTTTGGTATAAAGAAGCATAAGAATATTGGGAAAATGTTGAAATTTAACGAACATATCTTTTACAAAACATTTGACAAAATGACTTGACTCTAAATCTGCTGATAGTTCCGAAATCCTCTGTGGTCTAGTTTTCCTCGTAAGGCTAATATTGGCAAAAGCTTGTCGCTTCTCTGGATTAACAAGTTCAGCCGCCTTTTCATCATGAATCTGTTCAACAAAGTCACCGTCAGAATACGGCTTTGATGTTAATGCTATCTCGCTAGCAATTAGGTAGCTGGCTATTACCGCTGTGTTGGGTCTGTCTCAGTGATAGACTGTCGTCTTCTTCTCTGATCAAAACAGGGTGCCCCCTATAGGATAATCCATGTATGGCATCTTATTCAAAATATTCATTCAGCGTCTTGTATGCATTTTTTCACTTTTAAATTACCCAGCGGGCCTGATCGAAGCTCATTGGGGGCCAGTTCCAGCCCGCTGGCCGTATGTCTGACACCACTGCTTTATTCCCTTCAGTGGACTTCACCGGCTGTAATTACATGAACAGACCATGTTACGGAGTTATCCAAACATCTTGATCGAAGCCTCTTCTGGGAACATGTTGAAGTATTTTATTTATTTATTTATTTTGTCCAGATCATCTTCTCACAACAGCCGGGATGTCAGTGGGCGAGATGACAGTGTACAGTGATCGAGGCCTTGCTTACTGTCGAGCACCTATGTCAATTCCCAACACTTCAGGAGCTCATTATTTCAAGATGGGGCTTATCTGCCCTTTCCTCAAATTTACACAGCGGCCGATTCCCTCCGCTCTGCTAATGTTGCTTTTTGCCGCAGCAGGCGGTTGTTTTAACAGAAAACACCTCACCGTTCCTTTTATTTCAAAACAGTGGACACAGACAGTCTTGTGACCTAGCGGTTGAAAAAAATACTTCACGCTGGCCAAGCAAACGCAGACGCGTAGGGGAAGTAAGTGGACATCAACAAGATTCCTGTTGCATCATCTGCAGGAATGTGCATTTCCTGTCACTGAGTTACAAGTTACATGAATGTCCCAGATGGGAAAAAGGTTGCAGATCCACTCCCGTAACCAAATACCGTCCAAAGAATTATCAGAGCCGCCAAGAGTCATTCCTTGCCAGTATGTTACAGACCAGCATGACGGCATCCGAGAATACGTTTCCCAGATGCATGTGAGAATATTACCTTCCTCCGCTGTGCTACATCGCTTTACTGTATATGTAACTCATTGTCTCAAAGACTTTTTTTTTCAGCCTCATTAATGCGTCATTTTATGCTATTAAGTGGAAGGCCAGAAGTCGTTCCCAGTCAGGTAACAGATCTTTGGAAACTGAAAAACAGGAAATGGAACGAGACTGTCATTGTCAGCAGACTTGAAATGACTGGCTGTGGGTTTTATATGGGTGGAGGGAGATTAAATAAATACAGTGGTAACTCTACTTACAAAAATCACTTCATATGAAATGTTCAAGATACGAAACGCCTCAACAGGAAAATATTGCCTCTTGTTACAAAATAAATTTTAAGACGTGAAAGGTAAAAATACAGCATAGGCCGCTGCTCGGAGCTCCGAACTTTCCTGAGGGCAAGAGACTTATAGCTGCTCTGCCATTGGCTATTACCAAACATCATCCTGGCATCCCATTGGCTAAGAGGGACCTCTTACCGTATGTGTCTATGTGTGTCGCTAGAGAGATATGTGCCGATGCAGCGTCCTCATCATTGGGGTGTTCCGATAGTTTTACGTAAATGTGAATCACCCAGAAAAAAGTGTTCACCAGTCGGGTGATCGCCCACTTTGCTGATGTTTGCCTTGGACATTTTCGAAGGATTGTTAAAAGTCGACAAAAACAAACGTCCTTGAATCAGTTCTTCACAAAACACCAGGCAAAAACCACTTCTGAGAGAGAACATAGACTTCTAAAGAGGGCGAAAAACGATGAGGACGCAGTTAAAAGTTCAATGACCATCATTTGTATGATGCACAACTCTCATGTATTGTGCAATAATCTAATTGTAACGTGTATTTGTTCCATATTTTGATGCATTTTTATACTTTAGAAAGGATTTATGTCTGAATTTTGGGGGGCTTGGAACGGATTAGGGCATTTACATGGAAAACGCGTCCCTACTTAAAAAATGTTCTTGCTAAGAAATTTCTTCCAGAACTAATTAATTTGATAAGTAGAGGTACCACTGTAACTCAAAGGCACCAGGTAGCCCCCTAAGGACCACATGAATAGCCTGTGGGCCTTTTCTAATAGTGGGACACTGTAATTTTCCAGGAATGGTGCAGAACAGACATTTATAGAAATGAAGTGCTGCATACCGATGTCTATCAGTTTGGCTAATTATTGCGAGAAATCATTTACAGAATCAATGTCTTCACATAAATACATATCATGAATGATCAATAATGGCACGGAGATGGTCACTGAATGGGTCGTGGTACACTCATCTGACTTAAGTGTGGGCAGCGTGGGATCGGTTCGCAATCGGTGAACGGTGTGGATGTGGGTGCGAATGGTCGTTTGTCTCGGTATGTGCCCTGCGACTAACTGGTGACCAGTTCAGGGTGTAGTCTAAAAAGTTGAAAAACAAGTCCAAAGGGGACTCTGTAACTCTTCTTTTAATACTCAGATCGCAACCTTCTCAGCGAATTAAATAAGCGAAAAAAAGTCCAACTGTCTTTGCGAGGTTTAGTGTCAATAATTTATATTTGGTTTCACCCTTCCTCAACCTCAAACGTTAGCACTGAGAGCCACTGGAAATATCGGCAGTGGTTTGGGGGGAGTTTTGGGGATTGAAATCTGATAGCAATCTATGTCGAAAGGCATCTGTTTTGGAATCCAGTTGAAACAGACAGCGGACATGGACATCTTGGTTTTTTTGTGTTTTTTTTTTTGTGGCACTGCGAGCCTCATTGAGCCTGTTTGGGAACTTGCAGACGGCGCTACAGCAGGCTGTGTGTTCCAGCGGACCGAGAGTGTTTTCCTTTCACACACCCCGCCCGGCACACGTGACAATTTGGTGCCTGAAAATAGACTAAACATTAGACCAGCTGAAAGCAGGTCTAAGTTATGGCGCAGGTGGTGTAACATGATCCTCGTGAATTTCATCCAGGTGCAGGCAGACAGATTCCGAGCTCTGTGGATCCAGTTTGTGGTGAATGTTCAGTGACGACATGAATCAAGTTCAAAGGGCCGCAAATGTTAATTATTTAAGACTCTGAACCAAATGTTAAAAAAAGTTTGTCGTCATCTGTTTTGGGGATGTGCTTCACAGAAACAGAAAAAAACTATCAGGAAACTTCCACCATAGACTAATACTGTATGTCCAACTCTGGGAAATATCGTGTGCTGACTTTATGAGTCAGATAATAGCTGATTCAGTTTTTTTTCTTTTTCCCAGAAAAATTGCTTGTCCTCACTGTGGCCACAGAAGAAACCGATGGCTTCCATCGCTTCATGCAATCTGCAAATTATTTCAACTACACTGTGAAGGTGAGAGATGGTTCCGAGAGTCTTCACTTGAGTCCACAATGCAACGTCGGCGCTCAAATTTTTAACAGCACATTGCTAGCAACCGAATAACCTGGTTAAGAAAATGAAATGCTCACAAACTGCAAATCATTTAGCAAAACATTTAGCAAACTCCTCAGTGAGGGTCCATCAGTGTACACTTTAGCAGAAATAGATATACAGTCATACCTTGGTTTTCAACCATAATCCGCTCCAGAAGGATCTTCCAAAACCGATTTGTTAGGAATCCGAAACTATTTTATTCGCCCATGGGCTAATACACAAAGCAGAAATAACAAAAAAAAAAAAAAAAACAGTCAGATTTGCGTAAAACACCACAAACGCGTCTGCTCGCAACGAACGTTACACGGGAAGCGTCACTTCCTCGTGTAAGGAAGCCAAGAGGAGTCGAGTGGTGTGTCCAGGTTTGCATAGTTAGTCGAAAACCGATTTTCGGTCGTAATCCGAGGCGCAAAAATCTCAAATTTTCTGATCAAAAACTGATTTGGTCGAGAACAGAGACGTTCGAAAACCGAGGTATGACTGTATAGATTTAAATACAAGAGAAAACAACATTTGAATAGCTGTCCGCTCTCGTACCCGCTGTGCCTGAAATAGTTAAAGTCACAGTCACGCAAAATTCGGATATTGACTTTTTGTAGACAGTATCACTCCAAACCCTCAACGTCTCCATTAAAACGTTTTAATAGCCGTCCCCTCGAGTAACCGCTGTGCCTGAAATCGTTAAAATCACTGCCAGCAAAATGTTGCTGTTGACTTTTCGTACACAGTAGCACTCCAAACCCTCAACGTCTCCTTTAAAGAGCGATAAAGCAAAGGGGAACTGTATCCCTATTTCAAAAACTCTAGCTGTCTTCTGTTGGACTTGACGACTGGTCTCTGTTCTGTCGCAGGTGTTGGGAATGGGAGAACAATGGAAGGGCGGTGATGTTGGACGCTCTATCGGTGGAGGACAAAAAGTCAGACTACTGAAGGAGACCATGGAAGGTCTAGCTGACCAGGAGGACCTCGTGGTCCTCTTTGTAGATAGGTATGTGGCGTTTCGAGCATTTTCTACTTTGACTGACGACTGCGTATCAGGAGTTTAATTTGAAACACCCACACGGAGTGTGTCTCTATCGTCCGACAGACAGTAGCAATTACTAGCGCGAGAGGCGTTTCTGCAGATTTTCCTGAATCCCTTTCTGAGTCTTGCAAAGGTGTTATGATGTAAGCACAGCCTGCTTGAAGATCTACGAGTTTACAAAACCGTGTCAGTGTAGTTTGGAACCATGACGGCTTTATGAGCCTAATATGGAAGGTGATAATGTATGTCACGTGTCGTAGAATAATTTTGTTGAAAAGCTGGCTCATCTTGAATGTGTGTTGATGCCAAAGGCGACCAAAATTAATAGCCTTAATAATTACCAAAATATCTTTGCAAATGTTTCTGTCATGGTTATTACAAATGTATTTTAATGGTAAAATGTGAATTATTGTGATCCAAGGTCAAACTATTTTGTCGTTACAAAACTATGAAAAAAAATTGTTTTGAAGAGCGAGTGGTTGAACAATAAAATTGATTAATTCTGACTTCTCAGAGAAATTCTGGTAATCCAATTCAAATGTACGTGGGGAAAAAGGGCCCTCATTTCTGTGGGGTGGGGGGGGGTTGGGGAGTGGGGGGCCTAAAATGTCAAAAGCACTTATTTAGATAAGTTTCTGCAGCGAGCACTCAAGAGAATGGTGCTCATCCAGGGCCTGTTGCAATTAATTGGCAGTTATGTAGTGAGCTAAAAAATGTAAAATAAAAATAAATAAATAAATAAAAACTGTGCCATTTTGCCACAAAGGTTAAATTATTTTCTAGATATTTGCACGTCTCCAATGAGGGGGAAACATTACTCCTGATTTAATTAGAGTCCTGTATGTTTTGGCTTGTTTTTCCCCATGTTTAAAAAATAAAATAAAAATACACCCTCAAAATTCTCACAAGCCAGAATGGCGAGCCAATAATCTTGAACAAAAACCATGCGGTAAAAATATTGCCCAAAAGTAATCACACAACCAAAAACACGTTCCCATTCTGTCAGTTGATGCCAAAAATATTTGGCATTCGGTTCTTGAAGCGTCTTTGGCCGCAAGTGTAGCTAAAATAATCAAGCGAGGTTGGTGTCAAAGTTATTAACGATTTTTATTTTGTTCAAACGTTTTAGAGGTCCTTGTATACAGAACAAAGAGTTTTGAATTTATGATGGACAGGTCGTTGCATAAACATGTGTGGGCCAGATGCGGTTCCGCAATAGCATACAGACGTCATCTGCGAGAGTAGACTTCTCATCTCACAGGCCTAAAGGTGGGGTGAGTGAGAGTGAGAGCGTCGTCATTTTAAACACTTGCCACTCCCAGGTGGTCCTGTGTAAACAGTTAGGCACCATTTGTCATGTCTGTCATTGGAATTCGAAAGGCCGTGCAAGCATCAACACGGTTTGACGAAAGGTCATTGAAGGAATGCTCGCCAATGCGAAGAATGTCCTCTTGTTTAAGAAAAGATCTGGATCAACCTGAAAGGCCAAGAGTCATGATGGACTGACCTCAAAGGGAGAAAATAAGCTTCTGTTATATTTCATCTTCCCCCTATGCCCATTCTAGCTATGATCTTATCTTCGCCGGCGGTCCAAAGGAGATTCTCAGGAAGTTCCAACAAGCCAATCACAAAGTCATTTTTGCTGCCGAGGCCCTGATCTGGCCAGATAAGCGACTGGCTGACAAATATCCGTCGGTCCGCAGTGGCAAGCGGTACCTCAACTCAGGAGGTGGGTGCCAAAACATTCCCAAATCGGTGAAAGAATTTTCATTTTGAATTGCTGTGACTCCTTCCTGTTGTCAAGATGAGGCAAATAGAGCATCAAGTTCGAGTTATCTGGCCTACAATCACTTCACACCCACTTCAGCCTGAATCTTTCTATAAACCTCCACCCTGATTAACCATAGTCGACAATTTATACTTGGTCGACTGCTCATCACTCTATTGCCTCTACCTGAGAAGTTCCACATTCGAGTGGTTAAAATAGCTTAAAATGGAAGCCAATTACAAAATGTTCTTGAGAGTAAGATGTTCTGTGCACCTCCACTAGTCTAAACACGGCATTCTAATTCATATTATGTTTGTGGAAGATGAGTTACGCAGTAAAATCCACCATTGTTTTTTTCGAGCTCAGGGGGCGGCCATTTTGCCACTTTCTGTCGACTGATGATGACATCACAGTAGCTCAGGGCTCAGATAACGACCAATCATGGCTCAGCTTGAGATAGCAGGTGAGCCGTGATGAGTCGTTGCCTGAGCCCACCTGAGCGACATTGATATCATTTTCAGTCGACAGGACGAGACAAAATGGTCGCCTACTGAGATGGCTTTAAAAACTGGTGGATTTTACTCTTCAACCCATATTCCACAAATGCAATATGAATGACAACGCCATGTTTACACTAGTGGAGGCATATAAAATATACTACTAAAAGGAGAATTTGAGCGTCAACTTCCCCTTTAAAGGAATGCTAACACACGTTTTTTAAACACGAAACCACAAAATGTACTTTATTATAGCTTGTTTTAAGACAGACGTATATTTTGACTGCCATTACTGTTTTTTGGAATGGGGACAAATCCATTCATGTGATAGAAGAGTCGGAGCGACTCACAACTTAGCCAAAGACTGACTGTGAAACATGACTCTCATATCATAACAACATGCATTGAACTACATTACAAGAGAGGTAATTTATTTTGCATAAAATGATCTCAAAGTAACTCAAAGCAGAAAATAAGATCGCAAAAAATATTGACTTGCAGTCCAAGTGTCATGCTCCTGCTGCATTCCGCTAGCAGCTCCAGGACACACAATTACGGCGTTTACCCTGGTCATCAACATGGGGCGGACCTCCCAGTCTGGAGCATGGCCGCCTTCCCTTTGATTACAGACTACTTTTAGCTTTCGTTTTCACCGACATGACATGTGGCTTTGTCTTGGCTTCACTAGCGCGCGGTAGTTTGTATGAAATTGCCGGGTATGCTAGCAGTCATGGGTGCTACTTCCAAAGTGACCATTTGAACGGTTGAGCCTCTTGACTCAGAACAAGTGGGGTCAGTTTTGTTGGGACAGAATCAAGGCTCACAGTGTACGCCGAAGTACGCCTGCATTTGAGTAGATGCAATTCCACTCCCCCCAAAAAAGTAATAATGCTTTAAATGGGTTCTTGTGGGGTTTAACGGCTACTTTCACCGAACAATAACATCACCGAGTGTTATTTTTCTAACAGTGGGAAGCATCCCAGAAGGAAATCCTTTTCCAGCATTTCTGGCCGTCGCTTGGATCAGACCCCCAAAAAGCATTTGGTCGAAAATAAATAACTAAATAAGTCTGTTTTTCTTGAACGTCGTTCCCATTTTTTTTAGGCAATGAACTGTCAAACCTGTTTCCAGTTCTCTCAACCCTGCAATCAGTCAATGCGGTCAGTGTCCTCGAGATACGACGGGAAGAAAGCGGGAGTGGCCATGTGCTTTAATAGCACGCTGTGCTCCTGTCAGACATTCAAATCACATGGTGAAGTACATTCCGATTTCCCGAGGGATAAGAAAGGCTGTACTTGCGGAACATTGGTGACAATTACACAAAGGCGGCGTTTATGGTCATGGGCGACATAACTGACTCAAACTGGCTGCTAGTTTTTTTTATATATATATATATGCATCTTTGAATTCTCTTGCACTGTGTTTTAAACTCAAAATGTGTTTCACACTGTTTATCACTTGCAGGAATAATTGGTTATGCTCCATACATGAACCGAATGGTTTCACAATGGAACCTTCAGGACAACGACGACGACCAGCTCTTCTACACGAAAATATTTGTGGATCCACTGCAAAGAGTACGTGTTTAGAACTCGAATAATGCTATGAAAATAATGAGATTTTCTCAGCCAAACAAGTCTCCATTTATCCCCACCCCGTCTGTTAGGACTCTCTCAACATGACACTGGACCACAAGTGCCACATTTTCCAGAACCTGAATGGCGCAGTTGGTGAGAAATCCCAGAGAGCTTCTTTATTCCATTCCCCACTAATGTGTCCTGTTTTCAAGCTAATATAGTGAAATATAGTGGTACCTCTATTTACGACCGTCTCTTCATACGAAATTTTCAAGTTACCAAATGCCTCAACAGGAAAATATCGCCTCTAGTTACGAAACACATTTCAGGATACGAAAGGTAAAAATACAGTATGGCCGGCTACTCGCAGCTCCGAGTTTCAAGAATGCAACAAATTTATAGCTGCTCTGTTATTGGCTATTACCAAGAATCGTCCTGGCATCCCATTGGCTAAGAGGGACCTCGATTGCATGTGTCTTTGTGTGTAGATAAAATGTGTTTATGCTGTGTCCTCGTCATTCGGCCCTCAGGCCATGAGTTTAGTTTGATGTAAATGTGAATCACCCAGAAAAAGTGTTCACCAGTCCGGCATCGCTCTTTATGCTGATGTTTGCCATGAAAATTTTCAAAGGATTGTTAAAAGCCGACAAAACTAAACATCCTTGGTTCAATTCCTTACAAAACGCCAGGCAAAAAACACTTCTGAGAGAGAACATGAACTAAAGAGTGCAAAAAACGATGAGGATGCAGTTGAAAGTTAAATGACAATCATTTTTCTTCTTTATTTTTCACATTATGAACAACTCTCATTTATTGTGCAATAATCTAATTGTAACATGTATTCCTTACATATTTTGATGCATTGTTATGCTTTAGAAAACATTTATGTCTGAAATTTGGGGGGGCTTGGAACGGATTAGGGCATTTACAAGGAAAACGCGTTTCTACTTACAAACTTTTCTAGTTAAGAAATTTGTTCCAGAACGAATTAATTTCATAAGTAGAGGTATCACTGTACCAACTCTAGCTTCTGAGAGACTGTATATTGGAAACCCAAGTTGGAAGTTCGGCTGATTAAAACATTGCCGTTTTCAACCACGCGTTCTGTAAATGTCCATAACCTGCTCTGATCTACAGTATCTCGTGTTCATACTTTTGGCAGATGAAGTGCTTCTCAAATTTGGAACCAACCTTGTGAGAGTGAGAAACACAGCGTACGACTCCCTGCCGGTGGTTGTCCATGGCAACGGGAATACTAAAGTGAGTCACAAATGAGTCTCTTGGACGCACCGGTTCACCTCGAGTCATGCTTCGAAATGCGCGCGGTAGGTTGAGGAATCTCATCAAAGACGGCGCTTTTATGTTGAGCCTGTCGGTCTTTGAAGGATGAAGGTGTCGGATGAGTTTGGTGACACTCGGGCATAAACATTTCTAATGAGTTTCCCACTTACGGAAGAAATATACACACTATTCCTTTCTATTTATGACTCACACTTTTATTCTGTGGGGAAGAACGCTCACCCAAACTAGGCCATCATGCTTCTGTCTTTCCTCTGTTGGTTGGAATAACAGTTTACGGATCATTTTCACTTGACTCCCTGTGTGTGACCTATCCAAAACTGTTGAGTCATTCTACCCAGACGTTTCAACATCTGCAGAATAAACTCACAATGGTCGATAACATAACAACAATCCGAGCACGACGGCCAGGGCCGAGCCCCTCCAAGTCCAAAATGTTGCAGCTGAGAGTTGTGTGCTGAGCACCTTTTGTCACAAATTGTCTCTACTGGGTGTTAGCAAGGCACGGCCATATAAAATGTAAACCTACCAAAACAGGAAAAATGCTTGAAATGTTGCTTATGTTGACATTAATCATCCGTAACCAGCTCTGAATGCTGTCCCACGCAGATGTACTTGAACTACTTGGCCAACTACGTGCCCAACGCGTGGAACTACGAACACGGCTGCAGCCACTGTGACGACGATGTCGTGGATATGTCTCTGTTGAAAGTAGGTCCCATTTTTTTCCCCCCCTTTCGTTTGATCTCGCGTTATATTGGGCTTGTGGAAAATTCATCTTCAACATACCTCGCCCCCCTCCTATTCCTGTAGGAAAGGATGAAACACTGCCTGCCCTCTGTCGGGGGGCTGTCTAGACAGTTGGAGTAGGGCGCCGACTGTCCACTTTCAAGAGATAAGCCCAAGTGTTGCCCATGGCCCTTTGCTAAAATAATAGGTTACGTACCTCATGTAAGGGAAACTACTCGGGCGAGAGAAAGCCGCTGTGTTGCAGGATATGGCTTTTGCGGTTTTCTGAAAGACTCATTTAAAATGGGTGTCACCGCTGACCGGTCTTCCCTTTTTGTGGGCTTCTCCGTATAGGTTCTGTCCACAATCTCCAGTTATAGCGGTCATGTGGAAAATGTGTCGCAGAGTTCAGTCAAACCTTATACTTGGACCAGAATGGCAGGAATTTGGAAACGTCTCAGGTTATGTGGTGGTGTCTTCTTGGTGGTAACCACATTTGGAAGCATTTTTTTTTTTTGTATACTAATAGAGGTGTCCCTGGTACTTCAGAAATGTGCTCAACGGTGATTTACAATATTTATATATAAAAGCCCTGCGAGGCTCTGCGCTCATGAAAAAGAATCTCCTTAAATGGTTGACGCAGATTCAAGAGAGCTGCATGAGAAAAAGCAGCTCTGTTCAAGTAGCTCTAATTCGGCGTCATACATCGACACCACATACACAAAAATTTGGGCCTAAAATGTGCATACGGACACTTGTATTGATAATTCGCCTGCAGAAAACACGGAACAAATAATGAAAGATAAGCCTTCCAAAAAATGTTTCACATCTTTTACCCAACATGCACACCCAAAGTACAAGAACAAAATGAGTAGGCAGGGGAAAGACAACACTCGTTCACCCTGTGGCGTGAGCTCAGGTGATCCTTGTCCTCCGATGTCCTTTTTTATTTATTTTCTTTGCATCCCATTTAACCCTTTCAGGGACGGCAGTTACTACAGTGGACAGCTTATCATGTTATCAGGTTACCAGGTGCACAAAAAGGTTAATACCAAACTATGTTGTTTTCCGCTAAGTCACAGTGTGGTGCCTCTCTAATCAGGGGGCAGGTTTTTTTTTTTTTTTTTTTTTTTTTTTAGCATTGACGTGCCAAAAAAAAGGGGTTCCCTTGCCTCCACCTCTAACGCCATAACCTAAATTGTTGCCTTTGTGAAATGTGTTCTTTTAATTTGATGGGGCATTCACTCGCAAATTCAAGCCCTCACGCCAAGTTACGCCGATGTATCGAACGGAGGAACATGTGGGCGTCGTTTATCCAGATTGCAAATTGAAAGAACGACCCTGTCAATTACTGTATTTGCACACGATAAGGCGCTTCGGAGAATAAGGCGCACCTTCAAAGAATGGCCTATTTTAAAACTGTTTTCATATGTAGGGCGCACCGCATTATAAGGCGCACAAAATAGAAGCTACAATAGTGACTGCGGTTGCTTTACGCATCCACTAGATGGAGCTATGCTAAAGGGATACAATACAATACAGATTTATTAAACAGAGTGTCACAACCGCTGCAGCTGTAACAAAGCACTTTACAGAATATTTAAAATACTACGTCAAAGGAATCAGAATATTGATCCATATATAAAGGTGCATCGGATTATCATAATAATAGAAATAATACATTTCATTTTGAAAAAATTCATTGTACTCAAAGACACTTTACAAGAGTTTAAAACATGGGATAAAATGTACACTTTAAAGCCAAGCATAAATTATTTAAAACAAACACATAAGGCGCATTGTCATCTTTTTAGAAAACTGAACACTTTTGGGTGTGCCTTATAGTGTGGAAAATACGGTACAATGATTTCTAATTGACGAATTAAGCCGATGGCAATTTTGCATATGGACCGAAATTGTGCGCAGAGTTGGAATATTTCGACAATGAATGAGGCCTAACGACGTTATTATTATTTATTTATTTTTTACAAATAACTGGTGGTGTCTTACACTGTCTCATGTGGAAAAAGTGAGGCCATCATGTCATGGAAATACTGGGGGGCGACAGTATCGTGGCAAAATTGAGTTCATAAGGAAGTTCTGCTTGATTCTTTGTGTGCTTTTGCTTAGAAACTGGTGTACACAATTGGAATTTCATTGCCAAAGACAATAACAAGCTAGGCCACCACATCCCGATGCTTTATTTTGTGTAAAAACACTGCGTGGACACTCGTCTGCTCTAGGGAGTTTCTTTTTTTGGGCCCCCTCCCTGCACACTGGCAGAATTCTTAAGACTTCCATCGTGCGCCTTAAAACCAGACGTTGCAAACCTTCAAATTAGATGCTTGCATCCCTTTTCATCGCTGTCCCAGAGCCATGCTGTGAACTGGTCACAGGGAGTTGCAGTCCAGGATGAACTTTGGTGGCAGAGTTGCTTGGGAAAATGTTTCCCCTTTAATTTGGGTTGTTTTTTTCCCTTCACGAGTGTTTACAGACTCTCCCTGACTATCATGTTATACGTGGCGATGCGGGACAGAAGTTCTTGTCAAACCCTCAAATGCAGAAATCTCAAGAGGAAGTTTTCATAGATGTCACGGATGATTCTGTTGCTTGGTGTGAAAAACGTCATTTCCGAATGGATGTATTGCCTGTGAGGCACTGACACGGTATAATGTATGTTCTGGATTATTGCTCAGTTTTATCGAAATGCGACATAGAATCTCCCAATTGGTGAACGAATCAGAGTAAAGATTTTTCCTGACAAGCTATCGTTGATAGCATACGCCATATGTAAGGCAGATGACTGCAAAATACACCCAGCGTGGGCTCAATCATGTCAGCAAAGTGACATTCAAGTCAACCGAAAAGCTCCGCTGACGAGAATGCCATTCGGCACAACTTCAAAGTATCAACAAAGCTAATGTGAGCTGTCAAACGGTTCCGTGATTTATGCCAAATAGTGCTCCGTTTGCCGGACTTGATGTTTGAAATTTCTGCATTTTTGTTTCTGTCACGTTTCGACAGGAGTACCCCAAAGTGCTCCTCGGAGTCTTCATCGAGCACCCGACGCCATTTCTACCTGAGTTCTTCCAACGGTTGCTGACGTTGGATTATCCCAAAGATAAACTTCATGTTTTTGTCCACAATAACGTGAGTACTTGCAACCGACGTTATTCCTGCGCACGGCCTTCTAATCTATCAATGCCTGCCTGATTGTCAGGAGGTTTACCATGAGAGGCACATGCAGAAATTCTGGGAGGAACATCGTAACGTCTTCGGCACCTTAAAAGTCGTTGGACCGGAAGAAAATCTCAGCCAAGGCGAAGCCAGAAACATGGCCATGTACGTACGATTTTAAACACTTGCTTTTCCAGATTTTGCCACAGCCTTATTGCAAAGTGAAAAAAAAAAATAACAGGAAATCACATACACTTAAATAGTCAAAGCCTTTGGTCAACACTTTTGTTGATGGAAATTAAGTCTTTGAAAATTAGATTCTCTGTTTGGGCAGTTCCCCTTTGTATAACCTCTCAAACTCCATCCGGTTAGACGGGAGCGTGCATTTACGGCGTAGGTGTCAAACTCGGGTTCTGATGGTCAGCTCATCGGCCAGCTCTGCTCTACTTTGAATCCGGAAAACATGCCGGATAACGGGCCCTCCCGGACCCGAGTTTGACACCTGCGAACAGTCATTTTTAGAAACAAAACCTCTCTAATCTTCTAAAAATCAAATGATCCATTAGATCAGGGGTGTTAAACACATTCAAGTGACCGTTTTCCTTGGAGGGCCGTATGACTGCGAAAGCATTTAAAGAAGTCAAGAAAAATGGTTGATTCAACGATTGTAATGACGGGTTTGGTAACAAGAAAATGCTTACAATATCTCTCTTATTTATTACATATGAGAAGTTGAAATGTTGGTCCAGATTTTAGCAATCATGGTAGACGTTGACATGTTTCATTTGCTTTCGCTGGCCACATAAAAGGATGCGGCACATAAAAGGATCTGGCCCCCGGGCATTGAGTTTGACACCTGTGCATTAGATAATTGGAGATTACCAGCAAAGATCCAACAGTGAAAATGGATGCTTTGGCGGTGAAACATTTTCACGTGGCTCTTTAACTGCTTGTCAATTTGCATTTTTTTTTAGCCCTGGATTTTAAAACGACTTATTTCTTCACCTTGGTGTCTTTAGGGATCTTTGCCGCCAGGATGCCACATGCGACTTCTACTTCAGCATCGACTCAGACGTGATGCTTACCAACGCACAGACTCTGAAGCTCCTCATTGAGCAGAACAGGTAATGCGGTGCTCACTGGAAAAAAAAACAACCTCCCATGCGGCTGTGAAGTTCACGGGACTGTTGAATTTATTCTCAGCGTGGTAAAACCGCAGGCGCGTTGCAGCAAAGCAGCAAGAGTTTAAAAATAATCGGCGCCGGTTTCCTGGGGTTTTTCGTTTGTTTTTTTGCTGACCACATGGAAACAGCGACAGCCCCTCATTGCGCTAACCCCGACGTGCCACTTTGCATTACGCAAAATACCAAACATGCAAACTCCTGTCTCCTTTCTGCAGCTCATATAATGCAAAGAAAGCATCCCACAAACGACATCTAGTCGCTCTGGCCGTAGCTTAACGTTGCATACGATGGTCTTCCAGGGTTATTTCAAGGGAGGATGGAGGATTCTTTGCTGACCGTGAAGTTTCCAAATGACAAGAAAAAAAAAGAATCCGGCACAAGCGGAGTACCGTCTTGACGAACACTTTGATTTATATTTCAATGATTAACAGATTTATGCTTTATGCTTTAAAAAGTAGTTAGCTTTGAGACGAAACATAGGAGGGAGATGGTAAAATATGGGTTGGGTACTTGGGTGATGATATAGGATTAAAATTATTCTCTCCTGTGACCACTCCGCCATTTTGCCCCCACACAGGAAAATCATCGGCCCCCTTGTGACTCGCCACAACAAGCTGTGGTCCAACTTCTGGGGAGCGCTGAGTCTGGATGGTTATTATGCCCGCTCGGAAGATTACGTGGATATTGTGCAGAGGAAACGAGTGTAAGTACAAGAAGCTTTCACATCTGCATGTATCCCGCATCATCAACCGCTCACCATCCATCCATCCATCCATCCATCATCTGCTCTGCTTATCCTCACAAGGTTTGCCAGCCAATCGCAGGGCACACAGAGACAATCACCCCTATGTACAATTTAGAGTGATCCATTTATCCTCCATGCACAGGTTTGCCAGCCAATCGCAGGAGCAAACAGAATACAAACAGAAACCCACACGGGCACGGATCAGAACTATGAAGGCCGTACAGGAAGGCCGAAGCCGGAATCGAACCCTGCACCTCTGCACTGTGAGGCCGACGTGTTAAGCAGTCGACTACGGGACCACCCAAATGCTAACTACAATTTATCGAAACAAGCCAATACCATACGTAGCAGATCGCAATGACTAAACTCCATCCTGACCGATGACCGCCAAATCTACCACGTTGTACTGGCCAAAAACACTTACTAAATACTATTAGAATTGCCCCCCCCCCCCCACACACACACACACAACACTAAAATAGATCATCCACGCAGGTAACAGGGCAACTAGGGCTCAGAAATGCAAATGAAAACAACATTCAGTCATAAGGCCGCCATACCACACACCTTCAGACACTTGGCTTGTGGAGCTGCCAATCAAATCTCCGCATGAGTGTCTGGGACGCACATCTGAGTGGCAATCGTGCCTCATTTCACGTCGTTGCGTTGTTTCCAGGGGGGTGTGGAACATTCCTTACATGGCGCATATCTACCTGGTCCGGGGGACTCTTTTGAGGAAGGAGTTGAAAGAAAGGAACTACTTTGTTCTTGAGAAACTGGACCCCGATATGGCTATGTGTAAACACACCCGAGAGCTGGTAAGGACGGCTTTTGATTTCGATCTATTATGCTTCTCCAAAGACATTTGAGACAAAGACATGATAGAAATGCTGTGGATCATAACCCTGTAAAAGTCAACAGCGCAAATGGAAGGTGACCAATGGCAAGTATACGTTTGAAATGCCTCTTGTGTGTTGTGACGGCATGGCGGTAGCGCGTTCGTGCAATGGTCAGCTTTATATGTTGTCGTATCCGGTCAGTCCCCGCTTTTCAGTCTTTCCTGATCCTGTTGTGTGTAACCACTGGCTGACGATGACCTGATCCAAGTTTCACTTTTTTAACCAAAACTGTTTCTTGTCATTGCTTCAAGCTGTTGACATGCCGCCTTGAGCGCTGCACTAGCTATCAGGTCTAATTTCAAATTGGTGCCTTTTGCGGTCCTGCATGCATTCCGCCCACTAACTAAACATCTGCTTCAGAGGGAATCTTGCTTCTGTTTCCAAAGCGGGCACATTTCCTCACCGCCCCTTATGTTGCTCTGTTACCCTGTTGTCTTTATTTGAAATAATTAAGCCATGTGGTATCCTATTTACATGATGCTTCTCCTTCGTTTTAGACCAGTCAGAGAGAAAAAGAGTCCCCTTCTCCGGAATCATTCCATATGCTCAGGCCCCCAAAGGTTTCCATTTGTTTTGATTACTGCTGTTATCTGAAACGTCAATATCCAACGGGTTAGCACTCAGAAGCCAGCCCAAGCTTGGGCTTGTGACAATGTTTGGGTGGATGTTCAAGTATTTCATAAGTCCGCATTTATTCTGTGTTAGTTCTTCAGGAACATCAATGCGTCCTGGTTTTGAGTTGATGTTGAGCCAAAGGGCTGTTAAATTTGATCTGAGGCTTAAGCAGATCTGCTTGTCCCAAGAAGCTAGGAGGAAAAAGAATGTTAAAGACCATCATACCGTACATTTCAAGAGCCCCGTCCTGATACTTGACCGGAAAACCAGCTGCTTGATCTTGAAAACCACGACCAATATCAGACTAGGCTTTTTCCATACGTTGTCATCCACCTCCACAAACAACACAGCCTTTTATGACGGACATTTTGCAAACCTTTGTGACATTTTGTGAACTTGATCAAGCCTAGTCTGATTTTGTGTCCAAAACTTCCCTCCTGCCTCCCTATAGAGGACAATATTGCTCCTAGAATTGCACCCCTTCTGTCCCTGTTCTCCTGCCCTTCCTTTCACCTCACCAACCCCCCACCCTGAATTGTTCCCGTCCCACCAACACCCACGTGAACGCCCCCCACCTCCCTCCTGAGCCACTCTTATCACACCCATAAATAATCTTTGATTATTTATCTGGCTTCTGTTTCTGCTCTACCTAAATCAGACAAACAAAAAAATATATTTTCAATTTGATATCAGAGTGCTAACCAATAATTACGTTGCGCCAATAATGTACAGCTAAAGCCTCCTGTCAGACATTTTGAAGTGTACGTTTTATGCCTTGTGCGTAACTACGGCTTTTCCTATCTGTTGCAGGGAGTCTTCATGTACTTAACAAACCTACACGAATTTGGGAGGCTTCTTTCCGCAGCCAATTATAACACTTCTCACTATAACAGTGACTTGTGGCAGATATTCGAAAATCCCCTGGTAAGTAGCTACTACCGTGACCTTTGATTTGCAGAAAGGCGAGTAACCACCTGAGGAGCTCGGTAGCCGTAATTAAAAGACTCAAGTCATGAGACGCGACTCAGAATGTGCCGTGTGGCGCCATAGGCGATTGCTAGTTGCGGGAGAGGATTAGTGCTGCCTGGTAAAGGCCTCTAATACCGAGTGGTCTTTGCAGGACTGGAAGGAGAAGTACATCCATCCCAACTACATGAAAATCTTCACAGAGAACAACTTGGAAGAGGTTTGTGTGTATTTTGTTTACAGACAAGAGTACAGTATGACTGAATGCCAGACAGTACGTGTATTCCACCATCTGTTTTTAATCTAAATAACTCAAGATTATCGGTAACGGCCTCCTCACGGCGAAGGTGGGACTTCCAAATAAGTGTGTATGTTTTTGGCCCGCAGCCTTGTCCAGATGTGTTCTGGTTCCCGGTCTTCACGGAAAAGGCCTGTGATGAAATTGTGGAGGAGATGGAGAACCACGGTTCGTGGTCCGGTGGCAAACATGAGGTCAGTCCCGTGTCAATGTCGCATCAGTGAACACAGTGCCCAAAACAAAGTCAGCACATACCGACACTAGCCTTTTCTTCATTTGCGCATTTGCTAGCAGCATGCAAAATAGTGCATGCTGCCAGATTCAACCCCCCCGTTACCCCACAGTATTTCATTTGAAATAAAAATAAACAATGTTCTTGCTTCACTGCAAAGAAATGGGGCCTGCTCGAGTAAACAACCAACAATGAGAATTGGGCCCAAAGAATTAGAGGCATCCCCCATGATGACTTGTTAACATTCTTTCAGAGGAGGGGAGGGTGTTCTCCGAGACATGAATTTGAAGGCACCTCTTTTTGCCGGCGGCGGTTTAGTTTTATATTGACCAGATGTGAAAACAAAGTGGACCGTCTTAATATGATTGGCCACGATGCATAAAAGGGGCGATGATGTTGCCTTGATTACATCTATCATGTTGTTCAGACATTTAAAACCGCATGACCGGGAGCTCTAGAAAGAGTGTTATGTCGCAAGAATTGCAATAAAAAGCAGTGAACCGATCAGATGGGGTCATTCTAGCACCAAAAGTCTCATAGGAAAATGGTCAATTTCAGAATGTGTTCGCAACCCGGCACATTTGAAGACAAAAGTAGCATTAAACGAAGCAGAATCTGTCCATTTCACCTGAGGACGTTTTGTAATTAGCATATTCATGTACCGTATTTTCTGCACTATAAGGTGCACCTAAAAGCATACGATTTTCTCAAACGCCGACAGTGCGCCTTATAATCCAATGTGCCTAATATATGGATTGATATTCTGATTTCTTGGATGTTGTATTTTAAGTGTTCTGTCAAGCGCTTTGTTACAGCTGCCGCGATTGTGAAAGCTCTATAAAAATGAAGCTGTATTGTATTGTATTCACTTTAATGTAACGCCATCTAGTGGATGCATAACACGACCGCAGCCACTGTTGTAGTTTCTATGTGGTGCACCCTCTATAATGAAAAGTTTTAAAATAGGCCATTCATTGAAGGTGCGCCTTACACTCTGTAGCGCCTTATCGTGCAGAAAAAACTGTACTTTGTTTTGTTTGTTTGTTTTTTTGTTCAACAGGACAAGAGGATTGCTGGTGGCTACGAGACAGTCCCAACGGACGACATCCACATGAAGCAAATCGGCTTTGACAAAGAGTGGCTTCACTTTATCCGAGAGTTCATCGCACCTGTCACACTCAAAGTTTTCTCCGGATACTATACAAAGGTCCGTAATGTCTAAAAGCTTTATTTACAATCCAAACTCCAAATATTCCACTTTGGAGCTGAACACCTCTTTTCAAGCCTTTATTGCTGGCCCACATTGAAGAGGAAAACTCGTAGTGTAGTTCTGAAATCTTTTAGGACACCGGTCCCGGAACTTTTCAGACACAACTCATAACTCAACACCCAACAGCTTCAGAAGCAGAAACAAGTCATCAATCCAAAAGGAAAAAAAATGCTTGCCTTTACATGCACACTACATGACACTTTAACCCTTTCAGGCGCAGCCGTTACCACAGTGGACAGCTTATCATGTTATCAGGTTACAGGGAGCATGAAAGGGTCCAAATGTGAAAACGGTGGTGACAACTAAGTCGATGTATTTTCCATCCCGCTGCAGGGTTACGCGCTCATGAACTTTGTCGTCAAATATACTCCTGGGAGGCAATCATACCTGAGGCCCCACCATGACTCCTCCACCTTCACTATCAACATTGCCCTCAATAACAAAGACACAGACTTTCAGGTAAGACCAGGTGTCACATAGCTGACTACATGCTGAGACTTTCTGAAGTCAGTGTTTCCTACTTTAGGGTCAAGACGTACGTTTTAAAATTGGAATAATCTCACGGCACATCAACCAAGAAAGTCAGAGACGGTGCCGCTAGATCGATGAACAAAGATACATTATTTGTGGTCAAATCATTTTCCGTAGCAGAAATCACTGAGCCCGCGTTGCTTCTTCTCAGGGCGGCGGCTGTCGTTTCCATCGATATAACTGCTCCATAGAATCACCTCGGAAAGGCTGGAGCTTCATGCACCCAGGACGACTGACTCATCTCCACGAAGGTCTACCCACTACCAATGGCACGCGCTACATTGCTGTGTCCTTCATCGACCCCTAAAAAAAAAAACAACCAAAAAAAAACCCCTTAAAAACTGTCAGATTTCACTGTAATTGAAACGTTTGCTCTTCCCTTCTCATCTTTGTGCATTTTTGTGGCTCCGTTTTGTAGATTTGCATTTTGAAAGCTATTTTCAACCAATTTCTGTCAGACAGAACGTTGACTGGGGAAAGGGTCACGGCAAATTCTTCCCTGATGTACATAAAAGAGCTCGCAGGGTACACCAATTTCGGACGTTTCATTTCCAGTTAGTAAAACAAATGGCGGTGCTTTCATGAGGTATTTCGTGACCTCATCAGGATTTGACCATTGTTGTCCTTTTGACTGTTGGCTGTGTCAGGCTAGTGTGCAGGTTGTCCTTTGTGCGTTTGATGTGTTAAGATTTGAAAATTTGAACATGATTTATTGTGTTAAAAAAAACGGTTCCTGTTTTTAGACAGAATTCATTTGGGCGACTGAAGAGACTCGAGGTGTTTGTGGTTCAACAATCTATTTTTGTATTTTGCACAGCAGAATTCTAAAACCGGTGAGCAGAACTCGCTGCGAGTTCTGTGACTTGAAGGTTTGCCTCTTTGAACATTGACATTCCTCTTCATTTCTGAAACAAAAATCGGAGAAAGAAAAAAACAATGTCCTGTGTGAATGGATTTTGCAACGCAGCAAATTGCCTTTTTAATTTATTATTAAAAATCTAATAAAAAAAATCTAAGAGATTTTCATTGATTATTCAGACTATTATTTCTAACAGATTCAATCGAGAACTAATTGATTACCAAATTAATCGATTACTTTTGATATGTTTTGAATCGTCCAGGCCACTGAATTTGGTTTTTTTTTGGGGGTTATTAAACTTTATATTGAATTTTTCTAAACAGTTCGAAAAAAAGCAAAACATGGTCACGTGTTTAGATACATAGAACATCAGTTCCAGGCATCAAAATAGAACATACATCACATAGACATCCCGGTGAAACGGGTTATTACTCCTGCCCTCCCACGTATACACTGTCCTGAACACCGTGTCACATGAATAGAAAAATACTGAAATAAAATAATAATAATAATAAACAAAAATAAAACAACTTGAGTGGAATGGGGCCAATGGGGTAACTTGTCTATCTGTTCAAGCACTTCCTTAGGTTTCCGTGAATTTTATCCAGGTATCCCATAATGTTTCAAATTTTTCTCGTTCGCCTCGAAGATTAAATGTCGGTTTCTCCATTTCAAAAATGTCCCCAACCACCTTAATCCAGTCTTTGACTGTTGGGGGATCTTTTGTCAGCCATCTTCTTGTGATTGCTTTTTTTGCTTGCTAACAACAAGATGTTGTAGGTGTATTTCTGGGCAAAGTTAATGGTAAACAGGCCACTGAATTTTCAATGTTGAAATACTTTGAATTTCAGCATCTCAATTGTAAATACTGTAAATATTTTCTGACACGTTACGGAGCAAAGCACAACGTAAGTGCATCATACTTACTGCTTGTGCATTTTCTGCACTGTCAATTTGAAATAATGCCAAGCTTTTGAATAAACGGAAGGAAATAAAAACATATTTTTGGAAATACAATCATCGAAATCATCGACGGGCTTCGTCTATGATTCAAATAATTGTTGGATGCAGTCCTATTCCTGTTGACTGTAAATTAGGCATGACTGACCCCCCCATCCCAACATAACATGCCCTCTGCATCAAAAATGCTGAATGACTAGAATGGATGACTCACGACAGCAGACGGCTGTCCTCCGCTTTCTCACAATCCCACTTGGCCTTCCAACTCCTCGAAGCTGACCTTCCCCGACCGAACATGTCACACGCAGAAACCATCACGCTTGCTTCTGAACTCTGAACGCTTGCAACGAGTGTTTGGATGTCGACGGATGAGCTCCACGAGTGCAAATGTAGTTCAGTTTACCTTGGGGGGAGTATATACACGGTACATACGTGTGTACACATGAAAGTTGCACACATGAGGAATGTTATGCTGGGTGGAGGAATACTGGAAGGGGGTGGGGGGGGGCGAGGTGCAGGCAACATCTAGAAATTGAGGTCAATGTATGTTTGTCTCCCACTGCGATGAATGATGTGTCGTAATGCGATCTGTTTGGATCAACACGATCTAATTTCTTGACTGTCTTACACATCATTTTCCCCACCGAGAAATAAAAACACAATCTGACCTCCCCCATCACTTCTGGTAACATTTTACAAATCAGGCTACGCTGACTTGGGCCTCACACAATGAAACCAATCCGGGCGAAAACAAACAAGCTTCTCCTTCAACTCGGCCGAAAGGCAAAAATGTATGAGTGGCTGCGATTTAAAAGGACGGATGGGGTGCGGCGGCAGGATGGTGTCAGCTCTATTCCTCAAAGAGCTCTTTGTGGGCGCTTCCCTTGCATCCAGCCCCTCTGAAAGGTAACATTGATCGCAAGATAAACCTGCATGCCTCGCCAAACTAGCAGACGCTCACATAATTTTTTTTTATCAAGCGACAAATGAAGAAAGGAAAAAAGAATACTGTTTCCAAGTAAGATTTATTCCTTAAATTATATAGTGGGTGTGTGTTTGTCATGAGATGACTGCATGCTGAGATCATTTTCTTCAGTGAATTCTGGGAAGATGCATCTGGAGACAATGTTTTCATCATCAAGGTTTTCGAGGGCTGCAAGCTCAAATGGTAGCTATGCGTCGGGCGTACGACTCGAGGGATGGGAAACATGCTTTGATACGATACACATTTACAGCCATCGCTAACTATGGGCTCATAAACACTCCAGATGTTTTAAATGAAGTGTATGCAATGACGTGACAGAGGCCAAAAGTTATGTCTGCACATAGAAAATGTTCGACCAACGCAGTACTGCATGCAAAAATATCAACCTGGAAATAATTGTCAATGGCACAGTTTCTCGCCCCCCCCCAGACATTTCAACCTGAGGACTTACACGCACTTCTTATTTAACCCTTTCATGCACCCGGTAATTGGCGAGTATTCAAACACTACTAGACGAGTACCGGTACTTGAACTCATCCTCTCAAAAAAGTAGCACCGGTGAATAGCTAATTTGCAACGTGTAGATTAGAAACAAAATGAATCAGAAAAGTAACTAACAAGTCCCACGACTGTCAGTTTTGCGTGGATATTAAGTAATAGCAAGACAGATGCCTGTGGAAAGAAATGATGACGTGTGTTTGGCACTGGAGAGCGCAAAACTTTTACAGTACGTGTGAGCCTTCTTCTCAACACCTGAGCCAAAACAAAGTTTGAAAGACCTTTTCTTGCTTCTTATGTTGAGCGACAAGTCACTGTAAATGTCAATTCCTACCAGGGAAAACTGAAAAGTGTCTGTAAGTCAAGTCCCAGAAGCTGCCTTTAACTTGAATTTTCTAAGCCTGACATGAGACAAAGCACCAAATCTTTACTGGGCTTGTGAAAATACAGATTTCCAGTTATAGAAATAAAATACACCAAATATTTGATGGGGTACGTTGCGATACAGTGGTTATCGTGTAAAACCGATATGACAGTTATATACATCAGCTTTCAGAGGCCTGCATTTTGTCTGCCATTGTTCCACGGTGTGGCCCCTCCCTCCTGTAGTTTTTGGTTGCCTTTCGCTTCATTCGGTGTGGGCTGGGCGTGTCCCCAATCACTGCACCTGTCCCACCCACACACCTGCCAGTCATCAACTCGTCAGCCGCACACTCGTCAGTCTGAAGAGCCACCCTGTTGCCAGTTCCTCAGCGACCTTCCCTGCTGCGCTCAGCCTTTCTGTCCACTTTGGTTTTGGTTTCTCTGACTGCCTTTGGATCGTGCCCCCTTTACCTGTCCCTCTGCCCTGATAATAAACCAGAATTGAGTTCATTGTGTCTCCCTGTGGATCCTGTGCTTGTCTGAAGATAAACCAATAGCTGCGTAAGCTATGGGATAGTCTGCAGACTGCTTATCATGAGTATCCTCGGTGAAAGTACTACTTAGTCAAATTACACGGCGGCTTTGTAAAACGCAATCAGCGACTCCACCCACTTCGACAGATAATGATTTATGAAGACGACAAAATGAAGGACGGCTGGGTGGGAGATGGGAAGTTGGCCAAAACCACCGAACCTCTGTTTAGAGCTGGAAAAGAAAAATACAAGTTAGACTGCATGCTTTTTAAGAGCTATTTCGGGATACTCCCGGTGATCCTTCAGGCTGCTTTGTCTGCTTCCCGTGCCTGCTGATGAAAGAATGGGTGTGTTTGGTGGATAATAGCAATAGGAAGATGAGCCTTCAAAAACCCCAGAGTTGGTCCAGACATTTTGGAGCCGTACACAGAGAGACCAAGATATTTAATTCTAAAAAAAGAGATTCTAACAAGATGACATAAACGTTATGTCATCAAAAATGCATGGCAGTAGAAAACTTTTTTAGGTTTGATTCCATGATCACGCGAACTGTATCACAGTGTGATCATGTCAGCACGTAAAGACAAAGACCTATATGGTGTGTTTTCGGCTGTTCTGTGGGAAACCAGTGGAGAACTCTCCAATCTGAAGCCAGATGGAATGCTGTTTGCCTGAGCAAAACCATGATTGATTGCAATCGAAGCACTGGCAGAGTCAAAGGGGACCCGTGACTGGAAAAAAGTGACAGCGAGAAAACGACGCTTAAACGTGACTGGGGGGCTTTTCAACACTCTGAAAGAGAGGAAT
Organism: Hippocampus mohnikei; assembly: GCA_026261675.1. Taxonomy (NCBI): domain Eukaryota; kingdom Metazoa; phylum Chordata; class Actinopteri; order Syngnathiformes; family Syngnathidae; genus Hippocampus; species Hippocampus mohnikei. Next base: position 680,548 of record JAKGUB010000342.1, on the reverse strand, counting down.
TGCAAAAAGCGGGGTATTTTTCCAGCTGACTTTTGTTTGGTTTATCCACTGTGCGATGGCGACAGGGCTACAAATGAACTTTTCGAATGCACAACATTTAAGGGATTGTTAAATGAACTTCTCAACAAATATCGCAAATTACCGTATTTTCTAGATTATAAATCGCTCCGGAGTATAAAGCGCACCCACCATAAAATGCAAAATAAGGAAGAAAAAAAAACCCATATATAAGTGGCAATGGAGTATCAGTTGTATTTTGGGGGGGAATTTATTTGATAAAATCCAACACCAAGAACCGACATGTCATCTTGAAAGGCAATATAAAACAAAAATCAAATAAAGAACAACGTGCTGAATCAGTGTACGATATGCTAACGTTTTGTGACACAGAAACAAAGAACTGAGAACGTGCCTTGGTATGTTCACGTAGCATATTATTCATATTATATCGCATAAAGAACATGCTAACAAGTTTACCAAACCATCACTGTCACTCCAAATCACTAAATCCAATGAAATCTTCATCCTCTGTGTCACTTTTAAACAACTCCAGAGGTAGAAGATGCAGCAGCGCTTCCTCTTCTATGTCGCTTACGTCAGACTCGTCGTCGACTAATCAATGCGGGCTAAGAGCGCCCTCTTGCAGTTTAATGTGAAAATAACACGTCAAATGATATTATAATGTGTTAATCATTTCGATATAAATCGCTCCAGAGTATAAATCGCACCAAACTATGAAAAAAAAACGGTGATTTATTAGTCCGGAAAAATACGGTAGATGTGGCAAACAAGGTATAGTCGGTGCAGGGTTGACCCAAAAACAGATGTCAATACTTATGCCACTTAACTTTTGCAAATGAGCAGTTGCAACAGCCATAAATGCAAGATCCTGAATTCCTGGATTGGGTTCTGTCTGAGTAGCTGTTTATTCATTGCAACATTATAATTTTAGGTTCTGCTTCTTTGGCTCCTGATTGCACCCCTTCCGCCAGTCAGTCCAATTCTGAAGAAGAATTGGCCAGAAAGGGCGGATTTCTTTCTTTTTTTTTTCTTCTTTTTTTGGGATGGGGGGGTGAGTGAACCTTTTGCCCTCTGAGGAGTTCACAGAAACAAATGGGCAATGGCAGACCAGCCATCCGGTAACCACAAGCCATCGACAAAACCAGCAATGATCCGTGCAGATCCTCCTCAACTCAACTCTGGCTCCGACATAAAAGACAGACCGCAAGTGTGGCATTTTTTTTCTTCTGCTTTTACTTCACACGGGACATCACACCGAGGACCTGCTTTATTTTTACTTGGACAGGTCGTCTTGAAAGGATGATTTACGATCATGGTCAATGGCTCCATAATAAGGCTCAAGGAACATATTTCCAGCGCCTCCAAAACCAAAAAGCGGTGGTCGTTGTTTCTCACAACGTATAAGTTAAAGTGAGTGCGATCATCAATCGGAAACTTGAAATCTTTCAGCACTATTTATCCCCCGACTTTTAGAGTACAGTATGTAAAGTACGTAGTGGGAGGAGCTTAACATGCAGCTCTACAGTAACTGATTGAATGAGAATCCGAAGCGTTTATGGGATTGAATTAAAAAAAAAACCACGATATGCAAATTTTTAAAGAAAATACAGTGGAATAAAAGTGTTCGCTGGCATGTTCCTTAAATTAGGTTGATATATTGTGATATAATTACGATTTATTTTGTGACTGGCTTTTTGTCAGTTTGAAAGGTACAGTATTTGAATTAGCAAACGCTGGCTGTACCTTCACGGAGCCCACGTACAAGAATCACACATTAGAAATTCATCGGTACCATTTTGAAATGACGGCGCAACTGAGATTTCGTTAGTGTGAGATTTCAATAACTTTTGTTCATATGGCAAAAAAAATAAATGAATCACTCCACTGGGATTTGTAGTGAAATTTGTGATGGCTGGAGACACACGGCAATTATTATACAGTATAGTGTAGATAAGGTGCTGCACTGTCAAATAAGCAGGTTGGGTTGTCTGCGGTTTTGGAAGGTCAAGTCGTGAACGCGATTGCTGAGCACGGTACCCAAGTGCCGGTCATTATGGAGCACCAAGGACCACCCCCACACACTCCCTCACTTCCTTCTCTCAACACACCCTTAATAACAGAGGTGAGCTACCGAAGGGGAGGGTGAGGGAGGACACCCAAAAGCTTCCCAAACAACACAAACTCCCAAGAATGCAAAACTTGGCTGCCATCTCCAGCTTTACCACCCACGATTCTCACAGAGCAAATATACATGTTCAAAAATACATATTTGTTTGGAGGGCTTTCCTGTGTGTTTGCTATTTTTGGTAGCCGCCCTTGAGCTCATAAACATGGCGACGTTTCTCCATTTATTGCCGAAAAGCTGAGCTGCCGTCACACATATGGTGCCACTTTTGGAGCTATGGCTTAATTTGCTCAAAACCTTGTAAACCGAAACCCTTTTAGACAAGTATCTGTATATAAATACTGAATAGCAAGCCACATAAATCCAAGAATCGACTCGAAAAATGTCGATTTTGGATTATGCTCTATGATTTGAACACTGAATACCGTATTGGCCCGAATATAAGACAGCCCTGATTATAAGACGACCCCATCTTCTTCAAGACTCAAGTTTGAAAAAAAGACTTTTTGAATACCAAATTATTTTTTATACAGAAAATAATTACAGTACATCTGAAACAAATGATTATAACAATATGGAGGGATGGATGGATCTTTATTGTCATTACACTTTCGTGCAACGAAACATCACTTAACAGGCACGCTCCGCACAAGAAACATGGAAAAATGTTATTTTGCCTCATTCAAATCTTAATATCTGAACATTTAAATATGTAAACTAAAGTGCAATCACATTGGTAAACGAATGGCTTCTGATTTTTTAAATGTAAATGACATCATAACCGATCTTCGACCCACTTCTCTCCAGATTGTCGCTACATTTCTCCATTTTCTGTAATCACTTCTATTATTTTCTTCTCTTTTCTTTCTTACCGCAATTTTTTATTTTTCTTCTTCGTGCTGCCGCTATTTTTATTTTTATTCTTCGTGACAGGGGTTAACTTTGGCCTGCGGAGTCAAGTTCAGCATTCGTTTCAATGATATCTGGCACCATCTAGCATCGTGAATGGGTATAACGTCTAGACCCCGAATATAAGACGACCCCCACTTTTTCCAGTCTTATTTCAATGCAAAAAACACCGTCTTATATTCGGGCCAATACGGTAATAGCGCTGAATGAAATGTCGCAGCATTTGAATGGTAATGAGCCAAAAAATTGCCAGGTAAAAATACTCTGCAATTTTTTCCGAGGGACTAATTTCATTTAGTCATGAGGCTGAAATAACTGAGGTCAGTTTGTAGTTGGCGTGTGTTTGCCTACGTGCACATTCATTCACGCGCAACTTGCCCTAATTTTCACTTGCTGAATGCTACGCAAGCATGTGAAACCACTAACTACACACAACTGGCTTTGTAAATCCAGATTCAATCTCCCCAAACACTTTTTTTGTAACCTATTGCCTAAGGCATATTAAATGTTTGTGTTTTTTTACATTGATAATGAGAGGAGAAAGTGTCATGACGCTGTTCCTGTATGGCTCCAGCAGGTGGCAGTGGAGGGCTTCTCCTCCAGCGTGCACACCTGCTCCCAATTTGATCATCGTGATTAAGCCAGGTGTTTAAAGACTAGCAAGAGCCCATGTCTGTCAGATTATTGTTGCTGCTCTTGCTTAAGTGTTGTTTTTCTAGACCTCTCAATCTCATCATAGCCATTTTTGTTCCCTTAGTTCCACGTTATATAAGTATTGTCATTGTTTAGTTAGTTGCTCTTACTTTTGTTTTTTTTTGGACTCTTGTCATTTTGTTTGTATTCTTGGTGTTACATTACCTTTTGCAAGCGCCGTATTCCGTTTGGGACTTTGTCGGTTTTGGATAATAAACATTTTTATTATCGCATTTTGTCTGTGTCTGCATTTCTGGGATCCTAAACATTACTGGGTTCATTTCTAACCAAACCTACATGTACCTAAAGTCACACCTCACTTTTCAACAGACATTCTTAAAAATTTACAGGAATTATTTTGGTAATTTGAAAAAAAAATAAATTTTCTGTGTCACACTGCTTTACTATTTTGTATACCAAATCAGTCTTAAACTGGATATAAATTAATGATAAGCAGGTAATACAGGCATATATACAAACAACATTTAACGACTAAAAAATTGTCAAGGAATGAAACATAATCATGCATAAATATGTCTACTTTATATTTTTAAGTTACATATTTGCAATGGGCCAAATCCTACCAACCTCAAATGCCTTCTTGTACCAATCGTACCAAACCTAAAATGACTTACTGACCAGGGATTTGAAATGGTGTGTTATGGATTCAATTAAGAGCCACATCTAGACCATTAAGGGAAAAATCATTTTTTTAAAACACAGAAAAAGAAATCGAGTCAACATCCTAACTACATTGGCAACGCTTCCAAAAGTGGGCCAATATGAAAAGTAGGCATGAACATAATGAGTCACGGTAGTCTAGGCAGGGCTGACATCATTTCCCGTCAGCCACAGTAGGTCTGGAATGCAACCCCTCCCCTCACACACACACACACACACACACACACACACACACACACACACACACACACACACACACACACACAGTCATGAGTCGCAAGCTCGAACTCAAGTCGTGATGGGTGCTTTGAAAATAATGTGAAGAAGGTCACCGAAATTTGTTGTGCAGTTACTGGGACTTGAGGCACTTTAAATAGCACAAAATAAAATTAAGCCGAATAACCATTAAGGATGATTTCCTTAACTTGCTTGTTACAGAAATGCACTGTAACTCAGCCATGTCAAATTGCAGGGCGATGTACTCCTCTGGTCCCACAAAAACAGGCGCCGAGTATTTTTCCTCCATTATGTCCCAGTGCGGACGGAACATTAAGCGTCATGCCAAAATGGTGATGTTACAACTGCAAAGTGATGAAGTACTCTTGCCATCCCACAGAGATGGAATGGAGAACAGAATACAACGCAAATGACTTGAAGTGATATACATCATCCACAACTACTCACATGCGTGCGCTGCATAGCGTGAGTCGCCTGGTCTCAACCAATCAAGACACAGCTCGCTCTCCAGGTGGCTGGAAACTACGTGCGAAACATATAATATAGCCATCGCAGCTGCATCTCGACAGGCTGTCTGCGGCGTGGGAGAGACATCCGGTCAATGAACAACAGAGGTAGATGGCAGCCAATCCGTGCGAGGCTTCGCCCCCTATGGATCGCATATCATGGAAATGCAGGAAAATCATTTAGACGTTGTATCAGTCAAAATGATTGCTTGGCCGAAATATGAAGCCATTTATATATTTGTTTTACCAATTGCCCATATTAGGGCTTGCAGCTAAACTGAAGCCTGTATTTATTTCTCTCATTCCATTTTATTGTAAAATAATAAAATATATCATATTAGTACAGTAGTAAATACAATAAGTCAGTGCAATATCATACACATGTATTTTAATCAATATATTTTACAAATATTTGTTGACCAATTTGGCTTATCTGTCAATTAAAAAATATATATAAATAAAAATAAATAAAATACAACAGGCTATGGCACGGACTGGTCGCCAGTCAATCAACAAGGCACATCGAGACAGACTAATATTCAATACTTGCCACTCAAACTGAAGTTTGTCGTTGCTCTGTCTTTTTAGTACAGCGAACGAAACTGGAAAATGGGTAACAGCTGAACACGGAACACAGAGAAAACAAACGACTAAGGCTACTTGTCTTTCATTTTCAAGCCGAGTTGATCTCAGACCTACAAACGCGACCATGTGATCAAAAACTACCAATCCATCTCAATATAAGGCCCCTGCACGGGGCCACAATTGTGCGTTTGCTGCCATCTCGTCATCTGTACCCCTCCAGGCCCGTAAAATCAACACAGCTGTCCAAACTCAATGAAGGAAAGAAGTGAGACGGCACTTGATGATGCGTTTGCTGAGCAATATACAGCTGGTGCCAGCATTCATCTGAATCTTTGTACTTGTGTGTTTTCACTGCAGTTAATCCGGGCCAACGAAATCCCCTTCAACCAAACAAGTGAACCACGGCCATTAAATTTTCAAACACATATTCAATACATGGCTTTGAAAAAGACTGTTCGAATCCAAAGTCTAATTAGCATTTGCTCCGTCGAGTTTGCCTTCAAAACTTGGTGTAAAATTGTGGTCAACAGAATCAACAACAGTAGAATTCCAAATGCTGATTCGAAACTTGCAGCAGGTTCGCCCCCTTGTGCCCATTTGAGGTCCTGCCTCAAGTTTCTTTTTGATCAGAAAGTCTCCGATTGGGGGAAAAATGAAAAGGATTCTGCTCATGTAGTCCATTTCATATCAGAAATTACATCCGCTCATGTTTTTGTAAAAACAGTCACTAGTGGGGTTGGCAAAGTCATGAAATTGTGACTAAATCTCCGTTTCTAAACCGTGTTGGTGTAAAGCAGTGCACGTCATTTTACAGTAATTCGTTTGAATGTGATGAAATGACTTTCAATTAAACAGTACAATATTTCAATGAAACGGGTCATGGTTTAAGGTTGAAGCATTAAAAAAAAAAGCAAGGGCATTTAAGGGTGCTCATTGTAGTTATGCTGAATTGGCATGAGGTTTATGAGGGCCCGGGGTCCTTGGAGAAAGTTCTCCCATGCAAGGGGTCCAATTTTAAGAGCCTCTGTTTTCGATAATTACAGTTCACCGCGCTGCAGTAAGCGTTTTGAAGCACTCAGGTGTAGTTAACAGGAAAGCATTCAAAACGTTCAGTCCATAAAAAATAGGCGCGCCGATTCCTCTGCAGCACGCAAGGGGGCGCCGATGAGCTGCAAATGGTTCATGCAAACTCCCAAGCTTCTCTGACTGCCACAAATAACTGGGCACCTAATTGACAATGTGGGTGTTAAGTTTCTGCTCCATTCACCCGGGGCAAACTGGGACATAATGTATAAACATCATTTAATAATAATGCCAGTTCATTAGTGCAATACCCAAGCAATCTCTTTCATCAGCTGAGTACGAGAATGCCGGTGGGGACGACTTGAAAGCGCAACCGGCTGGGGGGTCGGGGGGGGGGGGGGGATGAGGGGGAGTTGGGGACGGGAGGGAACCGGAGAAGGGTAAAAAGCAAACAGTTTATGTGGCTGCTTGGTGGATTTCTGCTCCTTAATCTGTGAACAAAACTGAGCTTCAACTGTCGAGCAGATAAATGTTTTCATGAGGAACCATTTGGGATTCACTGTCTCAGACAAAGGCTAGATGGAAGGAGGAGAGCTTTTGCTTTGAGTTTTCTTATTCTTGCAAACTATCTGAAGAGCTCATATTGTTGACACTTTTCAAATCTGCGCCACACTTTTCCTTAAAAAAAAACAGAAATTACCTACCAATACCATTCAGAAGTTACAGAGAGCCGGAAGATAACACGTACGCGAGTCAAAAGACATAAAACCGCGGTGGAGAGGGCTCTCCAACTTTACGTTTGCATCCAGGGAGATGTGATGGATGCCTGTAGAAGCCATGACGCGATGCCAAGTGTCGTCTGCGGCGTAATAGGGTGTGAGGGATTTTTCTCAAAGTGGCTTCCAAATCGCTCGGAGACTAGGACACTTTCAGTATCCACCAGCAGCATGGTCCTGAGAGGCAGAGTCTGGTGAAAAAGGGAGCGAATTGGCTCTTGGCTGCTCTCCGGTTCTGATTTATGGCGACACCACAGACACTTTGCTGCCATATTATTTTAGCGGCTTGCAAATGCTGCACACTGACTCGGACGGACACACGAGATGTTACACGCAAACGGGCAAACACGCAAAGCAAAGGACTGACATCCTGAAACTAGAATGGCACCAAGCAGAGCTCAGTCCTCCTCTATAACAGCGCAGTTTGAATTATAATTAACTTCCTGTTGCATCTAAATATTGTCTTCATGATTCATGCATGGCTTGATTCACGACTAACGGTTTTCCTTGCCCACATTGTGTAAATTGCTTATGCTGTTTTTTTTTTTTACTGTCCAGCTTGTGAACACAGCAACTAACAAAAACTCAGCAAAGGAATACTGAAACAGTGATTCAAAGCATTTGTAAGCCGTTTTCTAAGAATAATGTAAAGGTTTGAAATTCTCTTCAAATCTGTTGCGCTACAGTACCATCATTTGTAGCATTTTTATTTTTACAGTTGAAACTGCGATTGGAAACAGTTTTTTGGGGTGAGGGTGGCTTCATTTACTTTGCGTTTTTTGCAAGGTTTGCTACAACCATGTTTGTTTGTTTATTTATTTAATTACTAGAATTGCAAGCTATCTAGTAATAGCGATCCAGCTAGCTAGCTATCTAGCGATTGCTATCTAGCGATTGCTATCTAGCGATAGCTTGCTAGCGATAGCTTGCTAGCGATAGCTTGCTAGCGATAGCTTGCTAGCGATAGCTTGCTAGCGATAGCTTGCTAGCGATAGCTTGCTAGATAGGTAGCTAATGAAGTGTGTATTCTGCTCATAATTAGTCATGATGTATAACTTTCACATGCTCACAGCGAGACTCAACGTCCTTGAAGCAATCGTCACTTAAAATTGGAATGCTCCCTGCTGGAGACCTTGTAGAGACGCACAGACATAGGAATGCACCAGTTGATACAAGCTAAGAAACGGTTTAGGAGAAACGAAGGTTCTGATGTCACACCTTGTGTTTCGGTGCCGCCCTTTTGATGTTTCATGTTGAGAGGGAAGAAATTTCATCTGTGCTGTATGTTACACATACAGTACATTTGACAATAAAGTTATCCAATCCAATGATACAAATATGTGGTGAATGCCTTCCTGCTTGGCACTCGTGACCACCGCAGCCATTGTCTGTAAACCGCGGGTGCCCGGAATATTCTGTAATTAAAAGCTTTGAAGAAACTGTTCATCGACTCCAGCCTGTATTTGAATAACCAGCATCCTCGTCATCCGAAATTCAACGAACATGCGGGGGAAAGAAGGCCACTTTCCCCAGCTAGTTAGCAAGCTAGCTAGATAGTGTGCTAGCAAGCTAAATGCCCAGCTTCAGTTTTGCTGTGGAAGTACTGCAATATATGAAACAGCCTGTTATTTATTGTTTGGTCATCTTTTCATGTGGGCTGAAAAGTGCTCCAGCAATATTCTACTGACTTATTTGCTGACATTTGAGGTGCAGTGGCGCACATCACTAGCGGGAAGAAACTTTGTACGTATTGCTTTCCTCACATGGTTAGACTCGTAATGTGCATGGGCTGGAATGTGTTTTATTGCTCTTGCAATATGGCCATATTATTATGTATGGTCCAAGATGGAACAGCCCTAATTATTGGCTTGGCAGGCAAAATAATCGTATGGCAAATCATTCTGCAATTTCCACTCAGAGGCTTTTTCGTAGACGTGCTTTTTTTTGTTTGTGTGTATTTTTCCTCTGGAGATCTATGGTATTCAATAATGCAGAGATTATCCGGTTCATTATTCTTTTTGTCATTAAGATTTGGTTTTGGTTTGATGCTGTCGACAATCTCGATGTAGTTGGGACGTGCCCAGTGGGAGGGATGTTATTTACGGAGTAACAGCGCGGCCTCTCTGAGGATACGCCACCACTTTACATTACAAAAGAGGGAAGCTGCAACGGGGAAAAGTAATTATTCACCCGATATTTTCCATTCAGTCAGACAATCCAACATCCTGGGTTGTTCCCTTCCGCTGCGTCTGTAGGTGAAATGATACCAAACACAGAACTAACCTAATAAAGCAGAAGCCACCCCCAATCACCATTCCACAGAAAAAGGCTGACCAATTCGTAGGTTTGTATTTATACTACTCATGGCACAGAAAAGACCGGGCATGAGGTTATTTTTTGGTCGCCGATCAGGAGGAATGTTACGGCTTTGCAATTTGGCTAAATTTACCGGGTGAACTGTTGGATGTTTCACCTCTGTGCATTTCACAGGCAGACAATCTCCCCAAAGCATGACTTGCTGTTGTGCCATGAAACCAACAATCTCAATTCAACTGTTACTGCTCCCTAAACAATGTAACATAATCAGCCAAGCAGGCAGTTGTGTTGCAGAAGTGACATCAACAAAAAGTGTTCATCTCGAATAATAATAATATATTTTTAAAAAAGATTTAGTTAAGGAATTAAATATTCAAAAGTACAATGTTTTCTACACTATAAGGTGCTTTGGAGTATGAGGCGCACCTTCACTGAATGGCTTATTTTAAAACCGTTTTCGTATATTGGGCACACCGCATTATAAGGCACGTAAAATAGTAGCTACAATAGTGGCTGAGGTTGCGTTATGCATCCACTAGATGGAGCTACGCTAAAAGGAAGACAATACAGCTTCACAACTGCTGCAGCTGTAACAAAGCGCTCTACAGAACATTTAAAATACTACGTCCAAGAAATCAGAATATTGATCCATATATAAAGGCACATCAGATTATAAGGCGCACTCTTGGCGTTTGAGAAAATTGAATGCTTTTAGGTGCGCCTTATAGTGCGGAAAATATGGTAGGTTTTTTTTTTTTTTTTTTGCATTGATGCGACCAATCAATGAGGCGACAGTGACGTGCACAAATGTATTTTTAAACATGAACTTAAAAAAAAAAAAAGGTCCTCAAGCACATGCAGCGTAGCAGAGAGAGAAATGCTGCAATTTCATGGACCAAATATAATTTTGGTCATAAATATAGGTCAGTCCCACAGAAGAGGCAGCTGTTTGCTCAAAATGGCAGTGCATTTTACAATTTGGGAGAAACAGACTGCAGACCACGTTGCCTTGCACAGCAAAGACAAAACAAAAACTTGATATTTACCCAGTCTGGAGGACCCTGATTGATGCTTGAGGGCTCTGGAAGTGGCGATTAAAAAAAGAAAATGTTGCTGGATCCGAAAATTAAAGAAGAGCCAGTGCTTGGATGAAAGGGGTGGGGGGGGGGGGGTGATGTGAATAGGTGTGGACCTGTGAGATCTAAATAAAGACGAGAGGCGGCATTTTTGATCTACTGGAGACGGTCTAATGGGGTTTTGATGAAACATGGAGAGAGAATAGTCAAGATGAAAGTTTTGAAATGGTCTCTCACACACACACACACACACACACACACACACACACACACACACAATTTGATTTGCAGCCAATCAGTGACTGTTGGAGAGCAGCTAATCACTGTTTACTTGGAGCTTTGTAGCAATCAGTTTCCATGCAACTGGTCTGACTTGAGCCCAGCAACGTAATTATTGTTCATGTCACAGCGTTCAACGTAATTGCTGAGCTGGACATACCACAAAACACGCAGCACTCGGGATAAGACGATTCCAAAAGGTTTTGTTTCTTGAATATGTTATTTACCAAGCAGCGACGTTTGGATCAGGCTTGATTATATTAACCAGATTGAGCGAATAAGCGGACAAAAGAACCGCTCTGACCATTTTCTCGCTCAAATGGGGGAAAAAAAAAATCTATCCCAAGGCCTTGACTGCTGTCAGAAAGAAACAAAAACACTGGGAATTCCGAGTTTATTATGTCCACTCGTCACACGATAGCAAATGAAGGCCTTATCTCATGAATTCATGTATTCATCGCGGCCCGCTGCAAAACTGTTGTCGAAAAAGGTCAGACTGTTCTTTGTCAGTTCGACATCATCTCCTAATTATTGAGACAATGCACAGAAGATGTCACTGAGCCTTGAATGGATGTTTCTGTTGCACATTTCCACATCGCTTGGTGCAAATTATGCAGAAGGCTACGAGCGCGTTAGTGAAATGGGACAGCGGTGATGGCGAAAATCCACGTTCACTGAGGAACCTCCAAAAGGAACACAGACGCAGTTCATCCTCCGATTTAGTAATTAAGTAGAAATTGGTGAAACAATAACAGACACAAAACAACTATGATCGCAAGTGACGAGGATGTGGCAACTATCCTGTAGGTAGCTAGCAAAAAAAAACCCCAAAAAAACCAAGTAGCGTGTCGGACGAGCAACACGCATCCTCACTGGCGATGACATTTGTCCGCTGCGGAAGTTCCATTCAGATTTAAAGTGTGATATATAAAGTCCAAATAGATTTCTCGGATATTGACAAATTTAGAGCCACGCTAAGTGAATCAATGAGTCACGCCTCTTTGGCTGGCGCGCACACATATTCATCACTGACGTCAAGTGCTTAGATGAGACCGGAAGTCATCACGGGAGTGTATGTAGGTTAAATGGCATGTCAAAAAAAAAAGAAATAAAAAGACTTGCACTCGAATGAGAGAATACGGCCCATCGTGTGTGTTTTCATCTGAAAATATTGAAAATTTTGAATTAAAAATACAACTGCTTTGTGTTGATTTCATAATTCAAAATGGCTTCCTGTTCGATTACATACCTGATAACATGATAAGCTGTCCACTGTAGGGTCAAAGGGTTAATGATTAAATATTCAAAAAAATAAAATAGAGGAGAGGTAGTGGATAAAATATGGACAAGATTGACAGCCCTAATTTCCACCAATTTCTAATTTTCTGGCAGGAACATAGTCAAAATGATGTTGGGGGGGGAAAAAATCCCAGCAAGACTGAATTATTTTTGTCCCTGGTTGCACTTTTACCAAGCAATATTGGTTTCTGCCATTAAAACTTGAACAGAACAATAATTTGTATTGACAAATTTGCTACCGGCAATAAATCTTCCCGCGAGAAGACGCTCTCAGAATAAAAATCATGATGCTTCTGTCAGCGTTCCTGCAAAAAAATCATTTCACTCGCGTCTACTTTTTTTTTCTTTTCCCATGACTCTGCGTAACCACGATGAAAGACGCAACCCGATCGACGCCTCGCTTTGAGCCCGACTTTTCCTTTCTCTCTCTACGGTTACGGACAATGAGGTATTTAATGAACTCACTTTGTCTTTCTCTCGCTTCCACGGAATGACGAAGAAGAAGAAGAAGAAGAAGAAGAAGAAGAAGAAGAAGAAGAAGAAGAAGGCCGCCCTTTCCTGGTTTCCCTCTGCTGCTCCTCAACTGTGGCAGGCTGCTCGATGGCCACCTTAAATCAAAGGAGTCAATTGTGATTTATCCTCGTGCTCCTGTGGTTCCTTTCAGCTGACTCGGGGGAAATAATGACAAACATAAATAGGGATATAAAATGGAAAAAAAAAAGGGACATCTGGATGCTGGAGAGGACAGATTGTGTTGCGAATCAGGTGGCCATGAGGTGGTGTCATTGTGAATTCATTCATTCATAACAAAAAAACCAAAATAAAGGACAGTGGGCAACTGACAGTGCACCAAAATAGCCCACGATCAACAAGGTCGCTTTTCCCATAACTCATCTTTTACTGATAAACTGTGTTTTACTGTGAAAATCCTCTACAACGAAACCTACATGGGCGAAAAGACCCCCTAGTGTGAAAAAATCTTCATGCATTAACACCATTCCCACTCTCCTGCCCCCCCATACAACGAAAAAAAATCCCTGTTGCGTTATACGAAATCTTTTTCTCTGTTCTTGCCTCGCGGCGAGATTCACTCCAACGAAGTCTCATCCAACAGCGACCTCTACTGATTCGTTCGCAAACGGCAACAGCAACCACCACACTGATTTACACATGCGCAGAGGTCCAGGAAGTATTTGTTCTTGTTCGCAGCAAGAACGTTGCATTGCTAAAATGGCTCAGAAACGGATCTTTGGTCAAGCTGCTAAGACAAGAAGAGCTCTGACGCTGGAAGAGACGGTAAAAGTGATCACAATGAAAGACGGAGGAAGCAAAATAAAAGACATGATCCAAGAAATTGTTGTAAGTGAAAGTGAATGCTGATTGTAAATTTTGCAAATTCTTTCCCATTTTTTTTCTACACTGACTATATGAAGTGTCAAATAAGTGTGCGCTCATACGTATGCACTATTGGAATAAAAATAGAGTACACATACGTTTGTGTGTGCATGTACACATACGTTGTGTGTGTGTGTGTGTGTGTGCATGCATGCGTGTGTGTGTTTACATCTGAGATCAAATTTGCTACAGTGAAAAACCCCCTGTTATGAAAAATGTCTTGCTGCAAACATCGATTTCGTTGTAGAGGAGTTACCGTATATGTTACAGGAAACATGTGGATATAGTTTCATTCGTTGTTCTGCATTGAATTCCTTGAAAAACTGGTTGTACGAACGGATATTTTGATTGGGATTTATAGGGGCACCGGGTAAGTTTTCCTCCATAAAGTATATTATGTTAACAAATGGAGAAAAAAAACCTTGCGCTACGGTTCCCCTGCTGTGCTGTACATTTACCATCAGCAAATTGCAATTTTATGACGTCATATATCGACCAAAATGAACTATTCCGCCTCATGGAAACGTAGCTCCAGCGCCGCTCGACAAACTAAAGTTTCAAGCGTACGTCTGGCATCTCAAACTTAAGGCGTGTTGAAAGGAGAGAAAAATATCAGTGCACTCTTGAAAGCAGATTCACGACTCTTTAAAAAAAAAACCTCATCTCAAGAGCGACTGCACATTTTAATGAGATGGAGCGCTGGAATGGAGTGTGCGTTTTGGATGGAATGAAAGACAGCAGATTGATTTCAGATCCAAACATTAGCTTCTCTCTTTTTGTTATTTTATTTTTCATTTTATTATTTTTTTGGAAGGCCAGAGGAGGTGGAGTGGTGCCTCCTTTGAAGTCTTTCGCTTGATAATTCATTCTGGTAGGAGAGAGGAGAGATTCAAAAGAAAAGTGTTCTCTATTGACGTTTCAAAAGGTAAGTGATGTTAGTGCGTCAGAGCCGACTGCTATCGCTAAAAGGCCAAATGGGCTTGGGGTTAGCGCCTCAGATCAAACATGTCATTAAAGGGCTCGCCTTGTTTAAAATGTGGATGCTTCGTTTGACTTAGGCAAGTAAATAGTCTGCATGACTTCAGTAAAAAAAAATAATAATAATAGGAAGCAGCACAACACCTTATTTTAAAAGGTCTTAAAAAGTTATTTGACTCAACATGCTTCTCTTTGCGCCGGAAGCAGTCGCACACCGCTTTGCACGGGTACTCAGTCATAGGCCGTTAGATTGTAACGGCCTGTGACGGAAAGTTTGAGGCATTTCTTGCCCACTTTTTGAAGCCTTTAAATTGTTAAAACCAGCTTAATTCTTAACATTTAAACACCGTTTTGTTCCCTCATATTAGGTATTTCCAATGACATTGGTATTGCTGGAAAAAAAGGAAACACATTTTGTTTTTGTCACTTACCTACATATCTCACATGTCACATTTGACAAAGTGAAAACAAAATGCATCAAAGGATTTTGAAGCACCTTTAAGACGGAAAAAAAACAGCATCCTAAATATTTGCACTGATAAGCAAGACAGTGTTTTAAGGTCTGACAAAAGAATATCATAAGGCGTATTCTTAGCTGCATTATTTAAAAAAAAATCTGGGTGTATAACGAGTTACACTTTTGCCACTCGCGTTATGTTTTGCGTAAAAACCCAAATGAGCACCACATCATATGACGTACCGTAAATTCCGGACTACTTTCAACCCTGCGGCTTATACAGTGATGCGGCCAATTTATGTAATATTTCTAACGGCCGCCAGGGGCGCTCGAGTAGAAAAGGTAAGATTAAGACCGGTCTTTATGACACTGTTTAATTCCGACACTGAGGACGGTGACTTCGATGGCTTCACTTCACAGGAGGAAGATGAAGACGGCTCACCGTGATTTTTGCAAGTACCGGTATGTTCTTTTACCAGACCTGTTATACTGTGTTGCTATTCTGTTGCTAGCGTGTTGTTACCATGTTGCTACCATTTTACTGCCGCGTCACTGGCACCGTTTGGGAAGAAAGTTATATTATTATTATTGTTAAGTTCTATTATTAAAACTTTGAAAACTCTCTGTGTACCGTCTTTCTTTGTAAATAGGTTTACATGTTTTAATGTGGGCACATGCGGCTTATATACAGGTGCGGCTTGTGTATGTACAAAATTGGTTTTCCTCTAAAAATGTAGTGGGTGTGGCTTATAATCAGGTGCGCTCTATAGTGCGGAAATTACGGTAATTATCCCTGCATTTGGGTATCACGTTTATGAGGGATAACTACTTTTGAACAGAAGTCATTGAAGAGGAATGTTGTTTTTTTCCCCTTACCCCTTCGTCCCAGAGTCCTTGCTCATGCAGGGTTCATTTTGTCGTATTCCAATCTTGTTCCGTTCTATTAATAAATAGCCTTGAGACAAATTCTGTTGTGAATTTGTGACCTAAAAACTAAATGACTGAATTGAATTGGGTTTCCATTGTGGCCATGGAAAAACACGGCTAATTCAACAAAATGTCATTCAACAACCTTCATATGACACATTTCGTGTAGTTTAGTCATTTGTTTCGTTTGGCAGCTTTTTAAAAATTTTACCTGACTGCAGGACCGCCACTTCCTGTTTTGAATCAAACAAGATTCGGAAAGCTCCAATATCATTGTGTGTGTGTGTGTGTGTGTGGGGGGGGGGGATTTTCGTCTATTAAATCAGATTTTTCTTTACATTTCTGTAATGGTCTGATCCAACGTGCATTGCCCCAATTTCCCATTGATTGTTAAGTTATATTTCATATAGTGGCTCTCAGGAGGCAGTGAGGACAGTACCACTTGTTGTGGGGTTTTTTTCTGTTTGTTTTGTTTTGCAAACAGAAGAACAAGCAAATGTTTTATTCAGCCCACACAATGAAAAGTGTTGGCAAGTCTTTAGTCAACATGTCATGCATAATCACGGTGTCACATCGCCAAACGTATCATAACAAAGTGAATAAAACACTAGCTAATAATGAAACAACTAAAGCAATGACTGAAGCAATAATGTACACAAAAACATGCCAAACTGTGGCTAGATCTTATCTTTCTGCACTTGGATTTGCCAACTCTGATATTATTGTTGTTGTAAATATAATTTGTATTTTACATCAAAAAGGATATTGTTTACAATTATTTTCCAGAGGTCATTTAAACATGCATGTATCAAAATACTTTGAATGAAGCACGTTTTAAATGATTTGCCGTGTTAATATGTTTCCTTATTTGTCAGACGATTGCCCAGTTTAGGCAACAAACACAAACAAACAAATCGCACACTTTTTCTTTTGAACTGTATACAGTACAAATAAAGAGGAGGCCAATTTGAATATTTCCTAGAATACAATCAACAATGGTCCAGAGATGCATTTGTAGCCGCATACAGAAACATGATGAACATTTTTGGGGCATAAAACACAGTCAAGAAGGTTTTTATTATTTTTTTTTTAAAGAGGACACATTTAGAATAGATGTGAAAAGGAAGAACAAAAAGTGAAAAGTCAAGTACGATCAATTAAATCCAAATTTAATAAGGGAACTAATGAAGCTACTATTATACAGGTAGTTGGACATAAATGTCAGCGGAATAAAATGTGGGCCAAAGTTAATTTCTGAATGAGAATGTGAAATAAAATCATCAAAAACAGGTAGGGAAGCACTTAGACTACATCAAGGTGACCTGTTTTTCATTGGCTGTGATTAAAATGACGGAAAGAAAGAAAAAGAAAAAAAAACACTGACATTGAACAGAGATGGCAAGTGTAGGCCTGATCCTCAGAACTCATCCGCCTGGCCTCCACCCCCGCAGCGCAGTGAGCATGCAGATAGACGGCTAAGACACTTTGACATGAAACGCAGAGCAGATGGCGCTCTGTGGGTGGCACCGGGCTGTCTGTGATATCGGAGGCCACGCTGCGCGAGGCAGGGTCCGCCTTGATTGGTGTCTGCCTGACCTGCTGCTCGCTTGATTACCGGAGTCACGTGCGGCGGGACGGCGGGTCTTTTTTGTTTGTGTGCTGACAGCGTGCCTAGAAAAGTCACGATCGGTGTGGATTGAGCCAGGCGGTCATCGCATCATTTGACAGCAATGCATGTTATGTCAAAATCCTCCATGAAAGGTCAAACGTTATTAAATGACAACAGGCTGACCCTGCGAAGAATTCATTCAATTGCCATTATTTCCTGTAATCACTATTTTAAAACAACATGCAGTTTATTGAAAAAAAAAGAAACATTAACCCTTGTGGCAAATTCGTCCTATTTTTGGACTGTTGACAAACAGTCCAAAAATAGATCAAAGGCAACATTATCAAAGGCAACATTATGAATACGTCATTGAAATCGCTCAAATTGGTCTAACTTGTCCAAAAACAGGTGAAAATTAGTTTTCAAGTTTAAAAAAAAGTCAAAATATGTTTTGCAGAATTATTTCTTTATTTACATTTAAAAATCGCCAGGAGGAAAAACAGTCCAATAACGGGCCGTGTTTTCCCCACATAAATTATAAATTCGACTTTTCCACGTATTCTTGATGCACTGTACCCCGGATGTTTTACCATGCATTTTTCGCAATTTCGCGCTGAATCTCTTCACAAGCGGTCGAACTACATGTGAAAACAATTTTTGGGGACTTGAGAGTAATCATGCAATAATACAGCAGATGGCGTTATATTTCTTCATGATTTATTAACATGTTGAAGGCTCTAACTTGTCCATACTGAATATTCCAAATTGAATGTTTTATATATATATATATATATATATATATATATATATATGCACAATACTGCTTTTTATTGCTTTTATTGTCCAAAGAGGGCGTCTAAAAGAAATAAATAAATAAAAACTATGTATGAATGGATAGGCCTGACGCCACTGAACAGTTTGAGTGGTCGAGAGAAAAAAAATATTCAGAAACGACTTTGATATTACACTTTAAAGCCAAAATACCATAATTGAACGTTTTTTCCACTGTGCTCGAAAAATGGGATGGCGCACAAGGGTATGACAGTTTTCAATATCATTTTGGGCACAGAAATAGACTGAAGTACAAACATGGAAAGTTGTTTATCCGGGTGTCAGGGAAAGGAAATATAATTTTCAATATTTAAAACCGTTGCCAGTCTGTATAAAATGTCTGCGGCATGGTTTCACCAAAATACCGCAGTATTTTTCCTGCATATTTCTTGCCGTGGTTTGAAGAGAATCTGTCTCATGCGGTGAGCCATATTTATTCAGTTGTTTAATCTCACACTTGATGGGTGGGCAGGTATGCCAGAGCCCCAACTATTTGTGAACAAACATGAAAAAGCCGAATTCTCATCATATTTCTCCTCGAGTGGTCTTTCTTTTGATCCCTCTTCAACTGGCCTTCACTAATGCTGCTCCTCAGCATGTCATCATTAGAGCAAAATGATTAATTCACTCACCGGATGTCGAAATATGAGCGGCCGTGGGCGTTTATGACATTTTGATCCGATCATTGTCCTTTTGGAAATGTCCGGGAAGTGCATAAATGTTTGCTTTGTGTAAGCGATTCATCAGGCCAGCCATTGATGACTTCATGCTCATTTAAAAACAGCTCCACTGTGCCAATTCTGATTCGCAGGTCAGCTTCAGCCATTCTATGACAGACAATGCTGCCAGTGATCCTCTCGATACCAGCAATCACACCAATGAAGGCTACAAAAAAATTGTACTGGCTTTACTGTGACTTAAGAAAGTCACTGGAGAATTCTACTTAAACCGCGTTAATTGGAATTAATTGACGAGGTGAAATGAGCCGTGGAAAAACACACAGGCTCCAAAGTATTTCATTTCATTATTCATTCTTCACCAGAATACATGAAACGTTGTGACATGTGGTCTCTTGTGTTATTCTTTTAAGGCGGGGTTCCGTTCCTCAACAGAATGAGGCCACATCCCCGCAGCTTAGATCTTCCCCCTCCTGGGGAAGTGGAATTTGGAAAATGGATGCGTGTCGGAATATGAGGCATTTTGTTAACACCACGCAGCCAAAAGACAGTAAAAGAAATGTGAGCCCCCAAGAGAGGTTCAAGTGGTCCAATCTTGCAGTGATTTAGTTACGTTTAAACTCCTCTACAACGAAACCTACATGGGCGAAAATACCCCCTAGTGTGAAAAAATGTGCATGCATGAAAGCCATTCCCACTTTCCTGCTCCCCATACAACGAAAAGTCCCCCTGTTCCGTGACACGAAATCGTTTTCTCTGCTCTTGCCTTGCAACGAGATTCACTGCAATGAAAACAAGCCTTCCGCAAAGTCTAATCCAACCTCAGCATGCCACAGCGACCTCTACGGCTTCATTCGGAAATGGCAACAGCAACCACCACACTGTTTTCCACATGCGCAGTCGTACAGGAAGTATTAGTTTCAGACGCAGCACGAACGTTGCATTGCTAAAATGGTGACAAAACGGACCTTTGCATACCAAGGAGTTAAGAAAAGAAAAGCTTTAACGCTTGAAGACAGGATAAAGGTACTAAAAATGAAAGCTGGAGGAAGGAAAATAAAAGACATTATGCAGAAATTGATGTAAGTGAAAGTGAATGCTGATTGTAAATTTTGCAATTTCTTTCCCCTTTTTTCTTTCTACGCTGGCTATATGAAGTGTCAAATAAGTGTATGCTCATACTTATGCACTATTGGAATAAAATAAAAAGTACACATACGTTTTTTGTGTGTGTTCGTGTTTACGTCTCAGATCAAATTTGCTACAGTGAAAAGTCCCCTGTTGTGAAATATGTCTTGCTGCAAACATGATTTTGTTGTAGAGGAGTTTCACTTCACAGTATCTTACATTCGACTAGAATGGAAGTTAGCGTGGTGCTGACGTCAGCAAAGGCCCCGCAGTAATGCTGTAGTAATTCGTTGCAGCTTGTCGATGTACTGTACCGTATTTTCACGACTATAAGATGCACATAACAGTCTTAAATTTTCTCCAAAACGGACTGCGCACCGAATAATATGGGTCGCGTGATGTATGCAAATTTCGTATGAAGAGACGTTCATAAGTAAAGGTACCAATGTATTATTCTACACAAACAAGAATCTCATGAACTGAATTCCACCGATGATCGACAGCAAGCTTTTTGAATAAGGGCTCCAGTCTTCCTACAGCATTGAGCTGTTTACAAAGCTTCTTCCATCAGGGACCATGCGACCCGACAGCCTTCGGTTCAGAATGGCCGACACGTCACCGCTGCCCTTGCCTCTTTGCTGCCTGCTCACCATCACTTGCCTTTCGCTGCCATGAGCAGATGTCGCAACATGCCTCCTAGCAACCGCTCCAGCTGCTTCCCAACCGACCCCCAACGCACGTGCACACAATCTCACACCTACTCTACTGTAGCACTTGATTCGAAACCACAAACACCCGTGTAACCACACGTCTAAACACTTAATCCCTGCTGAAACCTACACGTCCATAAATAAGAGCATCTGCCCGGGTATGTGGTAAATATTCACCACCGTCGGATCAAAAATATGAGCGGGTATTAGCCACCTCACACAATTTGCATGCTCATCCGTCAGAAAATGTCACATTGAGTTATTGCCTCCACACTTGCCCACAAGTCAAAGTCAGCAAACACCTTATCAAGAAATCTCTCAGAAAAAAATATCCTGCCTGATTAACCTGTGGTGTGAAGTGTTTGGAGCGTTTGATTTCTGGTCAGAAAATGGTAAGGGCGGACTTAAATGGACACTAAAAAATCAAGATCGTAAAAAAATCACAATAATCGTAATTATCATAATAACGGTATTCATATTCAGATTCAGATTCAGAAAACTTTATTTATCCCCGTGGGGCAATTAGAGTTATATAATATTGGTAATAAAGGTTTGTAAAATATGTTATCTAATACAAATTAACATAGTCTTATTCAAACAAAGAGTCTTGCTTTGGTGGCCCCCGAGCACCCCTCTCTTTCATTCACAAGTAGTTTGTTCCATTATACTTAAGTTTATTTGGGATATGTGGGCATGTCGGGGGCAAAAAAGAGCAAAAGAAAAAAAGTTGTTTGTTATGCAACAACTATGCCAACATTTTCGGAGGTTCATAGGCCAAGAGCGACCATCCCCACTCACACTCACACCTAGGGACAACTGAGAGTGTTCCATTAACCTGCCATGCATGTTTTTGGAATGTGGAAGGAAACCAGAGTACCCGGAGAAAACCCACGCAGGCCCGGGGAGAACATGCAAACTCAATACAGGGAGGCTGGACCTGGAATTGAACCCGGTACCTCTGCACTGTGGAGTCTACGTGCTAACCACTGGACCACCGGCCCGCCCGGCCTACATATGAACATAATTAATTTAGAAAATCTTATAAACTATATTTAACTCATTCACTCCTAAAGACGTTTTTATACGTCTTTTCAGACTTGGTTTAGAATTGGCTGGTACTGAATGAGTTAATAGCAGTGGCATTTATTTAATTATTTTTATTTAAAAATTGTATTTATTTGAGTATTTGGTGCCATTCTTTGTATTTTCTAAAGACATAATTATTATTATTTCTTTCTTATTTTTGTGAAAGTCTTTGAAACAGGAATATTGAGTTCTTTTGTAAAATAAAGCAAAACTGACAAATACTCAGATCTTGTTCATTTGGGCTGGTGCGGGGGCACCACAAAGCGTTCATGCTTCGTTCACCAAAATAGCTGGCGACGGCCCTGTCCCCAGTATTGAACATGTCGGAGTCTCAAAGAAGCCCATCGCCACATACACAATATGGGGATATAATGAAAGAAAAGTGCCCATTTTCGTAGCAAGTAGGGATCTCAAAAAATATTTAAGAAGGCCCCGGCAATATATAGAGCCAAGGAGACGTTCTCATCGCTTAGTCACCCAAGTGTGAAATAGCTCCGGCTAAGTTAAGAGAGCGGGACAACCATTAATACTGATAAAAAAAACAGGAACGAGGTGCTCTCAAGGTGAAATGTGACTGAGCACCAAGAAAGTGATTTATGTCACCTTCCCCTGCAATCCGGGATAAAGAGCCTACACATACACACACACGCACATGCACACATACATTTTTTTAGCCTTGTCTGACTTGGACTTGTGTCTGTAGCGGCACCATGGCACCTTATTAGATCCAAATCCCAGCACCCATTCACTTCCAATAACATCACACAGCTCAGGGCTTGATTCTGGAGCGAAGTAATTCATTTTAACGTGACCCTGAGCGTAATCTCGACAATCCCCTCATTTCGTCAGCGGCGCGATATTTTTTTTTCTCCGTAGGCTTTTGTGACAGCAGACTTTGTTTTGGTGATAAATAAATAAATAAATAAATAAATTAGAGCTCGTAACTTTTTACGGCTTCTTGAATGTTGCAAATGAGGATTTCTCTGATCGCAGCAACCTTCTGTTCGAAGGGTTGTCGCAATGGCATGAAAGGAAAAAAAACTTCAATGACACCTCCTACAACTTCTGAATTCTGATGTGGAGTGTCAGTGGTACCTCTACTTACGAACATCTCTTCGAAACGTGTCAACAGAAAAATATTGCCTCTACGAAAGAAATTTCAAGACACGTAAGGTAAAAATCCAGTACGGCCCGCTACTCGCATCTCCGAGTTTCCTGAACGCAACATACTTATAACTGCTCTGCCATTGGCTATTCCCGAGCATATTCCTAGCCTCCCATTGGCTAAGAGGTACCTCCACCGAATGTGTCTATATGTGTGGATAGATCATGTGTATCGATGCAGCATCCTCGTCATTCGCCCCCTCGGGCCATGAGGTGTTCCCCATAGTTTTAGGTTAATTTGAATCACCCAGAAAAAGTGTTCATCAGGCAGGCGATCGCTCACTATGCTGATGTTTGCCTTGGACATTTTCAAAGGATTGTTAAAAGCTGACAAAAGCAAATGTCCCTGGATCAGTTCTTTACAAAACACCAGGCAAAAACCACTTCTGAGAGAGAACATGAACTAAAGAGGGCAAAAAACGAGGAAGACGCAGTTAAAAGTTAAATGAGCATCATTTGTATTCTTAATTCTTTGTTTTTTCTACATTATGCACAAATGTCATTTATTGTGCAATATTCTGATGATAATGTGCATTTGTTACATATTTTGATGCATTTTTATGCTTTCGAAAACAATTTATGTTTGGCTTAGAACGAATTAGGACATTTACAGGGAAAACGCGCCTCGACTTACATTTTCTTGTTCAGAAATTTCTTACAGAACCAATTAATTTTGTAAGTAGAGGTACCACTGTGTTCTTATATTCTCTCTTCTGAAGCAGGCCCCAAGTGCATGTGGAAAGGCAGCAAAAATAAACGACTGCTTCTGCAGTTATTTCGGAATCTGCTGAAAAGCGAACTTTTTTTTGTCCTCGGCATTGCACTCTTTGGATAAGTTTCAGAGAAAAACGGTTGTGCCAAGCACAAACAACAAACCGCACCACAACGATACCTGTTGCCGTTACATTGCTACTTTGTAAACCGTCGGATCAAAACCGAAAGACGGCCCCACTGTCTTTCTAGCTGCCAAATCTTGCTCTGGAAAACTGGGTTATATTTAATCCTTTTCTTTCAAGTCTGGTTTGAAACGTTCCTCCCTCGCGTCATTATCCCAACATGAGATACGGAGAATCTTGCATCGAGGATATGTCCGGGGTTTGTCACATCCCTAATTGGGCAAATCAACGTGCCTTTACATGCCCGGCCGGGGATCTGCTTTATTAGCCTAATCAGCTCTCCCGAGGCGAGACCCGCAGAATAAGGCCTTTGTCAAATTGTTAATAAGGTCCTTGGTCAAGATCAGGTCGGAGCACTGCAGCCTCAAGTTAATTTAACCAAAGGAACAGGCCGGAAGACGGCGCGGTGGAAAAGGAGGTCCTGAAGCCCTCGGCTGAGCTCGACAAAGAACCTGACATCGGTAATGTACCCTCAAGGCTGCAGCTAAGATCCCGGACAACAGCTGTGCTCTCGTCTACTGTCCAAAATGAGCCGCTGCACTATTCAGCGGTTGATCCTCCACATGTTGCCCCATGAATAATGAACACCAGGGTAGGAATATGAGCATGCACATTTAATTCCGTCGGCAAGCGCGAGGATATTGCCTCCGCGAGCGCCTGCTCCTTTCAATTAAACAACGTGGCGCTTCTTTCTTTACTTGGCCTGATGATTTCTGGTGGCGCGGTAAGAAAAGTAAAAATTGCTGCGGTTGCTTACGAAGACCCCCGTAGGAAGCTCACGCAGCTCGCGGTAGGGCCCCGTTTCAAGTTTTCCAGGAGAAATGGAATGCATTCATTACAGAACACAATCACAGTCGCAGATTAAACCTCGTAATCGAATCGCCAAGCTACAGTGTGGCAAGGAGGCGTAGCAACAAAACACAATTAACCCGAGGGCGAAAAGGCCTTTTGTTTATTCGTCTTTTACTCAGGAAAAGTTAGCAATATTTGTCTTGTGGTGAAATTTCAGGATACAGGTGGACTTCATTTAACTGTAGCTGTAAACGCTTGACCATCACTACCCCCAAAAAATCTTTGATACTTTGAACTAAAAAAATACCACAAACCGTCATCCAAGAATGGTTTATAAATTTTCATTTTCAGGATTTATTGGGGGCGGCCCGGTGGGCGACTGTTTAGCACGTCGGCCGCACAGTGCAAAGGTGCAGGGTTTGATTCCGGCTCCGGCCTTCCTGTGTGAAGTTTGTATGTTCTCCCCTGTGCCGGCGTGGGTTTTCTCCGGGTATTCTGGTTTCCTCCAACATTCCCAAAACATGAATGGCAGGTTAATGGAACAGTCTAAATTGTTCCTTGGTGTGAATGTGAGCGCGGATGGTTGTTCGTCCATGTGTGTGCCCTGCGATTGGCTGGCAACTAGTTCAGGGTGTCCCTACTGCCCAAAGACAGCTGGGATAGGCTGCAGCATGCCCCACGACCCTTGTGAGGATAAGCGGATCAGAAAATGGATGATTTGATGGAGAAAAAAAAACAAGAAAATGCACCGTTAGTGCATTTGTACATCCAGCAAAGACTCTCCGTAACTTCCACTAACCACCCAGGCTAAACTTAGCTTGTCATTAGCATACAAGACTTAGCTCAGTTACTACTTTCCTACTGAGCCAAAGCTTTGGCGCCATTTTGTGGCATCACTCATGCCACCACAAATAGAACAAAAAAGCACACCTGGGTGAGATTGGAATCGTTCAGGCCTTCCATGTATCCACCGCAAATATTCTGAAAGCTGTCGCCTTCTCATTTGGCTTAAAATGATTGAGACAAAGACAAAAAAAAAAAAAATGACACACGGATGAGTTTATTAGCCAAACAGCAGTGAAGGAGTGACTTCCCAAGAAGAGTCGAAGCAGATCTCCGGCAAAGCCTCGGAATGATACTTCCCAGTGCAGAAGCTTTGCTAGCTGGCTCTCGATAAGCTGCCGCAAAGACGGCCTTCGCGTCTCACCTCATGTGGCCTTCACAGGCGCACCGGTCATGATCCACTGCACTTCCAGCTTCAGCAAACATACACGCAGACGCTGGACGTGCTCCTGAAAGGGACACATATTAACCAAAATGCACTTTTGAATTGTTTTTTAAGGCTGATTTAGACAAAAGTAGAGCCACGCCGACTAGCAGATGGCTTCACACTCCAAAAGCCATCCATCCATTTTCTGATCCGCTTTATCCTCACAAGCGTCGCGGGAGGGGCTGGAGCCTATCCCAGCTGTCTTCGGGCAGTAGGCGGGGGACACCCTGAACCGGTTGGCAGCCAATCGCAGGGCACACAGAGACGAACAACCATCCGCGCTCACACTCACACCTCGGGACAATTTTGGGTGTTCAATCAGCATGCCATGCATGTTTTGGGAATGTGGGAGGAAACCGGAGTGATACTTCCCAGGGCAGAAAACCCGCGCCAGGCACAAGGAGAACATGCAAACTCCACACAGGGAGGCCGGAGCTGGAATCGAACCCTGCACCTCTGCACTGTGAGATCGACGTGTGAAACACTCGGCCGCCCCTCTCCAAAATCAAACACTAAAAATGAATTAATGCAGCGTTTCCGCTTTTTACTGTCTCTAGTGTCACGAGCCCATGCTAATTTGTTCATTTGCATAATAACCACCCCCACGTTGAGTTTATCCGCCCACGAAAAGGTCAGCCAGACGTGGCAAAGATCCAGAACCACTTTCAAGTGCTGGTCACTCTTCTGTGAAACACTAGCATACAAAGGCACTATCCAGCCAGAAGTGTCTACTTTTCACTGTTATGACATTAGCATTTAGCATTAGCAAGAACAGTTTGCTGAGTCTACTTGGTGGGCGTACGGTGTCTTTGGATTTGTCTTTGGATCCGATAAGAGATTCCATTCGACATTTGAAGGTGACGACGTACGCGCAGTGATCTACTCGGCGCGAGTGACGTAAGAATGGCGTTCAGAGGTGAGCCCATCAAATTCAGGTTTACGCTAGTAGTGCAGGAAGGGAATGCCCCATCGACCATTAAGGCAAATGTTATCATCAGATGCTCGTCCCTCGTCCTGTCACTTGTGCTCTCCAAGCGTCCTTCCCGTTTGGACGCCAGCCTCACGCAAAGTGAACGAATAAATTGCCTCTCACATTAAGTGAACGCTCACATCATGATTCGGTCGTTTAGAGGAGGAAATGTGCGCACAGTGAAGCCAATTGGGATCATATTCCCAATGACCCTATGTATATATTTTTTTCTTTCTGCCGCCGTAATGTAATTTCAATTTCCCAACATCCTTTCAGCTCCTCCGACGCATCACGGGATGGTAAATCTCATTTCCATGCTATAGTTTAGATCTTTGCAGCATTGAGGCGCCGCATATGCACGTGGCGATCTCCTCATAATCAATTAGCCGAGCTGCAAACAATGCACAGTGCTGATTGTTGACGTATTTTTCGTTCCTCTTTAAATGACGAGAGAAAAGACAATTTGATCAGATACCCTTAGGCATGATTTTTTTAAAACCCACTCTCTGAAAAACAGAATTATTCAACGCAGCCTCTAAGGGAAAAATCGATTATTCCCAACAAAGAGTTGTTTTCGCCATTTTTCGGTCACGCTCAGCAAAAACCCAAGTGAAAGTGGATTTTACGCCATTGGGGTGGCACTGCTTCTCCTTAAAGGCACGGTTGTCAGCCGACGAAGTGACTTAATGGGCACATTGTATTTATCAAGGTGCAAAAAGCCCAGATTTCCCTCTCCCCAGCCACTTCGTCCAGCTCTTCCCGGGGAATCCCGACACATTCCCAGGCCAGCTGAGTGACGTAATAGTCTCTCCAGCGTGTCCTGGGTCATCCCAGGGGCCTCCTGCCAATGGGGCAAACCCGAAACACTGGTGAGGCGTCCAGGAGGCATCCTAATAAGATGCCCGAGGCACCTCATCTGGCGCACCTCGACGTGGAGGAGAAGTGGCTCGACTATGAGCCCCTCCCGGATGACCAAGCTTCTCACCTGATCTCGAGAAGGAGAACCTGGACATCCTGCGGAGAATACTCTTTTCGGCCGCTTGTATTTGACACCTCCTGAATTGGTTTTAGTAAGTTTCATCAACACAGTGAAATGGTGAAAGGTTCAAGACATATCTGCTGCGGATAACGTATAAGTCTTCCTGCGAAGGGCAATCATAGATTTAGCTTGTTTTTTTTTTTTTGGGAGGGGTCTGAATTTTGGCCCGCCCTGCGACCGTCATATGAAACTGACAAATTAGGCCCCTTCTGCCTTTTGATTTCAATGCGGCGCCATGACTCAAAGTCGTACTGACCTTTTACAAGCAACATCTGTGGGGAGTTAGGATTTATGTTTGCCCACGTGGGCCTCGTGCCAACACGCTGGCCCGCTGTTTTTCTACCATTAAACATGAGTTATGTCACACTTCCCGTTTAATCACATGCTGTTTTTCCCATTTTTATTTATTTATTTATCTATTTGTTTATTTATTTATTTATTTTTTAAACACCAGGCCAAATCGCAGACCTCGGACAATGATTCACTGCGAGCGACCCATTTGACAAATTAAACCTGCAGTCACACTTAAAGGCAATGTTTGTGAGCGTCGAGGACAAGAGACTAACAATTCCATGAAATGTTTTCAGTTAACCTTCACCGATGCTGCTTTTCTGCACAGGCAATTTTCTCAACAATCAATTTTGTTGCTATTAATCTAGTACTCATTATTTCCATCAAAGTCAGGTAGAGTGCCAGGCAAACTACTTTCAAACAACAACTTTTCAATCCATGGCATTTTATTACCTATTTTCTTTTGAAGCTAAAATATTGGCATGATAATACTACTCAATGGTGAGTGACTTTCCTTGAAACAAGTATGACTTGCATGTGTAGAACAGAGAGAGAGAGAGAGAGAGAGAGAGAGAGAGAGAGAGAGAGAGAGAGAGAGAGAGAGAGAGAGAGATGACAATCCACCGGTGTGACTGAGGCAAATGCACCACCACGGAGAGTGCCCAAATTGTCTCATTGCGGAAAGTGACAAAGTGTGCTGCGCAAAGCCGTTTTAAACTTGAATATGACAGTGAAACGCGTCGTAGCAGTTTTGAGTCCGACAAGGTGGATTCCATTTTTTAACCCTTTCACCCTCGTAACCTGCTAAAATGAAAACCTGTCCACTATAGTAACCGCCGCTGTACCTGAAAGGGTCAAATTAGCAATATCCATCCATTTGCTTATCCACACAAGCATCGCGGGGGGCGCTCGAGCCTATCCCAGCTGTCTTCGGGCAGTAGACGCGGGACATCCTGAACTGGGCACACATAGACGAACAACCATTCGCGCTTAAAATCACACCTGGGGACAATTGAGAGTCTTCCATTAACCTGCCATGCATGATTTTGGAATGTGGGAAGAAATCAGAGTACCCGGAGAAAACCCACGCAAGCCGGGGAGAACAGGCAAACGCCACACAGGAGGGCCGGAGCCGGAATCAAACCCTGCACCTCTGCACTGTGAGGCGGACGCGCTAAGCTGATGTCAAACGCAAGGCCTGGGGGCCAGATATGGCCCTCCACCTCATTTTATGTGGCCCGCGAAAGCAATCAAAAAAACATTCCATGATGCTTGCTAAAATCTCTACCAAAATGTAAAATTATCTTATGTAATAGATAAGAGACATATTGTAAGCATTTTCTAGTAACCAACCCCCTCAGTATAGTAACTTAAACAATAGTTGCATAAACTGTTATTGACTTTGACTTTAGTTTCAGTTATAACGGCCCTCCAAGGGTAACTAAATCGTGGCCCATGACAAAAGTGACCACGGGGCCACCCGAAATTAGCAATATTTTAGGCCGAAATAGCCTCCAAGGTGTGTTGACTTGGTGTCAATTTTATGATGCTCTCAGCTTCAAACCTAGAACATGAAATTGGCAGAGAGAAATTTAGGGCAAATTTCACAGGGCAAAAAAAAAAATTGCAACAAACTTTATTTCACGGATTGTTGTGTTTAAAGAGGAGAAGATAGCATGAAAGTTGAGGCTGTTAGAATGGCTAATGCAGAGTGTTCCATTAATGGACCGAATCAGGTAATGGGCATTGAATTGAATGGAACATAAATTTGAGATCTGGACGCATTAGGTGAGCTTGACAATCGAATATAACTGCATAAAAGGGACTTTTCGACTTTTTTAAGCAAGGCCTCAGTCATACATGTACATAAATAATTTCCAGATGTGCCATTCTTAGCTAATTTCTATCAATGATTTTCTGAAACAACATTCACTTTTTTTTGAGGTGGATGAATTTAGGCTACAGCATGTGACAGTATTGTACTTACCGAAAGCAAAGATTTGTGTTTACACAAGGTTCTTTGTTTTAATGGAAAAGTCAAACAGAGTTTGTGAAAGCGGTTGAGCTCAAACATGCACTTTGCTGGGTGCAATTTTCTTTTTTCTCGTTACGGCAAGAACACCATCGATTTTGCAGACTACTCCAGACAAGAAGGCGGATGGATTTTTTTTTTTTTTTGGATAGGTTATTTTAAGTGCTCTAACGAGATCTGCTCTATAACATCATATAAAGTCAAAGTAAGTATTATTAAAAGTAAATATTCCACTATGCAATGCCACGAATGAGCAAAACATACCGAGGACCCTTTATGGACTACATTGAGTTACTCCGTGAGAAAAAAGTAAAAGCAATCTACATTTTTCTTTCCACGTCCACTGCTCAATACATAGATTGCCCGTTTATGGATGTTTTGAGTATCCACTGAGGGACCTCGGGAGATGAATGCCCCTATTAAGGAAATAAATAAGAGCCAGTAAAGACACTTAGTTTGACCAAGAACAAACATTACATAATTACTGTAATTCACTTAAGTTTCTTTTTTTAAGCTACGTAATGATTTTCTGTTTCCCCCTCCTTGCACAAAATTGCTCCAACCAGGAGAGGTCCAAACAAACGGGATTTTGCATCTACCTGCGAGAAAAGCATTTAAAGGAGAGATATGATGGAATTTTGCACAATTTAAAACAGCACGGATGTGTTTAATGAACATGCCGGTGACATGCTTTTGTCAAAATACCCCCCCTTCAAGCATGAAACATACGTAGCACCCTTCACACCCCATTTTTGTGTTGCTGAAATTAGCCTGTTTACAAGTGGGAGACCACAGCCAATAGAGAGTAAGGATGTTGTTACCGTGACGACTAGGGGCGCAGCCTCAAAATACTTGAATCTCAAAACATCTTGCCTTATCAAAATGAATGCAAACGCTATTAATACAGTCCAGCTGTGCAAAATAAAAAACAAAAATGTCAGGTGCATTTTTTACTGAGAAAAATAGCACTCGAAATTATTGTATTTTATAAATACATACAGTCGTGACATCATTCAATTGAATTCAAAAGAATCATTTGAATAGCCATTGTGCTGTTGCCTGCCTTGGCCACCAGGGGGCAATATAAAACAGAAAGCTGGCAAAAGTGTACATGCAGGTCAGAAAGCTATGGACGAATCTGTGACAGTGGCCATATTTAATATCTAACATTGTTATGCATATATTAGTGGCTTGAAGGATTATATACGCATTTCCCATTCGGTGATAGCATTAGCATTAAGCTAGCAAACATACGGCGAAGCAATGTGCTTGATTTAAATACGCAACGTGTAATTCCACCCATCCATCTTCCGATCCGCTTATCCTCACAAGGGTCGCGGGGGGTGCTGGAGCCTATCCCAGATGTCTGTGGGCAGTAGGCGGGGTACACCCTGAACCGGTTGCTAGCCAATCGCAGGGCACACAGAGACGAACAACCATAAGCGCTCACACCTACGGACAATTTAAGAGTGTTCGATCAGCCTGCCATGTATGTTTTTGGAATGTGGGAGGAAGGCCCGGGGAGAACATGCAAACTCCGCACAGGCCGGAGCTGGAATTGAACCCAGTACCTCTGCACTGTGAAGTCAATGCAACAATCACTGGATCACCAGGCCGCTTGCAACGTGTAATTATCCTAGTTTTTATTTTTAGTTGGACAGTAAACAACTGGGAATGGCATTAAACAGCGTGAAGCCTCTTTTTTTTCTACCTTAAAACTACTTACTGTACTTTCCCCAACTAATCCCAGGATACAAAGCTGAAGTCGACATATCGGGAGTGGGGGTGAGCAAATTAAGAGGGCAACTTCTCGTTCTCCTCTGCGGCATCAAATCAAACGATCTTTCTGAGGTGGCTGACAGCCGCCATCCATCTTTCCGAGCTGATGTCCGCAGGCCATAATCACGCGGCAGCGCCACCGCGCCACCCGTCTCCGGCTCACCTCAGTCACGGATCAAACGAACCTTTTGAAGAGAGCGCTTCCTCTCTACTTTCCACAATCAAATGAATCAAACCGGCCTGTTAATTATTCCTCTTGCAAAAGGGGGAATTGAAATATATGACAAGTTCTTTTTTTTCCATATATATAAGTGTGTATGATTCTGCAGGTGTTTGGATTCCAGCTTGTAAATGTGACAACGCTAGCACAATAGGGACTGCTTGTGACTGTAAACACTGTTACAACAGTAGGCGCACATTAGCATAGACAAAACACAACAAATAACTTATATGCGAAATTTGCTTTTCATGATGATTCCAATGAGACGTCACGGGGGGCGGCCTTAATGCCGCTCACACTAATCGTGCAATGAGTATGATTACTTCCCAAACAAGAATATATATATATCTTTTTTTTTTAAATGAGTATGAATGCAGTTATTTTAATGTCAAAACTAATCAAAAATCTATATTCCGTATTTTCCACACTAAAAGGCGCACTGGATTATGAGGCACACCTTCAATAAATGGCCTATTTTGTAATTTCTTTTCATACATTGGGAGCACCGCATTATAAGATGAAATCCGCAATGCACCCACTAGATGGAGCTATGCTGAAGGATGTCAGTAAAACTTGACAGTGACACAGTTCATTGAACCAACAGCAAGTTATAACATTGACTTGTTAGCGTTGAACTCTCTTGCCGGTGCTCTATATCCATGTTCAACTGCCTAACCGAAGGCTTTAAGTTTGAACTCTACATTGTCAGCATGTCTCGAGCAAGGAGCCATTTTGGGGTCGAAATATTACCGTAATTACCATACACATGGCACATCGGATTTGAAGCCTTTTAGTGCGGAAAATACGGTACAGTATCTGCCCAAAGTGCGTACACCCCTGACATTCTTGTAAATATTTCATATTCTTCATGGAACGGCACAGAAATTATTTTGCCGAATAGTCAAGTGGTCAGTGTCAACTGAAAATAATCCAACACGCAGCCATTTTATGGATGACATCATCGCTTGGAACAAAAGCGAGTACACCCATGAGTGAAACTAGAAAAAGCCTAATGGGGAAAAAGAAACCAAATGTGTGTTTCAATATGTTACCATGCAAATTTTTGTAAGAATAAAAATATTTATATAAATATAAATAATATTTATAAATATGTATCGTGTGTTGTATTTCATTTGTATTTTTGTGTTTTTATTTCCAAAGTGTTTTGGCTAAATCTACTAAAACAGCAATGATATTTAAAAAAAAGAAAGGTGAATATATGCATACATAAAATGGATCGGCAGGCCGAAAAGGGCCACCCTTGAATGCTGTGATGAGTTAAGATGTGCAGTTCGGCCGTCAAATTGACATGCAGTTAAATCAGTACTTCATCCCCAGTACAAGCCCCCCAAGTAGAAGTAAACTTTTTCTTTCGGGAGATAATGAAGAAGTATCTATTTCACAGCGTCAACAAGCTGCAAATGAGGTGGAAATGCCAAATATGAAATAGATTTAAGGATGTCCCCCACCACTCTCCCGCGCTCTTGTTTTGGATCGATACTCGCTGCCTGGCTCATGATGCTAAATGAGAAACAGGCGCCAAAACACCATCGATTACACTGGCGGCTGCCGTTTGTTTTTTTTCACCCCCGGCCCCACCCCATAAAGCCTCTTTTATCATGTACAGTCCCGACATTTACATTTCTATTCTCTTGAAATAAATGATGACTCTTCCCAAAGAGCTTTATTTAGCACAGTGGAATTTCCAGTTGTTAGCTAGCAGGGGCGCCTCCCCCTCACCCCTGCTCCCAAAATAAAAGGCTTGGGTTCAATTCCGAATTGTACTGGCCCAGTGGGCGTTCATGATTCCACTCTATAGTTTCTGGGAATGAAGGGTGCCAGCGTAGATTTTGCTGACCTAGTTCAATCCCGAGTGAACTGTCAGCCTTGTGCAGGTGAGATGCGGCGGCCCCAAACAGTCAATCATCTTCCTCCTACTTAAATGTGAATTTAGTGTCAAAATGTGATCTGCCTTAGTCATAGTTGACATGCCTAATCCGAAAAAAAGTTTTGGGAAGAGACACTTTTTAATGGCTTGTTTACAAATAGTGGGGTCCCAAGTGTGAAATTAAACAAGCGTGTAGATCTACCGCTTTCTGAAAACGCCATT
Organism: Hippocampus mohnikei; assembly: GCA_026261675.1. Classification (NCBI taxonomy): domain Eukaryota; kingdom Metazoa; phylum Chordata; class Actinopteri; order Syngnathiformes; family Syngnathidae; genus Hippocampus; species Hippocampus mohnikei. The sequence continues at coordinate 645,661 of JAKGUB010000342.1, read as the reverse complement.
CTTGCATTTGTTAGCTTCAAGTGGGTCTCATTTACATGATAACCGCCCCCACACCAAGTTCCTCAACCACAAAAGGAAGAAGATCTGCCAAAAAAGGTAAGCATAGCTGCACTGACTTTTAGTTGAATGCACAGGTTATTCGTGTGAAATCTGCTGTGTGATTCTTTGACCGGGAAATTAATCATTATCTGGTTTGTGGAAGACATTTTCTCACAGGAATGTATAAAATGTTTGGTTGGGTTGTCAAGAGTAATTTATCGATTAAGAATAGTCAGCCTGCTAACAATTTAAGCTTCAACATAACACATCTATGCTATTGAGACTACGGCTGAAAAGTAGCATTTATGTTAGGTCCGGCGCATTTACACTGTCTTGTGTTGATTAATGTGCACTGTCCCAATGAAATAAATATATACTTAAATAAATAAATAAATGGATAACTAAATAAATAAAACGTGCAAAAATCAACGACAAAGTAATTAGCCAGTTCCTCAATGATCGTGTTAACTACGTCTGAATTTCCACCATGTCTATTTTGGAATCAATTTGGAATCAACCCGGCGTTCTGTCTCCCTTTGATTTACCTCCCATACCATCTTCTTCACTGGTAGAGAGGAACTCTTAAAAAAAAAATCATCATTCAAGCCATTTGCTCAGTTTTTGGAAGTGGGGGGCATGAGGAATAGAACCCATTTAATCGGGTCAGATTTTGATGCAACGAGGTAAAAACGACCCATAGTGAAGAGTGAAAGCATCGAAGGCTACCAGTTCACCTCTATTGCTGAGGTTTCAAAAAAAATAATAATAATTGAATTATTACCGACATATTGTAAGAGAAAGAAACTTTCCCCTGGCACGGCAAGTTACTTGCATTGGCACAGTCTGCCCTTCCTCACGCAACGCAACCATTTCCCATGACCACAAACTTTTTAGAAGAATGGTTCAGCAAATCTGCTGCATCAAAATAATAATCAAAATCCACAGTTACCCAGTGAGAGCGGGTTGTTGCTGGTTTATCATTCTGAATTAGCGTTTTGTCGCTGAGCGTTAGCAGAATCCAGCCGGCATCCCTCGTCAAATCAATTTTGTTGTCAGTGGCAGGTGGACAGAAAAGGGAGTCAGAAAGTCCAAGCTCACCAGGGGTGCACTGTCCTCTAGAGGGTTGGATGAGGCGCTTATATTTGTCAGCCCGATCCAATCTGATACGGACAGAAACCCCATCACATGCCGTAACGAGATGTTGGGGGCGGGGGGCGTTGAATAAAAGTCAAAGACCTCATTCACTTTTTTTTTTTTTCCACCTCCACTCAGGGTCTTTGTTACACTTGGGGCCAAGGTTAAGATGGCCACAATGAGATTGTGCTATTTTAGCTTGGCAGGACTTCCAGATTGCAGAGCATCTGCGCTGTCGGAAAGTCGCTTACTGGTGCCTGACGCCCAATTTACACACTAGTGAACCATATAAAACAGTCAAGACAGAAATAGAATCTACAGTAGAGTATGCCAGAACTGTGACAGAGTTGGTGCACCCCTTATTTATTGAAATATGTAAAATATCTAGGAGTGACAGAGTTTGGGAACGAATAGAATGGCGACCAGAACCCACAAACGTAGACACAAACAAAAGTCCGTCCAAAAATATTAATTCAATACAAAAGCGCACCATCAAAGTACAAACAGAAATCGCTGGACAAAAGATCGGGTCAAACATAAATACTTCCAAAGCGGGAGCCTAGAGCGTAAAAACGTTGATGAGAAATCGAGAAAACAACACCTGAGCATGAGCAGCAACAAGGTCAATAATCCGACAAGAGAAATGGGATCATGGCAGTCCTTAAATACTTGGCTGACAAGTCAACACATTGACAGCAGGTGTGCACGTTGGAGGGAAAGCCCTCCACTGCCATCTGCTGGAGACACACAAGATCAGGATCGTGACAAGTAGGGAGAACAGCGTTCAATGGCTCATACCTCTGGAAAAAAAATCCCCAAAAGGTGGACCTGCGTCGACATCATAATATAATTGGTGCACCATCTGTCAATTGCACATACTCCTCCAACTTCACGACAACATTGGAACACCTCCTGGTCTCCGAAACATGCATACATCTGGAAAATGATCAAAACAAAGCAACCTTTGGACATTTCCAAAACCAAAACCAAGCCAATACACTGAAGACCTCCCCATTTCTATACCTCCAACCTGCACAAATTCTTAACAGTTACTTTGGGTGTTTCCAGTAATAAATCAAATATTGCCCCAAACACTCAACTAAGCGAACCCAGAAAGAGAGCCAATGGCTTCCATCAAGCAGGTTTTGCCAAAATGTCAGAAAAAGTGGCCCTTTTTCCCCCGTCAGAGGAGTAAAACGCGAAAATGTCTCTTGGCATTTGAGTGCCGAGTAATAAAGCTAAAACGCCAGCAGGCTTGATTTCAGCCGAAATCTTATTGTGATGAATCGCCTCTTTCAAATCTCTTGCAGCCTCGTCTTGTTGTTTGCAGGGACACAGTCGCCAAAGCGGGGGCCCAGCACCTTTCCGCGACTTCCAAATTGGCTCCAAACACAAACTCGTGTTGCTGCTCCGCCCTCACACAAATACGGGAAAAGCACACCTCCATGTTCCTGACATCTAATCCCATTTGACTGTGTCGTTTATGTGGATGCCGTGCTGGGTCGGGGGGGAACAGAGGCGGCTAAGCCGCTCATTCTTCCGGGGCAGCGGGAGCCGTGTTGACGACGCGGTGGCGAAGGAGCAAGCGGCGGGTGGCACGCAACGGAGGCGCATGCAGACCGACTTGTAAAAATCCATCGCAGGGAGGTACGTTCCAGACCACAAATAGTGAAATCCGCAAAGTAGAATTTTTTTTTCCATACTAACATACGTGACGAACAGTATCTCAAAATAAATAGCAATAATCATAGCCAAAGATCCTAATAGAAAATGAAACTACAGTTCTTGCTTTCTGTAGGTGCAAAATGCAGGATTGAAAAGAAGTTGACACCTCACGGTTCTTTAAAATTTTCAGTGTCAAACAATCGATCAAAAAGTAAAAATCATCTCACAGTTGGACATGCACATTCTAAAGTACAGGTGTCAAACGCATGGCCCGGGGGCCAGATTCGGCCCGGCACGTCATTTTATATGGCCTGATTTTGCAATAATTTCGCTACCCTGTTTACACTTACTTGAACATGATTTGGACAAACAACAAATAGTTGACTGGTTTCAAAACTAGCAAGCCATCAATTTTGAGTACAAGTAATAAATTAAATGTGGTTTCTGTCGTCACGGCCCTCCGAGGTAAGACGCAACTCCAAAGTGGCCCGCGACAAAAATGAGTTTGACACCCCTATTTTAAAGTATGAAGAAGGTAAAATTCCGATCATCTGTAAATATTCTAGTGCAGTTTAGGTTCATCATGAAACCGAACGGTCAATAGGTCCAATCTTCGCGAGCTGTGTATTCAGGATATGTATTTTTTCTGATTTGGTTCTACTGCGGTGAAAAAAAATGTGCAACGCTGAAGCAATCCGTCTGTCTCGTTCCAGGGACGTTTTGAAATGAGTGTGCTCTGACTCGAGTTAAAAAGGTTTGCACTCGTCAAAAGCCTGCTGCGCACCGTACGTCAAACTGCCCCCAAGGCATCTTTGAAAAATCTTTTGTTTCAGGTAATTAGGGTCAAAATTTCTTTCATTGGCTTTCTATTCGTTTTTTTTCTTTTTTTAAAGATTTGATTGTCTTCACAAATGGACATTATCGAATTAAACTACATCTGGGCTTCCCGTGAGCATGTAATTACATTGTCACAAGTTTTTTTTTTTCTTTTGAACAGCTTTTCTCCACCCTGACACCACAAAGAAAGAAAATGACAATTTGATCTGTCCGTTTGCAGGGCTCAATTTGCCGAACAAGTCGACTAATGGCCACTTAATAACCATCACCATGGTACCCTCGTAGCTACAGCTGAGTGAAAGCACTCAGACAGCTTTGTTTTGTTTTGTTTTGGGCTTTTTTCCAACCAATTTTCTTCTGAAGCTTTGGACTATTTGAACCCAGAGAGAGAGAGAGTATAAAGGGCTTAAACCGAGAACCTTTTTAAGGCAGCTGACTGATAACGTGGATGGAAAGAACTCTTGAGAACAATGGAGTCAAAGCACGAGGTTGCAAGCTTGTTGAAGCTGGTGGGAATATGATTGCTATTCCCACGATATTTTAGAGTTAATTGGCCAAATGTGGCCTTTCAAAACCGATCAAACCCCCCTTTAAAGCGTTTAGTCACAATCCCTTGACTGGTAGCCACACGGCGCTTGAATGGTTTTCCAGTGATGACGGCAGCAGCGGAGGGGATGGGTGGGGGTTGGGATAGAATATGCTGCAAATCCTCTTACTGGATCTGCAATGAAATTTGTTTTGCCGCATTTCTTCCTCGGTGACCAGACAGTGAGTGCAAGATAAAAAGCATCGGGAATCATTGAGAGGACCAGAGTTGTGGCAGGTGAAGGAAAAAAAAATGCCATTGTGATCTTTTTTTTTGTCATACAAATTCTGTGGAAGCACGACTTGAGTAGCATGGAACTCCGTCATTTAAAGCAGCGGTCCCCAGCCCCGGGGCTGCGGACTGGTACTAGTCCGTGGGTCATTTCGTACCAGGCCGCACAGGAAGAATAAGAAGAAATTACAATGCTTCTGTTTTATTTATTTCGGAATCTGAAAGAAAGTTTTATTTTGAAAAATGACCAGATTCTCTGTTACATCCGTCACTCTTCACGCAGTTCACGTTATAGGTTAGCGCTAAAATGAAACCAAGGAGCTAGCAAAATGAGTAAAAAAAACAAATGTCTTTGGAAAGTTTCTTTGGGAAGGGAAAAGTCCCAGCCAGGAGACAGAAGAGGAGCCGACAACTTTCAAGAAAAAGAAGGCTACATTTAATCGACAGTATCAGGAGTCCTACTTAAAATACAGATTTATCTCAACGGGAGATTCCCACGCTGCATAAATTGTATTGTAAATTACCGGTATACGGCTATGGTGAATCGTATTTTTCATGCACTATGTATATTATTTTGAAGGCACATTTAAACATTACCATAGCGACCAGATAGTGTTGCGGCCAGACAGGACGTTCCTCGTGTCATGATTCGTGTTTATTATTATGTTTAGAAAACACCACAGTTTTCATGCATGTCATATCATATGATCCACCACACCTTGAAATATTCATTCATTCATCTTCCGAACCGCTTGATCCTCACTAGGGTCGCGGGTGATGCTGGAGCCCATCCCAGCTGTCTCCGGGCAGTAGGCGGGGGACACCCTGAATCGGTTGCCAGCCAATCGCAGGGCACACAGAGACGAACAACCATCCACGCTCACACTCACACCTAGGGACAATTTAGAGTGCTCAATCAGCCTGCCATGCATTTCTTTGGAATGTGGGAGGAAACTGGAGCACCTGGAGAAAACCCACGCAAGCCCGGGGAGAACATGCAAACTCCACACAGGGAGGCCGGAGCTGGAATCGAACCCGGTACGTCTGCACTGTGAAGCCGACGTGCTAACCACTGGACTACCGGGCCGCCCCTTTGAAATATTGTGTGACATTAAACCGGTCCGTGGGGCTGGTGGACCGCTGATTTAAAGCACCTGCTTTATAAAAGGATCTTATGTTGAACCCTGACTATTTTCAGAGGACGGCTATTTTAGGAAGAGCGTAAATATGCAAATAAATTACGTGCACCAATAAAACAAGTTTGTAATTGCCTACAGAGTTCAAAGTTAACACGGGGAAGCTGCAAGTAGTTGTTGTGCTGCACGCAAACGGAATAACCAGCCAAAAGACGTGAATCAGCAGCGTGTCCAAAGTACACCACATCATGAACCGACGTTACACAAACAAACCACCTTCATATGAGGTTCCCCTATAGAAGATGCTAGCCTAAGTGACACGCTAGCATGCGACATCGCACATGGGTAAACAAATTAGCACCTTTGACAAACCGTTTATAGGCATTCAACTCTGGCATTGACTTCCAACAATTGCCAGTCGTTTATTAAACGCCATTCGTAAAGAAGTAAAACACAGACATATGAAGCACCTCGCGCTGAGGCACTCACGCAGTTACTAATGTCCCATGCAAACCTACCAGGCCCCGCCTCTTAAAGGCACACATCTATTGTAACACGCAGACACTACAATATAGTACAGATGATCTTTTTAATGGATTTTACATTTGATATTTTTGTGGATGTTCAAAAACTTTCAGCGTGCTTAAGTAAAAGCCTTATTGAAAGAAATTCTGACAGCAGCTACGATGGACGGGAGACCCACACTGTAATCATGCAGCACTAAATCGGAGTAAGATCTGCCAGAGATACACTTGCATCTTTCCAGCGGAGGAAAAACCTGATGAAATTCGGACCCTTCAGCCTCGACTCTACATGCTCTGATTTGCCACAAAGTGTGTCATTAAGGCAAGACGTGCGTGCGAACTCTGCACACTACTTTTGAAGCAGCGAGAAAGAAATGTTTTATGGGGCTCTCTAGATATTTACTTTTATCTCTTGACGTTGGCGCCATACCCGCTGAAACATCCTTGTTAGCGCAAATACACACGAGGCTGGTTCGCCGCCTTGCAGCGGAATGCTAAACAGGGGTCCTGCTGCCCACAAAACAAGAAATGGTGATACATAGTCTGTGCCGGGTATGGCTGAGAGAATTAGTGCGTCGTGATTATTTATTTGATACGAATCATGTCTTTTTGTTAACCTATCTAGGCCAGCGATGCACAGTGACAAGCAGAACATTTAAATGCTCATCCACTTGGTGGCAGAAGGTACGATTAACCTGCATTGCCATTCAAACAAAGCATTTTTCTTTTCTTTTTTTTCATTTTAACTTTAGCATTCCCCTGATACAAGCGATGTCTTTCTGATTTGTTTTGACAGTGGGCAACGTTTGAAAGACTCTTTTGAACTTTGAAACTCCACGAGCGTAGACAAATCAAATGGCAACCAAAAGTATACTGTCAAACGTCATACAAATCAAAGAAAACGACACGTTACTTTGACTGATGTACAAATTCAGCTAGCTGAATGCTAAGACACAATGCACAGACTAGCGAATGAGACTCAGTGTTGTAACCATTTAAGCAACAGATATTTATGGACTAACAGTGCACTAATGCATGTCGATAGACAATGTAACAAAATTCACAGGCATATATTCTTTATCCTCTGCAAAACAGACCCCTACTGCATCTTAGTCAGTTGTGAGTTGTTCTTACGGTATCTATAAGGCAACTCAAGCATGCCAAATTACAAGCAATTCCAAAAATATACATGTGAAAAATAATAAAACTAAATTCGTTTGGGCACTTCTTGAATATTCTTTGAACAGCAATGTACAGTTTTCTGTTGTTTGTGTTTGTCTATTCCTGGGGTGGATTTGCTGTGACGGTCGGGAACACGTGACACCTAGCGACGCCTAAAATGGAACTGCAACCACTGTTGTTTATTTATTGACAAACATACAGTATATATTAATTGGTCAACAAAAACAGCTTTTCATCAGTCATCGCATTACAAGAAAACAACCGGCAACACACCCCAGTGTGACAAAAGCGCGAGAGCGAAAGGCTATACTGTACTTTCTCTGGGTGACATGTCAATGTAACGGAGGGATTTAGCTGTTAGCGCACTCAATTAGCACATCTCGTACAGCTGCACTATGGTGAGGTCTCGGCGGTGTTATGCATATTATGAGCCGTCACTCAATAAGACAGGCGCGCAAGTGGAGGCGCGAAATAGAACCCCTCTCCCACTTTGCAAGTTTAATGACAAAAACAGAGGTGCAAATCTTCTGTGGCACGTGTTGACATTACACATGACATCTCCCCAACACTGAAATTGCATCTTCACAGCTTCAAATGATTAAAAAAAAAAAAAAGCGTTATTTCAATCAACACTTACTTGAAAAGAAGCTTAAAATAAAAATGGTCAGGAAATCCAGAAGAACTGGAATAAATTGTATCGCATAGGGGGTGTTATGAAAAGCGAATTGAATAGGAACATTTGGTTTGAATTTAACTGGATCAATTCATCACACTTTAAAATGTACCATCCTTGATCATGTATCACAGCACCATGTATCGAGATATTTATTCAGTCCACTTTAATCGGAGAGACACCTCTAAAATATTTTATATATACAGTCAAACCTCGGTTCTCAACCAATTCGGTTTTCGACCAAACATTTTGAGTTTTTTATGCCTCGGATGACGAACAAATTTCGGTTCTCGAACGAACTGAGCGCACTTGAATGCACCATTTGACTTGCTTTCCATTGTGAGCAGACGTGTTCAGTAAACATTTTTATTTTAAAAAGAGCGTGGTTTGGGTTTTCAAACAATTTCGGTTTTCAAACAGCCTTCTTGTCATGATTCTGTTTGTGACCAACAGGTGGCACCGTAGGGCTCTCCCTGCAGCTGCACAGCTGTTGGTCATGATGTAATTAGTGCTTTAAAAGGACTCCCAGCCCGAGCACTCATTGTCGGGTCATTGTTGCTCTTTCCTGCTGTCATGTTTGTTCCGGTGATGTTTCTGTTCTAGTTTTTTGAGCTTCAGCCATGGTTTTGTTTGATACTTTGGATTTGTTTGGGTTGTTAGCACTTTGTTTTGGATTTAGTTTTCTTTGTGTTTTATTAAATACAATTCGTCGAGTTCACCCTGCTCCTCCCTCCTGCCTGCTTTTTGGGGTCCACCACCACCACCTCGTAGTCTCCCAGCACTGTCACACACTTTCCCCATCTGTGCACAAGCTTCCCTCAGCATAAAAATCTTTCGACTGATGCCTCAACCAGTTCATCCTGTCTTATTTAAATTTGAATTTTGTTTCTAAATTTTAATTAAGTTTCTTTTTAATCAGACAGTGGCCTTTGTTTTGTTTTGTTGTTTTTTTTAAGTGAAGGAAAAAAACTCTTACCAAGCTGTTTCGGCTGTCACTTTAGCCTTCGTATGAGCAGTCATTGCTTCCTTGTCATGTGTTGAAAAAAACAACTGTGTCGGAAAATCTTCAAAATCAGGCTCCCCCGATACGGTCAAGCAATATGTCCCCGTTGATAGTGCCATCTCCGACGAATGGGTTTACATTCGCCCACACAGCCAGGATGCATTGCTTTGGTGGCGGCAAGGGGTTGGAGCGCAGTTTTATTAATCAAAAGAAGTTATCGCGCTCACCTTAGCTCTATGTTCGGCATGCAGGGAAACCTTCTCTCTCGGGCATCAACCCAAAACAATTTGTCGTTCCTCAAAATAGATACAGCATACTGGACTTTATTATGGTTATTGAAAGAAGAAGCACGAAAAGAGTCAAACAAGCAGTAAATAAAAGAAGAGTGTGGATATTTGGAGCAACTTTTGGCAATGACTAATCACCCCATTCACGAATTGCGTCTGTGGATTTCTGCAGCGGACACCCTCCACCTTTTTCTAGTCATAGCTACAGTATATATGAATCACTAAATCTGGTTTAGTAATATTGTAAAATCAAATATATAATGTTGTATCAAGCTTATCTGCATTTTTAATTGGCTGTTGCATCTGCGGCAATTCAAATTTGGAATTGCAGCAAAACCAGTGAGCCATTCATGTAGTTGCAGAACGTCGCACACTGTGTGTATCTTTTCTCAAAGTTGCGGTCAGTACTCTGGCCACAGCATTTTGTGGCAGCTGGAGAGTCATTCGAGACTTTGTGGAACAGCCTGCTGGCAATAGAACGTTCCCGCTAAACCAGCTTATAGAGGTCTACTTTGTCCAAAACGTTATTCTGGCATGCAACTTGCAAAGGTTTCCAATAGCGGATATTTTGAGCAGCGTGCTGTTTTGGCTTTCTTCCTCTTGTGCGTTGAACCACGCGGCTCCTTGTTGTCATGCTCATGTAATTTGAAATAACGACAGCTTGATCTCATGGAGCGAGGCGAATACCATCGCAAATCCTATTTCGATGATTTACTATGGCCGTTTTTTTCGGGGGACTTTGGGGGCGGGGGGTGCGACGCTTTTATTCCATCTTCAGAATGTCACCTTGGACAGACGATCATTCGATCATTCAAAGGGATAAACAGGGAAAATGACACGCCGGGAAAAGAAATACATACAGGTTTTGAAAATGCATCAGTGATGCCATCTGGAATGAGCTCTGTCAGAGTATCCATCATCCTTGTCAGAACAAAATAATCACATCATCCCTCTCTAGGGGCCATTTAAAGAGGTCACATCTTAAAAGTCAAACAATACGACGATCCCGATGCTAATTCTATGAAATTTTGCTGCTAGATTATACGAGGTTTTATCCGCAACGGCTGTTTCCATCCAAACAAATACAAATGATTTGGTTACGAACACATGAAGAAATGAACGAAGGGAAAGCAAGCCCAGGATTTGTCACGCGAATGACAAACGCATTAGAAGTAACCACCGATCCGATCAACATTCAGAGGCGCGCATCTCCCCCAAGCGCAACATTAAGTCACCCCTCTCCCACCTCACCTCTCCCAATAATTTGGCTAGCCTGACCCCTGCTGAGTTCATACCTGCCGAACGTACGCCGCTGCGGCGAGCAAGTTCAGCGCACTGAGCGATACGTGAGGTGATGTTACGAGTAAAATGCCACCTTACAAAGCCTTTATTGCCCCAAAACAAAACAAAAATAAATTACATTTATGTAATTACACTCTTAAAACTGGTGTGTCAAAAAAATCTGTAAATTTGTCAGGATGCTGTTCTTGTGCATCTCCAGCAGGTGGCAGTGGGAGGGCTTTTCCTCCAGCGTGCACACCTGCTTCCATCTGAGCATCATGATTACACCATGTACTGAAGGACTGCCAAGATCACGTCTCTTGTCGGATTATTGACCTTGTCGCTGCTCTTGCTCAAGTCTTATTTCTCGAGACCTCTCGATCTCGTCATAGTCGTTCTTGTTCTTAGTTCCACGTTTTGTCAGTATAATCATCGTTTAGTCATGCTAATTTCTCAATTGAGAGACAAAGTTTTTTCTTATCTTATCTTGATCTTGCTTTCTTTTGGCATGTGAATTGGACTTGTGACATTTTGTTTGTATTCTCGGTGTTCCATTTCCTTGCCTTTTGCAAGCGCATTTTGTTGGGTCCTCATTTTTTACTGAATCCTTATGACCAGCATTTTCAGTTTTGGACTTAGTCGGTTTTGCGTTTTTGAAAAAAAAAAAAAAAAAAAAATAAATATATATATATATATATATATATATATATATATATATATATATATATATATATATATATATATATATATATTTTTTTTTTTAAATAACATTTTGTCTGTGTCTGCATTTTTGGGATTTGTTTCGAACCAAACACAATTTTGGTCAAAAATTGGACCATCCCACTACTTTCTGGGTGATTCTTGACAAGGAGACCCATTTTTGGGGTACAAAACAACCCCCCAAAATCAAGCTGTTTTGATACAACCCCAAATTGACCCAGTACGCCTACTACTCCTCCAAATAAGAATTTAAAATATAAAATTTTAAAATAATTATTAGTAAGGACAAAATAAATTTAATTAGTTTACTGGTTTATTATAGGTTTTTTTTTCAATATTTTATAAATTGTGACTGATCTTTTGTTGATGTCAAAATACATTGTACCCTTTTTATCATGTTGTTATTTATAAATAAAAATAATCAAAAGAAGAATATAATTTGCTTCACGAAATCTAATATGATTGCCGTATAAAAAATGCTTTTGATTCTGCATTTAGTATAAGTAATAAAAGTACTGCAGTACAGTGCTTTAGTTTTATGTAATACTAATGATGTAAATTAATAAAATAATGGAAATAAATGTTTGGTAAAATTAATAGAAATGTCAATATGCAATATGCTTTTTATTGTTTGATAATAAATGAAGAAATACCGTAAATACATGTCATATTTCTTGAATCAAACAAAAATCATTGAAACCTTCTGATGACAGGATTTGATTCTTAAATTGAATTTTAATTGAATTTTACAAAGAAAAAGTAATCTAGAGATTACTTTTTCTTCATAGACATAGACTTTCATAGACAGATGAACCTGTCAATCAATCAATCAATTACATTGCTGCCGTCAGGTCGAAACCCACATCAAAATTTGGTAAATGTAATATTTTTTTCACTACTCTATACTATTTGTCAATCCACACGTGCATGTCTGCTTTTCTTTAAATTAATAGTGTAATAAATCAAGTGTTGAAAGTACTCCCGCTGACAATGCAATGTTTTCCATTTTTGGGGTATCTTGGGAAAAAAGGATCAGTTTGAAGGATTCGGCCTGACGCCAACACTACGTAAACTGTCCAGCACAAGCATCGCCTGTGTACCGTATTTTCCCAACCATAAGGCGCCATTAAAAGTCTTAAATTTTCTCCAAAATGGACAGGACGCATTATAATGCGGAGCATCTAGTGTAAGAGCCGAGTTCCAAATCCTGACTGAGAGCCGACATGCTGTTTATATAGAGAAAAGGCGGAAGTGAGCGTGAACAGGCATGCGGGAAAGCAGCCAGCCAATCAGTGAAGGGTGGGCGTGTAAGTGGCCGTGAGTGAGGACGTGACAGAGGCCAGGCATGCGGGAAAGCAGCCAGCCAATCAGTGAAAGGTGGGCGTGTAAGTGGCCGTGAGTGAGGACGTGACTGAAGCCAGGCATGCGGGAAAGCAGCCAGCCAATCAGTGAAGGGTGGGCGTGTAAGTGGCCCGCGAGTGAAGCAGCCAGCAGCCGCAATCAGTGAAGGGTGGGCGTGTAAGTGGCGCGCATCATTTCTGTGGAGCCACATGGCAATGAGAGTGACTCTGACTAACGTGTTTTTAGCGTGCGTGCATGCATGCCGTATGTTTAAACTGGCGTATGTTTAAACTGCCGTATGTTTTACCACGCCTGGCTGCGCCCAATAATACAATGCATTTTGTGTATGTGTAAAATACAGAAATAGCACCCGTTACTGAGACTGCGCCCTACAACACGGTGCGCCGAATGGTCGTGAAAATACGGTATATTGATTGCATTTTGTGTCAAAGTAAAAATATTCAAATCCATTCTTCGATATTAAAAGTAGGTTCCAAGGCCTTCTCAGATGCCCCCATTTCATTAAATGAGGTTGGGCTGAAAATTCAGAAACTGTGAAGTGCGGTACTGCCGGGTGGGCGTCTTGATAGAATGAGGATTTTTCTGTCATGTGTGAAGGCGAGGTAACCCTCGCTGCTCCAAAACCACCTTCCTTTAATCCCAGCAGAGGCCTCCGGTCTACCGACAGATCAAGAAAGTGCGAGCAAAAGAAAGGAGCCCGCTTGCCAATTACCCCCCCCCCCCGTTTCCCAATAAAGTACGCTCAATGGCTGAGTGACAGCGGTCCGCCTCCGAGGACCTGAGTGGGCTGCCATTAAAAGCTGAGAGGCGCAGGTTCCAACAGTTCCACACGACTCTGCCAAACGAGCGCTTTGACGTCGTAGGTGGCGTGGCAATAAAACACTATTAGAACTGCACCGCTTAGCCGCGCCGTTAATGGGATTATTTCAGCCTGTGTGATTGTGCCTCAGGGAAACTAATTCACATTTGATTGGGGTATATCTACAGTAGGAACACAACATGGTCGACTTTCCAGAGCATGGCTGGCTTAAGTCTTGGTGGTTTGTTCCTGGACAAGCCTATCCTGTTTCCATTCATCCGAGGGCAAAGGTGGTGGAGGTGGGCGACAGTAGTGGTGCAGAGATGGATAACTTGATTATATGATGGAATAATCAAGGGGTTAAGAAAATCGATGGTAAAAAGATTCAATAGTGGCATCCCTAGTGTCAAATCACTTTCGGGTTTTCCGTTTTTCACTCTTCAATAGCGACTGTTCATGTCCATTCGGTGGAAGTTCACGCTTTGGTTGACGTTTGTTAATCCAAAATGGATGTAGGAAAGGAACGAGGCAGACAAGTGCAACAGTAGCATCTTCAACAGTTGATGCCATGACCCGGATTCGAACCGGGGTCGCAGTGGAGGCTTTTCAGAACTGCTGAGCCTTGAAAGAGCAATTATTTAAATAAATTGAAATTGTTCTAAACCAGGGTGCCGGCATATCAAGAATCAGGCTGAATTTGAGAATTTTTAGCAGCTTCAGAATGCGTTGATGGTCTTGAGATGTTCTTGTTCCAATGTACCGATTCAAGACATCCAACCAACCCAGATTTAGCAAAGCAGTCTCAGAACATATACGAGCTTCCTCCTTGTTTCAAGTCTTGTAAAACTTGTCCTCACATTTTGCTCTGTAATTACTGAAGCCTTTTGAGACATAATTGTACCCTGCACAGATTCAAGACAAGCTGTGCCTGAAGGAACAAAGCGGCCCTAACACACAACCGAGCCTCCTCCATGTTTCACAGTAGGTACAAATTCTTTGTGTTTAGATGACCATTATATGTTCCATTCACCCTGAAGAAAAGAAAAACACCAGTGACAAGCATACGCGTGCTTTTGTAATGGGTTCATGGGGCTCAGGTTGCCCAACTCATCTTAGAATTGAGCCCGGGTTGGACCAATCAACTTATGATTTACAAGAAGTGCGTAGGGGCTCAATTCAAGAGCCAGTGTGACGTGAATCATGTAAGGATTTCAAACTGCGGCTCTTTTGTGACACGTCCATGTAAAATGGTGCTGAGAAGTCACACCGAATAGAAAAGACAAGGAGACAAAGTGGTCTCCCCTGCTGATGGACTGTAAGTGTCCACTTTTAATGGGCCATTTAGTGCTCATGCGCTGGAGATAATAGTGAGAGAATTACAGCCCGGGAATACAATGGAAGGCATTGAGAGCATTAGAAAAGGTACCACCTGTGTCTACTCAGCAGCTGTCAGCGTTGAGCACTTTTCCGACAACAGAGAGTTTTGTTGGCGGAACGCAAACAGTGATCGAACTGTGCCAGAACAAACCGTGGAGAACATGGAAATGAATGGCGTATCAAACCATAATGACCGGAGAAAGTTAATCACAACAGTGAAATGTTATTAGTATTCTTTCTTTTTTGGGGGGCATCCAATGGCCTTGAACTCAATTCCCTTTGTCCCGCTTACGGATCGATCCTTAAGGCAAATCTCATTAAGTGCTCCAGTAAAGAGCCTCATGCATCCTGTTTCATCCTGAGTGGAGGGCCAATGCAAGCCTGCGGACCCTCCAGAAAAAAAAAATCAATGACAAAGACAATGAAGGCGCGACGCCAGACTATCCCGGATAGGGACTATCAGCACAAAAAGAGACACAACTGGAAAGTAAAGACGCAAGCAACAACGATAAGACCACTTTGACGTAATGCCGCGCCTATACGCCAATGCGTTGATGTTTCATTACCATCCAGTCTGTGACACTGGCTAAACATGCTTTAATGCCCCCGCGGTGGAACCAATCCTCACTGATTTTTGTACTCTTTCTCTAATGATATCACAAGATTGTACCAAAGTCTTGGATAACAGGAAACTAGCAATTCATGTCAAGAAAGTACCGTATCTTCCGCAATATAAGGCACTTCGGAGTAAAAGGGGCACCTTCAGTGAATAGCCTATTTTAAAACTGTGTTCATATGTAGGGCGCACCGCATTATAAGGCGCACAGAATAGAAGGTACAATCGTGGCTGAGGTTGCGTTATGCATCCACTAAATGGATCTTCGCTAAAGGGAATACAATACAATTCAATACAATACAATACAATAAAATACAGCTTTATTTAAATAGCACTTTCACAACCGCTGCAGCTGTAACAAAGCACTTTACAGAACATTTAAAATACTCCGTCCAAGAAATCAGAATACTGATCCATATATAAGGCGCATAGGATTATAAGGCGCTGTTTTGAGAAAATTCAACCCTTTTTGGCGCACCTTACAGTGCGGAAAATACGGTATGTTAAAAATGATCTCAACGGAGAGACAATCGTATGCCACGGAGGAGCTAAATTTAGTCTGAGTTGTGAGTGGAAATCACAAAGTCTTCGAGAACGAGCCCCGCTAGGTTTGGAATTGCTGAGAGTGCCACAAGATGGCGAAAAATTCTCTTAGACACTGCTATGGCCTGACAAAATGAAGCTCCTCTCCCTCAGTTCAATATAGCTGAACACCAGGACACGGTCTACTGACTGTTTTATTAATATAGGAAATTCTAAAAAATTTTAGGAGGCCGTCAATTACTTTTTCACGTGAGGAGAAGGGGGTGCCATTACGGACATATTCACGTATGGACCATTGTTTATTGTTTATTTGTTTATCTTGCAATGAAGTGACAATATTTGCTTTCGCAGCGACTTCACGTTTCCTCCAAGAAACATCAAACAAAATCCATGGCCAAACTCTCCAGGGAAAACTAATTTTGCTCCCACCGCACAGGCCAAATTACACTGCCAATTACTCGGAGAGAAGCGCCGCGCCACGTCGGGTTACTGTCAAATTATTAAATTTTTTTTCCTCATTTCCTTTCCTTTTCTGCCCGAGGAAAACAAACAAACAAAAAACCCTCACATGATTAAATGCACGCGCACGGCATGAGCAGCCACAGCATTTCTGGCCGAAGGCTCGAAGAATTATGTATAGCAGCAAAGCCAGTGGCGGATATCGCAGCATTGCATCGGTGAAGCCGATGTCAAAACACTAGCTGAAGATTCAAGGCCCATTTTTTTGGGTGTTATAACGGAATGAGACACATTTCATTTTGGTTGGCATTACTGTTCATATGAGCACCGCACTTCGTGCTTGGAATATGTATTTTCACTGAAATATGACAAGCACACAGCTTTTGGCTTCTAATAAGAGCCGGCTCAAAAAAAGGTGGTTAATGGCATATTCCCGGCGGAGTGGGAGGCATAATGAATCTATAATCGACAAGAACAAATAAGATTGCGTGGAAAGTGCGGCGCTGGTGAAATTCCGATGTTATGATATAAAGGTACACTAAGCATTTCCAGTGGGCATTGGAGTGAAATATGACTCCAGTGTGAGTCTTTAAAACATTCAGATTAGAATTGCTGCTCGCTGTGACTCACTGGGGCAATGAATAAAACGCTTTGCCTATATTTAACATCTTATCATGAACCCACAAAGGGAGCATTTCGCCGCGCGCCACCAGCAAAAAGTCTATTCAGCCGAGCGTCACTTTTTCATCTCCCCCCCCACCAGCAAAAATTCAAATCCTGCAGATTCCAACAGTTTCCTCACAATCGGGATGACTGTGACACAGGAGAGGAAGAAGCTGCTTCTCGTTCAACTTCTCTGTCGTGACGCGGGGAATTAAGGAGGGGATGCATGTTGTATGAGTTATTTCTATCGGTCGGGCTTTTTTTGAATCAAAGCGGAATGATTTAGACATAGATGTGGTGATGAAACACGAAAGAATAATAATCGTCCTTTGTTTTTGCAGAGGATAAAGAATATATGCTGCATGAGGAGTGCTGCATGCATTGCTTCTGCCTGCGTTTCCCAAGACAAGTTGTCAAATGGTGTGTCATTACTGTGACATTAAAGCTAGTTTCGTTAGCCTGTTTATTGTGTTTTGCGTGGTGTGTTAGCATTAAGCTAGTGGACTTTTCTATGGCAAAAGCACCTTGTGTTTTGGCTAAATACAATACATCCATCCATTTTTCAATCCGCTTCATCCTCACAAGGATCGCGGGGGGTGCTGGAGCCTATCCCAGCCGTCTTCGGGCAGTAGGCTGGGGACACCCTGAACCGGTTGCCAGCCAATCGCAGGGCACACAGAGACGAACAACCATCCGCACTCACACCTAAGCCTGCCATTCATGTTTTTGGAATGTGGGAGGAAACCGGAGTTCCCGGAGAAAACCCACGCAGGTCCGTGGAGAACATGCAAACTCCACACAGAAAGGCCGGAGCCGGGATCGAACCCACGACCTCTGCACTGTGAGGTTGACGCGCTAACCACTGGACCAACGGACCGCCCTTGGCTAAATACAATCCATGTATTTGAGTTTTATGAGTTGACCAGGAGAAATAAACAACTTGAAGCACTGTCACTTTTCGCAGAGGATAAAGAATATATGCCCGGGTGTATTTTTGTATGCTCTGTTTATACATGGCCGCGTGCTGTTTCACAATATTCTCAGACGTGGCATGTACATTTTATGGAGACATAATATTGCACTTTTGCAAGTAAGGGCTTACACTCCAAAGAAGCAACCTCTAAACGTCGAGCACAGACGCAGAGATGTGGCACCATGGCATACCAATCAAGCCACTTATCCTTCAAAGCAGTGCAGAGATATTCGGACGTGCGCAGTCCCACATGAAGATGTTTTTCCCAGTTAATGAAATGTCAGTCAAGCTAATGAAACGCTACAGTGCTCGACCCGCAGACGAACCCGTCGTCATCCGTCCGGTCCTTTATTGAATAATATGCTTTTCTTTTTCTTCTTCAAAACTTTTTATGCGTTTGTCAAAATACCCCAAGGTTAAAAAAATGTCGGAAACTTTTACCTTATCCACTTTCTTGTCTTGCTGAAATCACACTCTGACTTCCACCACTACGCTGCCAGGAAGAAATGTCACAAAGATTAAAAGTAAAAAAACAGAATAAATCCTTTGATGCTGGCTAACACGAGGTCGGCTGAGGCTTGTCCAAATATGGCCAGTTACATTTTTTTTCTCCACAAATCGATACTCTTGGTCTCCTATCATCAAGCCTTATAATTCGATGTGCTTTATATGTTGATCAATATTCAGATTTTTCGGACATAGTATTTTAAATGTTTTGGAAAGTGCTTTGTTCCAGCTGCAGCATGTTTGAAAGCTCGATATAAATAAAGCTGTATTGTATTGTATTCCGGCGGCCCGGTAGTCCAGTGGTTAGCACGTCGACTTCACAGTGCGGAGGTACCGGGTTCAATTCCAGCTCCAGCCTCCTTGTGTGGAGTTTGCATGTTCTCCCCGGGCCTGCGTGGGTTTTCTCCGGGCACTCCGGTTTCCTCCCACATTCCAAAAACATGCATGGCAGGCTGTTTGAACACTCTGAATTGTCCCTAGGTGTGAGTGTGAGCGTGGATGGTTGTTCGTTTC
Source organism: Hippocampus mohnikei (assembly GCA_026261675.1). Taxonomy (NCBI): domain Eukaryota; kingdom Metazoa; phylum Chordata; class Actinopteri; order Syngnathiformes; family Syngnathidae; genus Hippocampus; species Hippocampus mohnikei. Next base: position 626,551 of record JAKGUB010000342.1, on the reverse strand, counting down.
TGTGTGCCCTGTGATTGGCTGGCAACCGATTCAGGGTGTCCCCCGTCTACTGCCCGAAGACGGCTGGGATAGGCTCCAGAACCCCCCGCGACCCTAGTGAGGATCAAGCGGTTCGGAAAATGGATGGATGGATGGATGTATTGTATTCCGTTTAGCGTAGCTCCATCTAGCGGATGCATAACGCAACCGCAGCCACTCTTCTAGCTTCTATTCTGCGTCTTTTATATGATAGCAGTTTTTAAAATGATCGAAGGTGCGCCTTATCATCCGAAGCGCCTTATAGTGCGGAAAATACGGCACAAACCAATTTAAAATGCTGAAAATAGCCTGAGAATGAATCTAATAACTCTTGTAGGTTTTGTTAAAAATGGATCGCTGTCATGCTTCAGTGCTGGTCAGCCAGCTCGTCGGTTTATTTATTGCAACACACATGGCTGGAAGATCTTTGGGAAACAGTTTGAGAAGATATAATCCCAGTCGTTTGCTTTTGTGAAGTGTTGACGAGCGATTGAAGTTGATTTTAGGGCGGTGTTGTGTGCAACGGGAAATCATATATCCGCCCACCAGCCATGACAAGCTCATTCTTCATGAAGCGCACCAAATTGTAGACACGACTGAACCCAGATGATGCAAGACCCAAATGCCGTGTAGGGAAAGCCACAGGAAAGGTTTAACAGAAATCGGCAGCCCATCGCAATAAAGCGACAGACATCATGGGTTGCTGTTAAAGAGTTCAGAGCCAGGGCTAATAGGTTTTTTATTGACTGGCAGTCGGGTGGCGCAGGGTAAACAGAATGTCCTCTCAACCCTGCCTTGGGGAGGGAGGAGGTGTTAGTCTATTCCGCCCCCCACCCCCAACACTCACCCTCTTTTTTCATTGACACAAGGCCGACAGGTTAAGATTGGCCAAAATGTTTGCAGTATGAGTTATAAATCATCCTAAGCAGACAAATGGCATGCCTTTTCAGGAGGGGCAGTGGCTAGCATTCTTCACGGGCTAACAACGCCATTATTGGACTACACTTGAATCGTGGAGATGTCTTCCTTAAGCGCTATATAAATCAGCACGTATTGTATTGTATTGTAAGAAGCGCTCTCAGAATGTGATGTTTGGAGACAGGCTGAAGGCAAAGTACCGTATTTTCGCGTTATAAGGTGCACCTAAAAGCATTTTCTCAAAAGCCGACAGTGCGCCCTATAATCCGATGCGCCTAATATAAAGAGATTGTAACTCTCTTTCTATTACCCATTGAGTTGTTTCCCTGTTCCTATGCCATCTAGTGTTGATTATTGGTAGGAATCAAGTGTAACTTAAAAGGGTGAAGAAAATACAGTAATCCTTTCAGAAGAAATCATGACGCAAGGGCGGCGCAGCGGATATATTCTGATGTCCTCGGTGTTCTTTGATGGGCGGTGGGAGGAGTTAGACTGCAAGCGACTGGCCCTTGGACTTCTCCCCTCACAGCTTGCCCGTTAGACCCACTTGAAAACTCAAAAATAAACTATTTTCGACTCTAGCTCATGTAATTTTGGAGAATTTTCAATTCATACACTGGGGCTTCATTCCTCACTGCTCGCCCGCCTTGCACACACCCACTTGCTCCACTTACAAAGCTGATTCCGTTGCTTGTCATTCAACCAATGTTGTCTCTTGGATTTCTCACCTTGAGAACACCCACCCTCTCCTCTCACAGTAAAAGCCTTACTCGGGTGATGTCACGTGGCAGGTGTTTGTAATGATTGCGAATGGTCCTTAAGACTTTCCTCCTCACCGCTTGCCTGCCTCACCTGCACACCCACTTGCTCCGCCCATAAACCCCGCCTGAAATAAAAGTTTGGATGGGCCTAGTCATGTTACCTGGGAGGAATTATAATGCAGAAAATGTGCGCTGGGTTTCGTCTCCTCACCGCTTCCCAACCTCATACCCACCCACTTGTGGCGCTCACAAGGCTGCCCTGAATGTGATTGGCTGCGTTTTATTGAGGATGTCTGTTTTGAGATCAACCTCGTCATCCATTATGCATCTGAGAGAAGGCGCCACTCCGCCGCCGACGCATGCAGAATAAAGATTCCGCCTATACGCAATGAACACGTAAATAAACAAATCGCTGACAGTCTCTGTATATTTATTGCTCTAAGCAAATGAAGTCTGCCGTGATAAGATTCTTCAGAAGGGAGAGGTCAAGAATCAAATATGATGGTGAGGCTTCCTAGCAATTGACAGCCTCACGCTTCAGCTATTGTAATTAGGTCCGCAGAGACAAAAAAATAAAACGCACCAGGAGCAAAATATCATTATTTTCTCATGCTGCTGTCAGGAGCCACGCCTCATTCAAATTACATCGCTTTTCCAATGTATGATTTAAAACATCTCAAAATCGCTTTGTTCTTCGAGCTTGTTTTCATCCACCGGAATAAAATATTGACATTTTCAAAGTGAAATGTGGAAGGTTGTTTTCAATACAGAGGGGATGCACATTTCATGTAAAGATTTAACAGTCTTCTATATTGTAATTTTTTTTCCTCTTTTTTTTCTACGCACAAACCTTATGTCAGCAAACGGCAAGTAATCACAGAAGTTGGCTAGTGCGTGCAAGCTCTTTAATCCAATAACACGGTACCATGAGATCTGCAGGGTGCACACTGTACCATTAAGTCTGGTCGCATATAGTAAACTAATCGATTTTAAGGTTGTTGGGTTTTTTTGGGGGGGGGTGACTGGAAATGACAATTGTGTTATGAAAAGTATTAACATTTTGCCTTCGGATTTTGGAAACTTTTTGTCAACATGTATATGAAGAATTTGTCTTTTTTAATTGACCCCCTTGCCCCTCCCCCAAAAAATATATATATATTAAAATCTTGTGTCACTTGGTGTACAATTTCAGGATATAAAATGATCCAAATGTAGTATAATATGAATCATTTGGGGATTTGACTCTGCACTTAGTTGCCACACCACACCAATAATGAGATCCAATGCAAGAAAAGTCTGCCTTTGCAAAGACATAAATGCTCATGTTAATCGACAGTATCACTGAAGTACATATTTAAAGGAAAGAAAAAAAAACGTTCCCATGGCACTTGTGGTTTGCAGCATACTGGTAGCTGTTCCTAATATTTTGGCCTCTCAAATAAAACCTAATTATGGAGCGAGGACTAATAAGGCCATTAAATTTTGGAGTGAAATTATTTGGTACCCAACCGAAATAATCAAAAGAAGCCACACTGTGCACAGTAATAAAACTGAAATATAATCAAAACGTTAAAGGAATACCTCCATGACCATGTTGCCTTCTCAATGGATTCGTGAGTGACACCGCCAATCAATCTGATTACCTCATGTCACATCGAGAACCTCCACCATGCTCGTACGGTTGCCTTTCATCGCGATTACTGTTTCCTGATCAGTAAACTGCAAAAAAGGAACAAAAATGAAGACACCGTTAAACAACAACCAATCTGTCTGTCACGTCTGCTATCGCATCAAGCATATGCTCTACTGTCCACTTGTGGATGGACAACAGTGTCAGGGCTGTATTTTATCCACCATAGCGCCTCGAGTTGTTTGTCATCCTGTTATTACACAGTTTTCCTGCTGTAAATCACTCTGGCTGCTGTGTCAGTGCAGTCACCACTTATTGCTGATCATATCGACGCCTACAAGCAATGGCGTTGCATTGCATTTTTGTAAAGGTCCTGTCGATTGAATTCAGCAATTTCTTTATCACTACAGTGGTACCTCTACTTATGAAATGAATTGGTTCTGGAAGAAATTTCTTAACTAGAAAATGTTTAAGTCGAGACACATTTTCCATGTAAATGCTCTAATCCGTTCCAAGCCCCCCCCCAAAATCCAGACATAAATGTTTCCTAAAGCATAAAAAGGCACCAAAATATGTAACAAATACATGTTACAGTTAGATTATTGCACAGTAAATGAGAGAAATTATGCTTATTTAACTTTTAGCTGCGTCCTCATCGTTTTTTGCCCTCTTTAGATTCAGATTCAGAAAACTTTATTTATCCCCGTGGGGCAATTAGAGATTTAGTGCATGTTCTCTCTCAGAAGTGATTTTTGCCTGGCGTTTTGGAAAGACCTGATCTAAGGACGTTTGCTTTTGTCGGCTTTTAACAATCATTTGAAAATGTCCAAGGCAAACATCAGCATAGTGAGCGATCGCCCGACGAGTGCACACTGATTCTGGGTGATTCACATTTACGTGAATCTATCGTAGCGCCTCATGGCCCCAGGGGCGAATGACGAGGATGCAGCATAAACACATCACTATCGATCTACACGCATACACATACACATATGATAGAAGTCCCTCTTAAGGCGCGTTCCCACGTTGCAATTTGTGGCATACGTTTTGTGGCATGCAACACATTGCAACGTGTGAACCCCAAAGTTGGACAGACTTTTGTGGCATACAACGTGTTGTATGCGTGTTGCATGAAATAGGACTTGTTCTATTTTCTTGCAACGTGTGGCATGAACCCGACCAATCAGAACGCGTTGGGCTATCACGTGACAAAAACATCGCGTCGTAACACGGAATGCGGGAAGTATAATGGCGTCGAAACAGAAATAAAAAAAATCGAGCTCTCCCGGCGACACCGAAAGGTTTATTAATTATCACCATTCGCATGATTGCTTGTGGAACGTCGGGAGCCAGTTCTACTCAAGGAGGGAACACCGACAAGCTGCCTACACGAGCATATCGGAGTTGATGGGCGACTGCATGACAGGTATGGATGGCGATCGAGGCAGCGTCTTCGATTATTATGTCGACAATAATATCATAATTACTTATTGTCGAATATTGTAGGGTGGTTGGAGTGAGAAAGATTACCGAATTTAATTTATTCGGCGACTATTTTGCCAAAATAATGAGCACAACAAAAGTTCAAAATTGGTGCGATCCATTCGAATGAAATTTCTGAAATTATCAGGGTCCTCGGCCGCCAACTCCTGCATTAGAGCGTTGTAAGCGCCGAGTTCTTTCCGTCTCCCGATCCACGGTCGTACCAAAAAACGACCGTTTGGGTTTTGGCTCCTCTAGCTCGGCTAGTAGACCGATAGCTGCCAGTTCGAGGAGATCATCGTCGCTGTCGTATTGACAATTAGCCGCCATAGTCGCAGAACGAAATAACGTTAAACGCGCATTTGGAAAACTATTCCCGCCAGATTTGAAATTGTTTGCAACACATTGCAACGTGGGAACACATTCGGTTTGCAACATCATATTTGCAATTTGTCTTATGCAACACGTTGTATAAGACAAATTGCAACGTGGGAACGCGCCTTTAGCCAATGGGATGCCAGGATGATGCTCGGGAGTTGGCAATGACAGAGCAGCTCTAAGTGTGCTGCGTTGAGGAAACTCAGAGCTGCGAGTATCAGCCCATACTGTATTTTTACCTTTCGTATCTTGAAATTTCTTTCGTACAAAGAGGCAATATTTTCCTGTTGAGGCGTTTGGTAACTAGAACATTTCGTATGAAGAGACATTCGTAAGTAGAGGTACCACTGTACATTATACATGACGGGTCATCAACATTTTTAAAAGTGAGAGCTACTTCTTGGTTACTAATTAATGAGAAGGCTTCCCAGTTTGATCAGTCATCTGTAGGTTACTCTTGAGGTCCTCGGGAGCTAGCTGGTGCCCGCAGGTACCACATGTGTCATTATCCTGTTCTGGTGTGTCTCCAGCAGGTGGCAGAGGAGGCCCTTCGCTCCAGCGTGCACACCTGCTGCCAATGTCTCATCAGTTAAACCATATATTTAAGGACTGCCTAATCTCCAAGTCTCTGTTGGATTATTGACCTTGTTTGTATTTTATTCATGACAGCTCACAGACCGTGACACCAAAAATGCAGACTCAGATAAAACTGCATTGCAAAAAATATTCATTCATCGAAAAACAAAGTCTTGTACTAACAAAGTACAAACAGAAATCAGTGGCAACAACAAGCCATGCAACCAGAAAAGAACAGAAAGCGCCTGCAAACACACAAAAACAAAGTAGTCCAAAATGACTTGAAAACCAAAATACTCACTAAACAAGAATATAGCGAAACGAGAGCGACTATGAAAATGGCCAAGAGGTCTACAACTGTCTGGAAAATATCATTTGAGCGTAAACAGCGAGCAAGGACAATAATCTGACAGAGACTTGGGATCTTGGCAGTCCTTAAATACTTAACTCGGCTTGGGAACAAAATGAAGGTCCAGTTGGTGCTCAAGAAAGAGCAAAACTATGACAGACACCTCACAGGCTTTTATTGTCACAAACTGCATGTCTTTTTGTCTCTTTATAGCCACCATACATTCCTCTGCTGGAGCAGTCTGCATGTAATACATCAGCCACAACATGCTTGTTGTGGATTTACACGCGATGCATAATGTAAAATGTCACTCTACGTGGGGAAAGAAATTCTTTTCAGACATTGTCGCTCAGCGCCTCCACCGCTACTATTTCTATTTATCCTCTCTTGCCGTTTTGTGCCTCTCATAAATTTTTAATCGACACACAGAAGAAACGAGACGTGAGGCCACTTTTCGAGTTCTCAAGGAGGGTTAGGAAAAACAAGCAGAGACCATTTACTTGAAAAACTCAAACTGCTTAAGACAGATTTGATATCATTTACATTTGTTTCAAATTCACAATGTGGATCACAGCAAACTGTATTTTACACCAATATAAGTCTCAATTCAAATTGAATCTCGCTGTACTGGGTTAAATCCTTTTTGCGTCATATTTTTTGTGCTTGGCGGAGGTAATGAGGCAACGGGACTTTAAAGATCCGGTAGTCCGTGACCGTCTTGAAATACGAGGTGAGACAAAACAGGTGACGTGCAACTTTTTATCGCCGTTTGTCTGCCCTTCCTCAATCAGCAAAGATCATTAACGGGGTTTATACAGACATTACCCACAGAAGATGAACCTGCTGAATTAGCGCCAAAAGGAGCATGGTTCAGCAAAAAAAAAAAAAAAAAAGTTGAAAGACCCACAAAGGACAGCAATAAGGCAGAAGATATAATTCAGCACATCATCATTTGACACGATGAACAATATTTGGCAAGTTGTCTCCATTTTCCACTACCGCCTGTTCAACATGCAGAATAACAACTGAGTGTGCATCTGCTTCAGACTGATATTTTTTTTTTTTTAAATGCAGTGCGTTTGTTTTTGAAATATCCCCCCCCGGTGCAATGTTATCTGCGTGGCCAATAAATCATGCGGTAAAATCGTAGGTGTCAGCCTTGAAACAATTGTAGGCCTTATAAATGTTTCCAGCAGGGAGCTCGCTTCAGTCCGTGAGGGAACCAAATCAAAAGCGGCATTGTCCTATTTAAGATGTTGGCGAATGAAAATAAAGGACGGTTTGACCCTTGTATATCCCTGCGTGTCACCCTTACGACGACATACGGTAAATCTGACTTTGCTTGAGACCATAAACCAACACCTGCTGTAAACCATGACCCAAGATTATCATCCTAATAATCGTTTCCATGATTTTTTTTTTTGGCCCCGTCACGCTGAAAAGAGCATCACCCATCCAAGGCCTAAACCCGACATCCATTTTCTTCCACTTCATCTTCTTACACGAGGGTGGGGGTGCGTCAGGCTGAGCAGGGAACCCTCGGTGACTCTACTTGGAGCCCCCCCCCCCGTGAGTCGGTCTCAGGGGTTCGACGGAGCCTCTGCCATGGAGGGGAAGACACACGCGACTCAACAGGTTAATTCGTTATGACACGCCCACTTGGCCATCACTGGCTGCAGATGATCACATGACATTGCTTGTCCAATCAGTGCTGTGGGAAATTTAGTTTGCTTGGTCGTCAACGGTATGACTGTCATGATAGTATGTCATACAATTAAAAAAGAAAAAAAAAGTATTCATATCCTCCTGACTACCAGGATAAAAAAAATGTTGTCCAATCATATTTATTTTGAAATTCCCCAACCTATGTGAAGTAATTGGACTACTCGAAAAGAAATGTTTGAAATTGCACTTCATTTTTTAAACACTTGAATACTAGGCTCAAATACACTTAAAACAACTCAAACAACACTTTAACGTGTTCATAAGAGTCTTATAAATAAAATGCCAACAGCATTTCAAGACAAAATGTGTTTGATAAAAAGTATTACTTTTTCTCTTCCCATAAAAAGTGCTTGCACTGTGGGAAGTCATTTTCTTACTTTTTTAACCCCTACAAATTTGGTATCATTGGAAAGCACGGAATGTCCTCTTTAGAGTAACAAAAGGAGGTAATGCGATTGGATGCACTGGGTGGGAGATATTTAGGTTCACAAATGTCCTCTACAGAGGACAAATTTGAACTACTGGTAGTCAGGAGGTTATCTCTGAAATTTTATTAACTTTTTTCTGTTTTTAATAAACACGTTTTTTTTTTAAATCTTGAATTTGTTAAAAAAATGTATATATATTTTCTTTTCACTCATGAAGCGTTCGGTGAATGTGCATATTAACCGGTTGGGTTCTGTACTTCTAGAGAGGTTAAGAACCACTGCTATAGGTCAAGGCGGGAAAATATATCGAGCGGTAAATCAAGCGCTCAGACTTTCAGCTCAGCTCCTTTCCCCACGACAGACCTTGCTCCAATCCTCCTGTCGGCCCCACACTCCATCATTCCCTCACTCCTGAACAAGACTCAAAAATACGTGAACTGCCCCACTTTTCATAAAACCAGATACCTAAACCTGACACGTTACAAGGTGGTGGTGGACCCCAAAAAGCAGGCAAGCAGGGTGTACTTGACAAATTGTATTAAAACATAGAGAAAACTAAATCCAAAACAAAGTCCAAAGTATCAAACAAAAATCATGACTGAAGCGAAAACATAAAAGTGACCGAAACATGACGGAAACAAACCTGACGGCAGCAAAGAAGCAATCAAAACAATGACCCGACAATGAGTGGTCGGGCGGTAGTCCTTTAATATTACTAATTACATAACGACCAACCGGTGTGCAGCTGCAGGGGGCGCCCTACAGTGCCACCTGTTGGTCACAAACAGAATCATGACAAAACCCAAAACCAGGAGCCCAACACGAAATCTCAACCCCAACCATAGCTTCTAAAACATAGAGTCCTTCATCGCAGTCCTAACTCTCTAGAACTACATCTCACCCCTATGGTCCACTTTTAAGGCAGGAACCTTGAAAAGTGGGACCATAAAACCTCGTGAGAACCCGCCCCACTAACTACTACCAACATGTAAACGCATGTCCTTGTACGCACGGCAGCAGGGACGAGTAAGATTGTCATGGGGTTAATTTGCCTTCACTCTGACATGCATTGCCTGCGCTTATACTGTATTTTTCGGATTAAACGTCGCTCCAGATTATAAATCGCACCAGCCAAAAAATGTATAATTAAGAAGGAAAAAACATATATAAGTCGCATTTTTGGGGGAAATTTATTTGATAAAATCCAACACCAAAAACATACATGTCAACTTGAAAGCCAATTTAAAATTAAAATAAAATAGAGAACAACAGAATGAATAAGTGTACGGTATACTAACGTTACATAACTAACATGCCTGGTATTGTCAGTAACGACATAACATATTAAGAGTTATTCAGATAACTCTAGCATAAAGAACATGCTAACAAGTTTACCAAACTATCAGTTTTAATCCAAATCGCTAAATCCAATAAAATCTTCATCCTCTGTATCACTTTTAAACAACTCCCCCAACTCGCGAGGTAGACGACACGCCGCTTCCTCTTCTACGTCGCTTGCGTCCGACTCATTGTCGATTCATCAACACAGGCCGAGAGCGACCTCTTGTGATTTAATGTGAAAATAACAATACAATACAATACAATACATGCTGATTTATATAGCACTTTCACAACAGCATAACATGTGAAATGACATAATCATGTATTAATAATTTCACACATAAGTCGATCCAGAGTATAAATCGCACCCCGGCCAAACTATGAAAAAAAAATGCGGTTTATAGTCCGTAAAATACGGTAAACGCATGTCCTTGTACGCACGCCACAGGCACGACTAAGATGTGTCGTGGGGTTAATTTGCCTTCTCTCTGACATGCATTGCTTGCGCTTATATTTCAGCTTGGTCAACAAACTCTTCAATCGCTAAAAAAATAATAAAATTATAAAAAACATGACGCACCTTAAGCCAACGCTATCGTGTTTCATACTAACTGCTGACCACTCCAGTTGTACTTGACATCCTATTCAACTGTAACGACGCATGTAAGGACCTTTTGTTTCCAGGTGTGTTTTTTATTTCCCCTCTCCTCCTCTTCAGGAGTAGTCTGTTGAACGGGAGCATCCATTTCCTGGGGTTGTGCTTTATTATCATGTGTTCTGGGAGGAGTAGCTCAAGTTTCCGACATAAATGATAAATGCTCACGGGAGCTGGAAAACAATACATCCACTCATCCTTAAGATGGTCTTCATCTCTCATCTTGAAGCGCTTCTCCACACATACATTACCATCCACTCCTGGGTGAGATGCAAAAAAGTAAAAAGCGATGGCAAGCAAGGTGGACTCCATTTCTTTGACAAGTGTAATTTGAGGCGCTTGGCTGTGATCGCCCGAAGACTGCCCGCAATCTCTATCGCACTCTTTATGACACAAGCAAGTGCCGCTCCTGGTTCACACTTCATTACCCGCAGTAATGCAGCGGCACAATGATGTATGGAGCTCTTCGCCGTCTCAAGACTCGCTTCCGGCACAAATGGTCCAAGAAACTTGTAAAAGGGCTACAACGGGGGGAAAAAGAAGTACTTTTAACGCCGCATTGGAACTTTTTAATTCCTTTTAAAAGTTGGAATCACAGCGGGGTTGCGAGGTGGAAACATATTGATTTTTAACATTTTCATTGATGAAAATGAGGCCCCACACAATGACCAGGAAAAAAAACTAGAATTTGACATTCACTTGAACAACAGCTACATTAACGTGGAGCCTTTCTTGTCATTCCGATCGTAGTGCTGTGGTGACCTGTTTCGCTGGGACGTGATTTATGAAGATGAAGTTCTGTCATTTTGAACTTAGATCTTAAGCACAAGCTCTCCCATCGTAGACAAGCGCTGGTAGGAAGCCGCGGTCAAGCGACGACACAATGTTTTTACGACACAATGTTTTTACGTAAAGACATAGCATGCGCAGATAGGATTCGCTTGGCTATTCCGACGGAAAATTACCTGATAATCTGGGTTTTGCTGACTGATAAAGGAGACTAAAAGCTCAAATTTGGCCAGATTGTCAGGATGTATGCTTAAATTTCCTCAATCTTACGTTTTATGTAAAATTTGGGAGTCTTGAAATACCTTCAGAAAACAAGGAGAACATGAAAACTGGAATCAGATATGCTAACCAATAGCCCACTGCCTTCTGCCACAAAACAAAAACTAAACAAACCTCCCCCACTACATTATGTACAATCTAGACGAAATTAAATATAACTCCAGGTAACTTCAAAGACCTTTCAACAATAAATCCCAATTTGGTTGACTGAGATTAAAAAAAGTGCCAACTTGCTTTTAGTATTAGCTATTGTCACAAAATAGCCATTCTTACACAAAAGAAGTGTATGACTGGAAATGGCGGCGGGCTCATCTGAAGCCTGGCTTCCGTACTTGGGAATCGAAATCAGGCCACCGAGCTATTCTGAAAGTTGTGGCATCCAGTGAAGATGCGTTTTCGGATTATCGGCGTACCTTGCTAGCTAACGCCATGTCATAGTGCTAGATACAGGACTCGCAAGCAAAAACTCTCAACTCCCTTCAAACATGGATATGTTTTGAAGGAAAACAAAAACATGATTTTCCTTTACAGTCTTTAATCTGAAACCAAATATATTGTAGTTTTGTGGTATTTAATAATCCTGCTCGCAAATCACCCAGCAAACTAATGATGACCCAGACATTTTTCTATAACTGTGGTAGCATTTCCTTCCATAAGTGGTGAATTTTACACTGTTCTAAATGCTTGCAGACATTCTTTTAAGATGAATATTTCACGCTAACATCGAAGCATAGAGACTCATTAAAAGCCAAGTGTGCCATATATTTGCGACAATGGAAACCAAGTGCATCGTAGAGACGTGGAGTGCAGTATGTGCCGCTTTGGTTGGTTTTCACGACCCGGAACGTTATAATCCCCCCGTCAAACCTTGCCGGCTCTTGTTTTATCCTCCTCTTACATTTTTACTTGTCCGCTTGGGCTGCTATTTTTTTTTTTCATGAGTCACCTAATTCTTTGCTCAGATCACACTCCAGAGAATGTCACGCTTGCGGTTTAATTGGAAGTGGGTACAAAGTGTAGGTTGAAGATGCAGTCATAAAGATAAAGGGGGATTTGGAGGAAGATACGACACCAGGTGGTGTTTTCGCCTCAACAACCTGAAATGACCCCAAAGGGCAAGATAACAAAATTAAATATCCTCGAGTTGGAGTTGGAGTGAGCGCCAGACAAATATACAGAGTGTGTGTGTATAGTGTGTGTGCATATACACATCCAAGTACATATCGGCCCTTTTTTTCCCCAGATTTATTAGAAATGTTTCAGCTAGTCAGAAACAATCTCCTGCTTTAGATGTTCCATTAGCCCTTCAATGGTGTTTCCCATTATGAGATAGCAAGAAGCTAGCATAATACTGCTAGCTTCCATAGAGGGCAGTTAAATGGTTATTTTAAATAAACCACCTGTAATTCTCTTTGTCTGGGAATGGCATTAAACAGTCTGGGGGGGGGGGGCAAACACAAGCATTTATCAACGTGATGTTTTGTTTTGTTTTTACTTTTGTGGTTCTTGGGTCGCAAATATTTAGCCGAGGTGGCGTTGCGTCAAGTGTGCATGAGAAAAGAAAGTGTGAAAGCAAGAAATGCTTCATCAGTGTCATATCAGAGGTTTCAGTTGTCAATTATTTCCGAATAATATCGCATTTATTGCAATTAATTTTATGGATGACTTGCCCACACAAGTTTGAGAAGCACTGCTCTAAAAAAAAATATTTATGAACACACTGAAAAGGGGACATTAAACTCTCATCAAAAGTGCTTTGGTTTCCAACAGCGAGAGGAGGCCGAACCGCTGTCAAAGTCCAACACCAACTTCGACGTGAGCGAGATCAAACGGTGCCGATTAATCCCCCCTTTAACCCGCAAAGGCCTGCAAACAACGGTCACATAAAAGCATCAAAGTGGGGCTTCTAATAGCTCTGTCTGGGCTAAAAGATGCGGTGATGCTGAGAATTACAATTATTACCATACCCCACAGTGCAAGCGGGGGCCGTTTGCGTTTATTAGAGGGTCAACGAGTTGGGCGCACAGTTGGCCCAAAATGGCTCTGAGCTAGTCACAAAAAAAAAAAAACAGTCTCCATTGCAGCAATTATACTGGCATCACATCATATGAAAAAAAAACTGTAACCTGATGACATGATAACCTGTCCACTGCTGTCACCGCCGTCCCTAAAAGGGGTTCATGAACTCCGACACAGTGGCTGCATCCAACATTCCGACCTAGAGCTGTTTTGATAGATTTTGATTGTCTTATGAAGGAGGAAAAAAAAACCCCTGTAGTCTTTGGTGAAGTAGCAAGCGGCTCCCCAGCCAGGTTGACTTTTGTGCTTACTTTTCATTGTCAATGAGGTGCTTTGGTCACAACTCACCTCGTTTTTCTGACATTATTAAGACTTAAAAACGCCGGGTTGTTTTTCGAACCAAGTCGCTGGGTAGCAGTGGATTTGGAATTTTGCCCAACGTTGGTTGATTATTTTTGACCCACCACACTATGCGGATGGGGGTTATTTAGAAGCAGAGTCTATGAAGTGCTGCATCCGTAAGTGAAAATGCCTTTCCTTATGTTCAGTTTTTTTGTGTATGCTTTTTTTTGCCACTTAGTTGGCTCTCCTCCAACAAGTACTCTTTAAAAACAAAACAAACAACAACAAAAAAAACAATTGCTTCTTTCAGCAAGACAAGAAAGTGACGTAACTTAGGTACAGGTATATTCCATTTCTTTGGCATATTTTTATGTCACAGACATCCATCCATCCATTTTCTGATCCGCTTTATCCTCACAAGGCTCGCGAGGCGTGCCGGAGCCTATCCCAGCCGTCTTCGGGCAGTAGGTGGGGGACACCCTTAACCAGTTGCCAGCCAATCGCAGGGCACACAGAGACGAACAACAATCTGCGCGCACACTCACGCTTAGGCACAATTTGGAGTGTTCAATCAGCCTGCCATGAATGTTTTCGGAATGTGGGAGGAAACCCGGTACCCGGAGAAAACCCACGGGCATGGGGAGAACATGCTCCACACGGTAAGGCCAGAGTTGGAATCGAACCCGGTATTTCTGCACTGTGAGGTCGATGTGCTAACCACTGGACCACCGGGCCGCCGCTATTAAGACAGATATGAACAATTTCAAAATGTTTGAATAAAAGAATGAAGGATGTCTTGTTTCTATCTTGTCCATGTTACCTGCCAAGGAACTACGAATGGAAATTAGCTGTATGCTAACTAATAAACAATAAAAATGAAAACGGCAATAAATGAAAAATGAGCATAATGTCTCCACACAGCACTGGAGGAAAGACGTGTATAGAGTACATTGTATCATAAAAATAGACTGTACACATAGATAAAAGGCAAGGGATGTAATGAGTGCAAAAACGATGCACCAGGCTGTGTTCTCGCAAAAACAAACAACAAATAATAATAATAATAATTTTTTTAAAAACAAAAACTGAAGGTCAGAGGAAATTGACGCTTGCGTGCCCTGGCAGTCGATTTAGGTTTTCATCTCACCGCAAATATCTCAGCGAAGAAGGCTGTCTTTGTTGTGCCGTATCGTTACATAAAAAATATTTTTTTATATTGTTTTATTTTTTTGGGGGGTTGGGGGGGTTGTTTGCCGCTTTATAGTTGTCACCAAAACCATGATGGAGTTTAACATTAAAAAAAAAAAAAAAAACTTTTTGGGATTTTTGTATGTCTCCGGAAGTTTTTTGGTTCATTAGTAGCGAAAAACAACGTATTGCTCCAGGCACTTTCCTGAATCTGTTCCAACCTCCACAAAAACACTTCACTTTTTTGTTCGGCATTTTTCAATTAAAGTAATCACACTGTTATGGATAAAAACTTAAACCATTACAAAAGAGAGTGTAAATATTTTTTTTATTTTTATATAACACTTATTGTATTATTGAATGTGTTCTATGTGTACCCCCAAGGGGCTTGGCCTAGTGAATGATGTCAGATGATTGAGTCGTTTCATTTGTGTGCGCGTCTGAGTGTGAGCTGTGGCCAAAGCAGCCCGTTGCAAGGGTTCTCATTTTATAATTGTGTGTTTGACTCTTTCCCCAATTCAATAAATGGCTGACACTGTAGCTCTCCTTTCCCAAATTTGAAGGCATGAAGTACTGCAAAATAAGTGTATTCATGAAAAATATATATATATTTTTTTTTAAGTCAGCTCCCTGTTGCTCCAGAAGGACGTGACTCGACAATGTCCGCCTGAATGCTTGACAAGTTCATATGAGCCCATCTTAAAATTCATAAGCGTTGAGGCTCCTTTGTCCCATGGGGCTCGTTTCAAATGGTAGCGTTGTGCACATTAGCATGAGGCTTATTATCATACCCAAAGGTGGATCAAAGACAAGAATGTCCTGTTTAATATTTGTACCTCATTAAAGTGCGATTTTTGAGGGGGGCGGGGGGTGGCCTTTGTCAGTTGCAGGCAGCGGCGTGTCCTTTGCTCTGGAGCAAGAAGTGCAATATTAATAGCTGAGGTGAGGGAAGCCCTTCGAGGGCGAAGCCCGGCGAGCGCGAGGCCTGTAATTGGTCTTCATATGTCACCTGCTTGACTTTGACATGCTCTCCCTTTTAGGGAACATACTGTAGCTATTAAACTTTTCCCGCTGTCTATATTAATCTCACTTTTCGAAATGCCACCATCCACTTTTGCTAGTGCATCGTTCACAGAGCAAATTCCGGCAAGCAAATGGCAGTGTGAACATGTGTACTGCAAATCACGGGGGGAAAGGAGCCAAGCTCTCCCAGGAATCGTAAAAAGGTGCGATGACAAACCAAAATGCTTAGAGTTACCTATTAGGGAAAGTCGACGCGCAACTGGCTGCCCGCGCCCACTCTTGGACTGGCCCTCAATTAATTTTTTCAAATAAAAATGTTAACTGTAGCAAAGCAGTTTTGAGTTGTAATAACAGTGTTAACCACAAGATGGGGGACATCCAACTACAAGAACGGATTATCCCACCAAAGAAGAGGAGACTGGGTCTGGAAAGAAGCCAGGCTCAAATTACCGTATTTTCCGCATTGTATGGAGCACCTAAAAGCATTTGATTTTCTCAAAAGCCGACAGTGCGCCTTATAATCCGATACGCCTAATATATGGATCAATATTCTGACTTCTTGGAAGTAGTATTTTAAATGTTCTGCAAAACACTTTGTTACAGTTGCAGCAGTTGTGAAAGCGCTATATAAGTAAAGCTGTATTGTATTGTATTGTATAATATTTCCATTGGTGTAGCTCCATCTAGTGGATGCATAACGCAACCGCAGCCCCTATTGTTGCTTCTCTTCTATGTGCCTTATAATGTATTGCGCCCTACATATGAAAACAGTTTTAAAATAGCCCATTCATTGAAGGTGCGCCTTATACGCAGAAACGCCTTATAGTGCGGAAAATATGGTAGGTGAAGTAAATGGTATTTAGTTCGGTGAAAACAACAATACTGGATCTGGTCACCAAAAACACAAACTCGAGATGCTATCAGATTTCAACCTAAGACGTCACTACAAAACAGATCTCAAAAGTATACAAACAGCTTTTTTTTTTTAAATGTAGAGACAAGACTCGTTGACACTTCTTTTGAAGACCATGAGACTCCTCTACAATGAAACCTACATGGGCGAAAATACCCCATAGTGTGAAAAAAATCTTCATGCATTAAGACCATTCCCACTCTCCTGCCCCCCATACAACGAAAAAAAAACCCTGTTGCGTTATACGAAATCTGTTTCTCTGCTCTTGCCTCGCGACGAGATTCACTACAACGAAGTCTAATCCAACAGCGAACAGCGACCTCTACTGCTTCGTTCGGAAACGGCAACAGCAACCATCACACTGGTTTACACATGCACAGTAGTCCAGGAATTATTTGTTATTGTTAGATTCAGACGCAGCATGAACGTTGCATTGCTAAAATGGCTACAAAACGGACCTATGGATGTCAAGCAGTTAAGAAAAGAAGAGCTCTGGCGCTGGGAGAGACGGTAAAAGTGATCAAAATGAAAGACGGAGGAAGCAAAATAAAAGACATTATCCAAGAAATTGATGTCGTAAAATTCGCAATTTCTTTCCCTTTTTTTCTTTCTAAACTGACTCTATGAAGTGTCAAATAAGTGTATGCTCATACCTATGCACTATTGGAATAAAAATAAAGGGTACACATACTTTGTGTGTGTGTGTGTGTGTGTGTGTGTGTGTGTGTGTGTGTGTGTGTGTGTGTGTGTGTGTGTGTGTGTGTGTGTGTGTGTGTTTACATCTGAGAAATTTGGTACAGTGAAAAAAACCCTGTTATGAAAAATGTCTTATTGCAAACATGATTTCGTTGTAGAGGAGTTTCACTGTACTAAATATGTGCCCACGAAAAACAAGGACGTATTCAAGATTGGTTCTTCTTCAGACTGAGTTTTGTATTTCGTGATTGATGTCGATAAACCCGACTGAATTATTTTTCGAATAAATCAACACAGTAGAGGTGTGCCTTCTACTAAGGCATATTCTTGTCCTACTTTAAATTCAACCAGTTGTTACAAAGTAGACCCGTTCTCTTTGTCATTCAAAGATCACAAACGACAACAACGACAACAGGTCACTGTTAACGATGGCGACAACACAAAAAAATAAATAAAATGAAAAATACAAATCACCGGTGCCCTCTGCTCTTCCTGGCTTCTCACTTGTCAACACACTGTCACTAAGTGGGAAGAGCATAATTTGAGGCCTTGTCAGTATTATGCATATGACTCCATAATGTGCACATTCACAGATTTTTTGGTGTGTGTGTGTGTGTGTGTGTGTGTGTGTTTGCAGCACCTTCTCTTCCTGTGACGAGTCAAGCATGATGCTGTGCAGGCGCCCACACTCCAGCAATTAGATCGAGAGGTTTCGGGATTGGAATGCTTGACTGCATATGGGTTTACCTGAGTAAACAGCGTGATGAGGCGGACTGATCGCATCGATTTACTCTTGAGGAATAAAAACAAGGTTGCCTTCGTGTGGAGACTTTGCCAACACTCCAATGTTATTATATGCTGTCTTTGTTGTGCAGTATCGTTACATAAAAATATTCTGTTTTATTTTTTGGGGGTGGGGGGGGGTTGTTTGCCGCTTTATAGTTGTCACCAAAACCATGATGGAGTTTAACATTAAAAAAAATAATAATAATAACTTTTTGGGATTTTTGTATGTCTCCAGAGGTTTTTGAAAAACAATGTATTGCTCCAGGCACTTTCCTGAATCTGTTTCAACCTCCACAAAAACACTTCACTTTTTTGTTCGGCATTTTTCAATTAAAGTAATCACACTGTTATGGATAAAAACTTAAACCATTACAAAAGAGAGTGTAAATATGTTTTTTATTTTTATATAACACTTATTGTATTATTGAATGTGTTCTATGTGTACCCCCAAGGGGTGTGGCCTAGTGAATGATGTCAGATGATTGAGTCGTTTCATTTGTGTACGCGTCTGAGTGTGAGCTGTGGCCAACAGCAGCCCGTTGCAAGGGTTCTCATTTTATATTTGTGTGTTTGACTCTTTCCCCAATTCAATAAATGGCTGACACTTTAGCTCTCCTTTCCCAAATTTGAAGGCATTACAGTACTGCAAAATAAGTGTATTCATGAAAAATAAATAAATATATATATATATATTTTTTTTTAAGTCAGCTCCCTGTTGCTCCAGAAGGACGTGGACTCGACAATGTCCGCCTGAATGCTTGACAAGTTCATATGAGCCCATCTTAAAATTCATAAGCGTTCAGGCTCCTTTGTCCCGTGGGGCTCGTTTCAAATGGTAGCGTTGTGCACATTAGCATGAGGCTTATTATCATACCCAAAGGTGGATCAAAGACAAGAATGTCCTGTTTAATATTTGTACCTCATTAAAGTGCGATTTTTGAGGGGGCCGGGGGGTGGCCTTTGTCAGTTGCAGGCAGCGGCGTGTCCTTTGCTCTGGAGCAAGAAGTGCAATATTAATAGCTGAGGTGAGGGAAGCCCTTCGAGGGCGAAGCCCGGTGAGCGCGGGGCCTGTAATTGGTCTTCATATGTCACCTGCTTGACTTTGACATGCTCTCCCTTTTAGGGAACATACTGTAGCTATTAAACTTTTCCCGCTGTCTATATTAATCTCACTTTTCGAAATGCCACCATCCACTTTTGCTAGTGCATCGTTCACAGAGCAAATTCCGGCAAGCAAATGGCAGTGTGAACATGTGTACTGCAAATCACGGGGGGAAAGGAGCCAAGCTCTCCCAGGAATCGTAAAAAGGTGCGATGCCAAACCAAAATGCTAAGAGTTACCTATTAGGGAAAGTCGACGCGCAACTGGCTGCCCGCGCCCACTCTTGGACTGGCCCTCAATTAATTTTTTCAAATAAAAATGTTAACTGTAGCAAAGCAGTTTTGAGTTGTAATAACAGTGTTAACCACAAGATGGGGGACATCCAACTCCAAGAACGTATTATCCCACCAGAGAAGAGGAGACTGGGTCTGGAAAGAAGCCAGGCTCAAATTACCGTATTTTCCGCATTGTATGGAGCACCTAAAAGCATTTGATTTTCTCAAAAGCCGACAGTGCGCCTTATAATCCGATACGCCTAATATATGGATCAATATTCTGACTTCTTGGAAGTAGTATTTTAAATGTTCTGCAAAACACTTTGTTACAGTTGCAGCAGTTGTGAAAGCGCTATATAAGTAAAGCTGTATTGTATTGTATTGTATAATATTTCCATTGGTGTAGCTCCATCTAGTGGATGCATAACGCAACCGCAGCCCCTATTGTTCTCTTCTATGTGCCTTATAATGTATTGCGCCCTACATATGAAAACAGTTTTAAAATAGCCCATTCATTGAAGGTGCGCCTTATACGCAGAAACGCCTTATAGTGCGGAAAATATGGTAGGTGAAGTAAATGGTATTTTGTTCGGTGAAAACAACAATACTGGATCTGGTCACCAAAAACACAAACTCGAGATGCTATCAGATTTCAACCTAAGACGTCACTACAAAACAGATCTCAAAAGTATACAAACGGCTTTTTTTTTTTTTAAATGTAGAGACAAGACTCGTTGACAGTTCTTTTGAAGACCATGAGACTCCTCGACAACGAAACCAACATGGGCGAAAATACCCCCTAGTGTGAAAAAATCTTCATGCATTAACACCATTCCCACTTTGCTGCCCCCCATAAAACAACAACAAAAAACCTGTTGCGTTATATGAAATCTTTTTCTCTGCTCTTGCCTCGCGACGAGATTCACTACAACGAAGTCTAATCCAACAGTGACCTCTACTGCTTCGTTCGGAAACGGCAACAGCAACCATCACACTGGTTTACACATGCACAGTAGTCCAGGAATTATTTATTGTTAGATTCAGACGCAGCATGAACGTTGCATTGCTAAAATGGCTACAAAACGGACCTTTGGATGTCAAGCAGTTAAGAAAAGAAGAGCTCTGACGCTGGAAGAGACGGTAAAAGTGATCAAAATGAAAGACGGAGGAAGCAAAATAAAAGACATTATCCAAGAAATTGATGTCGTAAAGTTCGCAATTTCTTTCCCTTTTTTTCTTTCTAAACTGACTCTATGAAGTGTCAAATAAGTGTATGCTCATACCTATGCACTATTGGAATAAAAATAAAGGGTACACATACTTTGTGTGTGTGTGTGTATGTGTGTGTGTGTGTGTTTACATCTGAGAAATTTGCTACAGTGAAAAAAACCCTGTTATGAAAAATGTCTTGCTGCAAACATGATTTTGTTGTAGAGGAGTTTCACTGTACTAAATATGTGCCCACGAAAAACAAGGACGTATTCAAAATTGGTTCTTCTTCAGACTGAGTTTTGTATTTCATGATTGATGTCGATAAACCCGACTGAATTATTTTTTGAATAAATCAACACAGTAGAGGTGTGCCTTCTACTAAGGCATATTCTTGTCCTACTTTAAATTCAACCAGTTGTTACAAAGTAGACCCGTTCTCTTTGTCATTCAAAGATCACAAACGACAACAACGACAACAGGTCACTGTTAACGATGGCGACAACACAAAAAAATAAATAAAATGAAAAATACAAATCACCGGTGCCCTCTGCTCTTCCTGGCTTCTCACTTGTCAACACACTGTCACTAAGTGGGAAGAGCATAATTTGAGGCCTTGTCAGTATTATGCATATGACTCCATAATGTGCACATTCACAGATTTTTGTTGTGTGTGTGTGTGTGTGTGTGTGTGTGTGTGTGTGTGTGTGTGTGTGTGTGTGTGTGTGTGTGTGTGTGTGTGTTTGCAGCACCTTCTCTTCCTGTGACGAGTCAAGCATGATGCTGTGCAGGCGCCCACACTTCAGCAATTAGATCGAGAGGTTTCGGGATTGGAATGCTTGACTGCATATGGGTTTACCTGAGTAAACAGCGTGATGAGGCGGACTGATCGCATCGATTTACTCTTGAGGAATAAAAACAATGTTGCCTTCGTGTGGAGACTCTGCCAACACTCCAATGTTATTAGGCGTAGAAAAATAAGTAGTGTGTTTCCGGTAACATGAAATTTCAGCATAGGGTCAGTAGGTCGGACAAAGTTTTTTTTTTAAACTCTTTTTTTCTCCCTCCCTTCACCATCAAAAACATAAACAAAATAACCATAAAACATAAAACAAGGAGACATTGAAACCAGTGCCGGATGCTCGTCTGTCAAAGAGGGGAAGCTCAATTTTGGTCGACATCATAAAATGTGTCCGTTTATTTAGGAGTAGAAAAATAAGTAGTGTGTTTCCGGTAACATGAAATTTCAGCATAGGGTCGGTAGGTCGGACAACGGTTTTTTTAAAATCTTTTTTTGCGCCCCATCAAAAATGTAAACAAAATACCCATAAAACATAAAACAAGGAGACATTTTTACTGTTACTGAAACCCCCGCTCGCCGCCAAAGGCGGCGAGAGAGTTGGGTACCCCCCGGCTGGGTGTCTCGTTACCTCTGCGTCCCGCGTCCTAGACAGCCCGTGGTGTTCATCAAATAGTTCGCTGAATCTTTTCGATTGGATGCTATTTTCTTAAGATTATGGTGCGAGCATGCGACTGCGACACACAAAACGCGGTTTAAACTGTTGTGGGAGATCGTGGCCGCCGCCACGATTCAATGTTGTTGACAGACGACAGAGCAAGCCACGCGCACACTCAACGTGAATATCACGAGAGTTTGCACCGATGTGAACGCCCTAAATTCATCTTTCCTTTTATTATTTATAATTTTGTCTGTTGTTTTATTGTTCTTGTTTTGATTGTAAAGCGTCCTTGAGTGTTTTGAAAGGCGCTTATAATTATTATATGTGGCATGTTATAACCACAGCGACAGGGTCAGTTAACGACGGCGTGATGTCACGGCCGTAAAAGTGTTCATATGAAAAGGTGATTACCTGTACTGACAATAAACGGCAGTGAGCACAGAGTCAGAGTCCCCGCGTTTTATTAAACACAACAATGGCAACGAAGGTGGAGCTTCCACTCTCGCCTCTTCCTCCGTTCCTCGCCCTGCCTGGCAAGCTGCCTGTCCCGTGGCCCCGCTGGTTGGAATGCTGGTTGGAATCCTTCGAGACCTTTATTGAAGCCTTTGGGCTCGCCGACGAATATCGCGAGAGTTTGCACCGATGTAAACGCTCTAAATTCATCTTTCCTTTTATTATTTATAATTTTGTCTGTGGTTTTAATAATAATAATAATGATAATAATACTCTTTATTTATAAGCGCCTTTCAAGACACCCAAGGACACTTTACAATAACAAAAAACACAAAACAATACGGGTTGAGCAGCGGCAGCCAAACGCACCAGCGGTCACTCAACCGGAGGAGTCTCTCTCTCTCTCTCACCTCCAGGACATCTCCACGGGTTTTATTGTATTGTTCTTGTTTTGATTGTAAAGCGTCCTTGAGTGTTTTGAAAGGCGCTTATGAAATGAAATGTATTATTATTATTATTATTATTACACAAAAACGTAAAAGGTTTGAAAAAAAATGCCGACCGTAAAGTTTTTGTTCGAGGTAGAAATTCTCGGTCGGTCGGGTTACCGGAAACACACTACTTTTTTTTCTACGCCTTATACGCAAATTCTACTCTAGCGCCATTCCTTTTCAAGAAAATGATCTGTGACCCTGTCATACCAACAAGGCGTCTTTTCCCGGTACTTAATTAGTGTCCTACAACGATAGGAACTACAATAAAACCCACCAGAAATAAAAGATTAATTTGTCGCTAGTTGTTTGTTTACAACAAAGAGTGTTGCTAAAATGATTAGGAGAAGTCTCCAGCTCAACTCGGAACAGAATGCGAGTTGAAAAATTGCTCGCGACGAATGTCTACACTAAAAGCTCGGTGACTGGCTCATTTCAATGTCAATCGAACTGGCACGCAGGCTCAGACAGATCATCCAATCGGATGAAGAAAAGCCTGGCGTCCGGTACCCTCCCACTGCCATCCAGTCCCAGAGACGACGAGCGTACGTGGGCGGGACAAAAACCAGCTTGTATCCAATGACTCGTCTCCGTTCAACGCATTGGGACAACCTACCCTGAACTCACTACCATTTAAAGCACAGCGAAGCTAACGTGATATTTTTACACCATTTAGGTAAATAGCCCTGATTCAATTTTACAAAAAGCATATCTCGTAAAAAATAGAGGGGACATAAAGTGGCGAGGGAGCCAATGTAAATGTCATTCCACTTATGTTGTATGTTGCTTAGACGGAATTGACATTGCCTGATGCATTTATTTGAATAAAGGAGTTGGGAAGAAAAAAAAAATAGACTACACAGCTTTTTTTTGGCTGACAGTTTCGGCTTTCACTTCAGCCTTTGTCTGAGCTGTCA
The DNA here is from genome assembly GCA_026261675.1 of Hippocampus mohnikei. Taxonomy (NCBI): domain Eukaryota; kingdom Metazoa; phylum Chordata; class Actinopteri; order Syngnathiformes; family Syngnathidae; genus Hippocampus; species Hippocampus mohnikei. The sequence continues at coordinate 602,348 of JAKGUB010000342.1, read as the reverse complement.
CTGCTTCCTTGTGATGTGTCCAAACAGAAAACAGTTGACCGGGTTGGGAAACCTTCAAAATAGAACGCAGTACGAGTGAGCTAACATGCTCCCACATGCCCAGGACACATTACCGCAATGGCGGAAGGAGGCTGAGCGCAGCTTAACTAATCGGAAAAAAATGATTGCTTGCAAAAAGTTAACGCAAACACAACACAACACTCAGATACAGTACGCGAGACAGTCAACAGCGTGAAGAGACGCAACAAGGGCGAGGCTGCGATGATGCGCAGCCAATCAGCGCCCGGGATAAATCCACTCGTGCTCTCATTGGTCAATGTCGCGCTGTGAACCAATCACGCGCCTTGTTTGGGTGGGCATGTATGGTACAATGCGAGCATGAACAAAGCCTCCTCAGCTCTTTGTTCGGCATGCAGGGAAACCTCTGTCGCGCCTCAATATGAAACAATCTTTACGCAATATGGCTGCCGATATGGCTGGGTTTTTTTTTTTCATTTTTATTTTGGATAAATAATTTTGATGAAAAAGATATTTCCGAAAAACCTGCCAACCACTGAAGCCGCAAAACACGAAGCGCGTAGTGAGATAATGATTGTGTCTCGATTTATTCAAAAGAGAATTATTTTTTGGCGCTATTCATCACACGATGTCAACTAAATTCCAAACATTGCTCAAGTGGTTTGGCTGAAAGTAAAAATTGGATCAAATTGGCAGACGTTCTACTCGCTGGCATGAATCACATCGGCTCATCTTGCTTAATGTGAGCGTACGCTTGAATTGCAGCTGTGCAATGTAATCTCTTGCACGGTATAAAGCCAAGCAAATGGTTTATCGACCGCTGCCTGTACGGGACATAAGAGTGCGAAATGAGATGCTAATAAAGGATGAAGCTTTAATGAGATCACACCCACACTTGTGTTAGTCAGCTGGCAACATGCTCGAGCCGAGGTGGGCATATTTTTGCTCAAGGGCCAATTTTAAAACAGATGGGCCTAATCAGTTGTGGTTTGTTGAAGTAGTTCTCAGTTTCCAAAAAGTTGGTGACCGTTGGTGTGAATGCGTCGGTGGCCGGGTTAAAGAACGGAGCCATACTTTAACCAACCCCGCGCAAAACGGTATGGCCTGGTCAAGGTAGCAGTACAGCGGCTTCAAACGAACCAATTGTCAGTGACGACTGACATTTGGCTTTCCTTATTTAACGCTGTTTTTCTAAGACTCAAACACAGTCCAAGTTGGCCCGTACAAGTTTTATTAATGAGATGAATCAGTCCGAATTGATCAGCGGGGCCTTAGAGAAGATTATCAAAAGCATTTGAGGAGAAAAAGCGAGAGAGAAAACGATCGATTCCCGGGATGCCTCGCAAGCTTTCCCAGTGAAATCTCATTAAGGATGAAGAGACACGCCGCAGCCCTGCTTTGAGCAGTTTACCATCTTCCGCATAGGATTTTCTAATTACGCCAGCGGGATCGATAGCGACGTATCTAACATACTTTGAGAGTGTGGCAGTAAAAGAAAATTTTCAAAAAATACCTTTCAATTGGAAGGAAAGTGTCCTTCAAAGCTTTGTCTGACAACTTTATTATTTTTTTCTGCAATGTGGAATTCGGGTCAGGTATGCGCCAATAGAAGCATGATTAGCTCAAAGTTAGCCCACTTACATCTTGCCGTCTGCATTTGAAATCTTTTCACATGCTGCTCTTCGAGACGACATTCAATTTGGCATTGAGTTAAATGACTGTTTATTTGAAAAAAATATATATGTAGGGGAAGAGGTCGTTTTGACGGCAGAGGTAGCATCATTTGTACATTGAGTACAATCTTCAGTCTGTTGCAAAGACAGCAAAAGAGCGAAAAATGCTACACTGTTGACAACTGGTTTAAAAAAATAAAAATGAACATCACATAGTCACATTACTCTCAGATTATTTTGACCAACGTACTGTATGCTGGCAAGCGTATTTTGTCCAATGAGGATTTGAACAGCTGCCGTTTGAGTCATTGGCTCTTTTAGCGGCTAATGAAGCTAGCCAGCATCTGTTAGGCACGTTAAGTGCCTATCTCATGTCCAAGCTGCATGTTGTATCAATGCCAAACCTGGCAAGGGCGGGGGCTGTTTTTAAGGTCTGCATTGGTTTAGGAGGAATAAATCATCTGGAAATGTCACAACGCAAATGCTGGTCCTCGAATAGGTGTTTGGATGTGAAAAGCGCGACAGAGCGGCTTTACAACCTCTGCATTTGATCCCAGGCAGTGTGTCCGGAACACATTTCAGAGACCTGTCCAAAAAAACATTCATACCACTTTGAACACGCTACAGCAGTCAAATTGAACGCACATAAACATTTGCTACGTGAACCTTGTCTCCAACGGCCACTGGAATCGAGCCATTTTCTAGCGGCCAGCAGTGCGTTATGTGCCGTCAAATTAACTGTGCAACAATTAATTCGTCTATGATCTGAGATAATGCTTCCTGATCGATCACAGTGTACTAACTGGCATACACAGCTAGTCAACTGACATGAATTTGAACACACACTCGACAAGTGGCTCTTGGTAAAGCTGGGCAGCCGAGCGATGAGGCTGCTGTTGTTTTTGAGTGAAACAATCCCTCTGACCTCACAACACCCCCGCAAAAAAAAAACCCCAGTGTTAGTGATCTGAGGCAGCGTTATAAATCAAGTTAGCTGTCATGATTCAGTTTGGGACCAACAGGTGGCACTGTAGGGCTCCCCCTGCAGCTGCACACCTGTTGGTCGTTAGGTAATTAGTGCTTTAAAAGGACTCCCAGCCCGAGCACTCATTGTTTGCTCTTGGCTACTGTCATGTTTGTTTGTTGCCATTTGTCTGCTGCTGTCATGTTTGTTTCGGTCATGTTTTGGTCACGGTTCTGTTTTAGCTTCAGTTGTGATTTTTGTTTGCTACTTTGGACTACGTTTGTTTTGGATTTAGTTTTCTGAGTTTTAATACAATCTTTCAAGTACATCCTGCTCCTCACTCCTGCTTGCTTTTTGTGGTCCACCACCACCTCGCATTCGTGACATTAGCAAGTTGCCAGCTAAGCTAACAAGGTTTTAACAAGGTTATTGTAAAGTTGATGAGTTTAGTCAAATAGTCAGCTAAATCTATCATAAATAAACAGGCACGCCTTTTCTGCTGCTGTTGTTTTTGAGTTAAACAATCCCCCCACCCCACAAAAACAATAATGTTAGTGATGTAAGGTTGGGTTATTAATCAGGTTAGCAAGTTGCCAGCTAAGCTAACAAGGTTGAATGTTAACAATTGTAAAGTTGAAGTTCAGTCACATAGTCTGCTAAATCCATCCTAAATAAACAGGCATGCCTTTTCTGCTCCCCTGTGCCCCCCCCCCAAAAAACAAAAACACACCCAAAAAAAAAAACAATGCTAGTGGTGGGAAACAGAGTTATTAATCAAGTTAGCAAGTTGCCAGCTAAGCTAACAAGATTGTTTGTGAACTCTTGGAAAGTTTTCAAAGGCTTGTTAGTTTGTTTTGAACAAATACAACTGTAAATAACAAGGGTCAATGACAACATTATCCTCTGCGCCGTCATCCTTTTTGGGACACAAATAAGGCAAAGTCTCTAACCGCTCGCTTGCAACCTAGCTTGTGTTTAATGTGCACAGACGCTATAACGCTGGGCAATCAAACCTGGAGGAATATTGCTGAGCACGTGCACGAGAATGCAAGAGGGAGCTGTAGAAATGATATTGACACGCGGCGGATGTGCTGCCTTGATGCCCCTCGTCAAACTGTCTGCTTTGAAAACCATCTGCTCTAATTAGCTATGGATTGTGCTATACAGTGGTTCCGGTTATTGGTTTGGCGCTGTGGCTTTTTCCAAGCAGCGAGCGTTTGAGAGCAGCCTCTACAAGCCTGTGTGAAACCCCAGAAACGATAAATAAAGCAGCGGAGTTGTCCCAAGGATTTTCTTCGGGTTAGTACGCGACAGACGGTTGCCTGAGGGATCGGCCATTTGTCACACTGCAAAATGGGAGATTCCTCATTACCAGGCAAATATTTGCAAAATCCCACAGCTTAAACCCTTATTATGAATGTTTTTACAGCCATTTGGAAAGTGAAACACCTTAAGTGACAATGGAATACTTTCCACATTTTCGCAAGGTGTCTATGAGAGAACATTACTGACTGCTGCCACAAAATTATGTCCACAATTTTCGTTTTTAATCACAGAAAATCAAACTGGCTGTTAAATATAATTACTCTACGTCATGTAGTTGGATGTGTGCTTTTAAAGGGGTGTGGCCTAGTGAGTGACATCAGCAGTGGGAATCCGGTCTGGGCGTGTTACGTGGCGGCCTTCAGCGGCTCCTTGCGAGTGTTTTCATTTTGTATGTCTGTATTTGATTGCATTGGGGAAAAGTTGGCTCTCTTTAAAGGCATCACAAAACCTGAATAGAAACAAATAATTTTAGATTTTATCATGATGTACACTTTAGAATCTGTACTTCTTTTACATAGAGGGTTTGAAAAACAAAAAAAACAACAACCCTTTGTGTCACAATTGCTAAAATATGATGGCACAACATTAGAAAAGAAAATTGCCTATTCTGACCCATTTTGTGCCCTTACATGATTTTGAAGAAACCACTGCGTCTGAGGAAAAACAATAAATTAGAAACAGGATAGGTAACTAACAGGTGTCAATCACTTGCCTTGCACTGTTACAGCCTCTCGTGAACTTGTTACCGTGAGCTTCACGAGCTTTTCTAAATCTATGGCGAAATCCAGAAACGTAAAATAAATAAGTCAATTTGCTCATTTTAAAAGTGTACACACGCCTTTAGACAAGTACCTCTTCTTCTACTTCAGTGCAGAGTGTGAGTTCCTTTCGCCAGCCACTCCAACCAAAACTATCGCCGTGCCAAAACAATTAGCTCTCGGTCATAGCTAACAAATAAGAAACCGATGACTTTTAAAGCCCCAAGCGCTTCTCGTGATGTCACCGTAAAAAAAACAATGTGATATTTGGTATTGTTCATTAGTGATCCCGTCCCTTTAGATTGATGACACCGCAGCGCTCGCTATTAAAGCCCCATTAGCTGCCATTACAGCGGCCCAACAATAACACTGGAATAAGGGATTGCACTGGGGAAAGCGCGGAGGTGACATCACCGGCAAGACGTGCGTCACATGTAGCCCGAGCGCTTTCTGTCTGTCAACGGCACACTTAATGACGAATGACTGGATTCATTTTGCTTAAGTGCAAAACATCCATTCTGAAAACGGGGCTTTAAAAGCGCCAGACAAGAAATATTGACTCCGTGCCCGCAATCCTTTCCCTTTTCCCATTCTGCAACGGGGTGATAGATTAGCGGTGTAGCGAGTCAACGGCCGCTCATTACCACCGGCGAATAAAAGGTCTGAATTCAAAGGGCGAGATGCTAATGACTCAGCCCAACTCTTGCGTTTTCATATGAATATTTAAAGGACAACAACCAGAGGGGGGAGGCAATTAGAAGGGTGCGAGTACACAAGCCTACTTGTTTCGCCTGCCTCCATTATTTCCCATTTTAAAACCTTTTTAAAAAAAAGACAAAAATTAAGACGTATGTGTCGTCGCGAACAGCTTACATTACCGCTGCGTTTCACTGAGGCTCTTTGCCGTGTTTGCATCCCCGTTTAAATTCATAATTTAAAACGACATTGCGCTTTCAACAATGGGGCTCGGAATCATTTCGAAACGACATTACGGCAACGTTTGTGCATTGGGGCGTGCTTGGTGCATTATTGAGGAAATGGGGGGAGGGGGGGGGGAAGAAATGCTCTGCTTCTTCGCTGTAGCTCCTATTTGTACGCGTGGGTGTAGTGTGCAAACGGTACAGTCGCAATTATACACATTCTACGTTATTGTACAGCCATTATTGGGATGACTCATGAAATAAAAGCACGCAAACTGTCTCTTGTTACAAAAGAAATTTCAAGATACGAAAGGTAAAAATAGAGTGTGGGCTGCTACTAGCAGCTTCGAGTTTCCTGAACGCAACACACTTATAGCTACTGGTACTCTGCCATTGGCGATTCCCAAGCATCATCCTGGCCTCCCATTGGCTAAGAGGGACTTCTACCGTATGCGTCTATGCGTGTAGATAGAGCGATATGTGTCTATGCAGCGTCCTCGTCATTCGCCCCTCTGGCCATGAGGCGTTCCGTTTTACGTAAATGTGAATCACCCAGAAAAAGTGTTCACCAGTCGGACGATCGATCGCTCTGCTGATGTTTGCCTTGGACTTTTTCAAAGGATTGTTAAAAGCCGACAAAAGCAAACGTCCTTGGTTCAGTTTGTTGTATATGTTACATATTTTGATGCATTTTTATGCTTTAGGAAACATTTATGTCTGATTTTTGGGGGGGATTGGAACGAATTAGGGCATTTACATGGAAAATGCGTCTCAACTTCCAAAATTTTCTAGTGAAGCAATTTCTTCCAGAACCAATTAATTTCGTACATAGAGGTACCACTGTATTTTGTTATGTTTCTTCATTCAAGTCATTTAAAGAGCACCGATGGATGCGTCGACCCTTGACCAATTGTGGAGTGCATGCAAAATGCTCTCCGCAGCGGTTGTAGCCTATATTAACCCTTTAATGCACCCTATAACCTGATAACATGATAAGCTGTCCACTGGAGTAACTGCTGTCCCTGAAAGGGTTAAATCAGCTCACAATGTTTATTTTGCCGTAGACGTGACTCTGTGTAAGTTAGTTCTGCTTTGCAGTGAGACGCATTACATTTTATCTTTTTTTTTTTAAATGTAATATGATACCACGTTGTGGACATTCTCTGTCTTGAATGTTCTCATTCATCGTGCCTCATGCTTTTTGCTACTAACAGTAACAGTCCATGTGCAAAAGTGGTTACCCCCCACCCCCCAAAAAATCCCACGATATAACGATAAATTTGCTCTCTAAAATTGACCTAGTGCGACTTACAAATCCAACGATGTAGCGTAAAACGTGAACTGAGACATGGCGAGGAATAGTGTTGAGATGCTACTTAGTGTAAAAAGTGAAGTAGGAGTACCACTTTTGGCACACGGGCTCCCTCTTGTGGCGCGTGAAAGAATCACTGAATGAAAGCACATCGCTGCATAATGTTACTTTTTTCTAAAAAGTGTATTTTTTGAAGTGTATATTTGTGAGGTTTATTTCAGTTGTGTTAACTTTGAAGTACAATACAGTTGCATTTAATGTTGAGAATTTAAAAAATCATCAGTGGCCAAACTGTTTCCAAAAAAAAAAGGAAAGTGACCTAAAAAAAAAAACTGAAGAATTCACCATTTATAATCAAGAACGAATATACTTCCTGAATTGAATTTGCCAGTATAAATGGCAGCCGGCCTCCGAGGGATCGGGGCAGGCAGGGTCGATATTGACATTGTGATCTGCGGCAAATATGACAAGCGTGGCGGCAGAGACGGCATATTTTTTCTTATCGCCACTCGACAGCCCTCGTGTTAACTTGACCGCCAATATGGCCACCGTAGGAGAGCCACTGTAACACCAGAGGCACATTCGGTGATATATCGTCTCCAGATCCCCTCAGACAAATTGCACAAACGCCATTACAGTTTACTTCCATAAAGGCCCGTGCAGGGGAGTATACATTTTTGATTAGTGTTCTGCCAGGCAAATCTTTTAATGCACTATTAAAAGCGTCTGTAACAAATAGGCTTGTCACCGATATCCAACGCTTGCAAGTACTTAAACTAATTGTGTTTCCGTGCTATGAAAGAGTCATTTCGATGAAGAGGGTGGGGCACGATGTGGAAAAAAAGGATGCGACGGCGGCCGGGAATTTATGGATATGCAAAAATAAATAAATAAACCACGACGCAAAAAGCCGCCATAACACTAAACAGGCCTTGATTAGTCGGGATATTTTGTTTCGGGGAGAATATGCTCATATAAGCGATGCGTCTGCTTCTTAGTGTTATTACGGTGATTACATCTCATACGTCTCGGTCATCAGCTTGACGCTCACGGACGTTTTTTGGGGGAATGGAAATGAGGATTTTCCGCCAAAATGAATGCGTTGAATGATTCATATTTGGAGGTCCATTCATCTTCCACGATGCAAAGTGGATTGGAAATATCAACCGTGAATATCAGTCGGCCAACTTGTGGATCTCATCTTTTCACTTTTTATCAGTGCTAATATTGCAGGATATGATCAACATGTCAGCTTTTATTAGAGCCAAGTTTTGCCTGTGGTCTTTTAAATATCTCATTTATGAAGAAGCGGGAGTTCGGCTGTTCGTTGTCCTGAGTAACTGCGAAAAGCAGGACCCGCCAAAAACAGGGATACGTTAAATGTATTCCAATACAGATGCTATTTACATGTTATAAAATGTATTTGGGTAATCCAAGTACCACCATTTTAAAAAGGAACATAACTTTAATACGTTTTATTACTTTTCGATTACTCCATACCAAATATGTTTTGCAAAAAATAATAAATCGATATAATATGTAATTTTACATATTTGTCTGATCTTTTCTGTCCTCTGGTTGTTTAACTCATTCAGTACCAGCCAATTCTGGACCAAGTCTGAAAAGACGTTAAAAAACGTCTTTGGGAGTGAATGAGTCAATATTGCATGGTTTTGGGATGCCAGACTCAGCAGAAAAATACTGCTGCGTACAGAGCTAAGGCACAGCAATGACGTCATTTAACAGTAGTCCTATATTTTCCACGCACCTAAAAGCATCCAATTTCCCCAAAAGCCGACAGTGTGCCTTGTAATCCGATGCGCCTTATATGTGGATCAATAATCTGATTTCTTGGACTTGGTATTTTAAAGCGCTTTGTTACAGCTGCAACGGTTGTGAAGGCTTGATATAGATAAAGTTGTATTGTTTTGTATTCCCTTTAGCATCACTCCATCTTGTGGAGACATAACGCAACCGCAGCCAGGGCTCTATATGAATAAAACGTTATTGTATTGTATTGTATTGTATTCCCTTTAGCGTAGCTCCATCTAGTGAATGCATAACACAACTGCAGCCACTAATGTAGCTTCTTTTCTATGCGCCTTATAATGCGGTGCGCCCTATATATGAAAACGGTTACACTCTTTATTGAATGTGCGCCCTACACTCCGAAGTGTCTTATAGTGCGGAAAATACGGTACATACGTTTATTTGTATGAAACGCTATCTGTGGTGCTAGCAAGCTTAGCCAGCTAAGCTAACCCAAATAGTTACATGTTCCTGATTGTTTTCACAGGCCTAAAGCAAAAGTGCCGAACAAGCATGACCGGCTGCCTCACTAATGTCATTTCCAACACAACTTCCTCACGCAGCGTGAACACATTCATCACCGTAACAACAAGAACCACCCACTCCAATGATCAAATCCATAACAGAGAGGCAATCAAAGAGCGAGTAGTGCTCTCGAGCGCACTTGGCGGAAAGGGGCTGACATGTAGGAGTGTGACGGCTTCATCACTTTGCTAAATTAACATGACAGCCAAGCTGCTTTCTGTTGCTGGCCATTTGGTATTAACTGATGCAAAGGCCAATATAAACCACCTTAGTAAGTCTAAATCTACTTGGAACATGATTTCTTTTTTATTTTTTTAAATTGCAGCATTTATTTGTTGTGGTACCGAGACTAACCCGTGAGAAGCAAAACAATCTCAATTTCGTACGGATTATCATTGCTGTATGCATCTTAATGTTATTGGGAACTTTTGAATCTCTCATACAGGCAAGGCTGTGGAGTCGATCTGGTAAATTTAACAAGCCGGATAAGTTCACATATTGAAGGCCAAATCGGATTTCTTGTGGGTCCTCCCGCTTGTGTATTTTATTCATGAGGCCTTTCGAGTGAATGGAAAATGGGAAAAAAAGATTCTTGGGTTGCCGGCACGGTCGTGGCTGGGTCACGGGGCTTTATCTTTACGTTCCCGCTAAGCTCCCATGTCATGTGTATCATTTTTACAGTCTATGACATCACACCCTGACTGACTTCTAACAGTGTCGTCTGAGATATTTTATTCTGCCCGTGAGATGCTGCTGAGGGCTTCATAAGGTGGACATAAACTGGCACAAGAGAAGATTTATGACTACTGAGTTAAAGCCAATATCTGTCGATTCATGCCGCATTCTTGTATAGTTCCAGACGGACAGAAATGGGTGGTTGTCTTCGTTACCGTGAGAAAGGACGGGAAACACCAAGAGTTGTTTTTCATCTTGCAAGAAGAGGAGCGACTGCTTGAAAATCCTCAGTAAAGACCATCTAAAAATCATTTATTGATGGTTTTTAATCATATCTCCGGCTCCACTTTGAAGGGCAAAACTTGCGGTTGTAGTTGGAAATACATTTCCACTCTTCTGTAAAGCGATTTGTTACATCTCCAGCTGATGTGAAAGTATGAATTAAAGCTACAATGTACTGGAGTGTATTATATTTTTATCCTCCCGCCCGATGTAAACACATATTTAACACATTCCAAGACATTCCGTTTACCGCACAATAAGGTTGCAGCCCATCCCGTAAAATGTGGTTTGTTCCGTATTTTCCAAATTGTCCCATGCGTCTGTCCCACACAAACGTAAACACTGAATTGAACAATAACGAACAAAATAAAAGCCTATTAACAACATTATATTATATTATTATTGTTATTATTAACAACAGCAACGTGGTATTGGCGGGAGGTCAACGAGGACAGCACTCGACAGTATATGCATGTAATACTTCAACTTAGTTCACTTGGCTCAACCTCAACTTAGTTCACTCAATTCAGCCTTGAACTTGGATACACACAAGTGTACACGTGTTTCAATTGTTTTTTCCTTCCTCTTAAACGAAATGATTTGATGATTCAATTCGGTTTTTTTATAACACCCCTCACTATAAGCATAGCGGAACAACCCATATTCCTGAACCTTGATATAGCGGGGGAACAGTATACAGTAAATATTCCCATCCCCGGAATTCTATGAAAAGGAATTTCCTTCACCCGGAATAAAAACGGATGCATTAACATTTTGAGTACGATATTACATTTTACCGGAACTTACTTAAGAGGAAATTCCGTAACCCACTTCGCCGTTTTCTATCGGATTCGAAACGACGACGTGTAAGTGACTTTTTATAGGCGTGTGTTGTACTGTAATTGCGAACAATTTTAACTTTATTGACTTACGTCCTGTAGATTGCGGCACTAGCTTAAAAAGCAGCGCTCACTAAGATAGAGCTTGGCACTACCTTAAAAAAAATCACTCGACACAACGGGAGAAACGACGGAAGAAACGTGTTCGCTTCGCCATTTTCTATCATCGGATCCGAAACGACGACGTGTAAGTGACTTTTTATTGTTGTGCATTTTACTGTAATTGCGAAAGATTTATCTTTATTCACGTACGTCTTGTAGATCATGGATCAATAGACTCATTTTTTCCCAAGATGGAAACAAATCACCATTAAAATACGGTACGTATTGTACTGTGTTGTGTTTTTAATACTCTACACGTGTACTGTATGCTGTACTGCTGTTTTTGTGATATAAACAGTTTTTGGACGGTATATTTTTTCATTTTATTGATTGTGTTGTTACACATGCATTTTGTCAACATAATTGCAGGTTCAGAAAGGAGATGTGCCATGCTCATTTCCCAAATAAGGAAATTCTGGTATAAGGACTGCGCAAACATGAGTCCGTACAAGAGAATGTTTACTTACGCATATTCTGTCTTGTACGATAATCAATGAGCAACCCTAAAAAAAAAAATTGTCAGTGGATTTCTTGGGAAGTGAGCAAACGTGGATTCAAATAAGGATTTTCCCCACTGTAGCTGTGCACCTGCGAACAAAATAACTGCAACACCAGACAAAACACTGCATTTGACTCGTGCAAAAACAATCCACTTGGGACACTTTGAAAGCGTACGCTCTCAAGCAAAATGGTAACCGCGCAACGGCAGCTCACCAAGTTTCAGGATTGTTACGCTTCTATAAGATCAAGCGTAAACTCGGATTTGAGGATCTACTGGCAGATTGGCCTCGTTTGCCGCTTACAGACTGTCGACACCTTAAAGCACCGGCGTCACCAAAAGTTGAACAGTTTAGTCTGTTAAGTGGAGGCAGGTATTTATTTTCAGGCGGGTGACTAATAGGACCGCCGCATCGTGACAAATTGGTATCTTTCAGAGGAATGAGCACTACTTAAAAAGGAATCGGATCTCACCGTCCCCATTAGTTGCATCGCATTGATGGACTCGACACTGTTTAGGTGCTGCTGTTTTGATTTGCAACAGATTTCGAATGGGCTCAGCAGTTAAATATTTAACGTCCGTGTCTGTGAGCGGAGATAAATGAAGAAATAAAGCAGCCAATTATCTGGAGGAAAGTGACTATTATTCTGAACTGGATAATGCAGCCGGTGTCAATTAGAGAAATGGAGGCTGTTTGAAGAAATATGGTATAAAGCAGGGGTGTCAAACTGATTTTTGTCGTGGGCCACATTTTAGTTACTGTTTCCCTTGGAGGGCCATGATGACTGAAACTATATAATGTTGGCAACCAGGCTTGAGCCTCATCAAAGTTAACTAGGAAAGTCTATCCATCCATTTTCCATTCCACTTATCCTCACAAGGATCGCTGGAGCCTATCCCAGCTGTCTTCGGGCAGTAGGCAGGGGACACCCCGAACCGGTTGCCAGCCAATCGCAGGGCACACAAAGATGAACAACCATCCACGCTCATACTCCCACCTAGGGACAATTTAGAGTGTTCAATCAGCCGGCCATGCATGTTTTTGGAATGTGGGAGGAAACCAGAGTACCCGGAGAAAACCCACACAGGCACCCAGAGAACATGCAAACTCCACACAGGGAGGCCGCAGCTGGAATTGAACCTGGTACCTCTGCACTGTGAAGTGAACGCGCTAAATCAAGAATAATGTTTTATTATTGTTATTAACATTTTATTAATTTAAGTATTGTTTCGGTTCCTGTCATGAGGGGTTTGCTAACAAGAAAATGCTTACAATCCATCCCTGATGTATTACATATGAACTGTTGGTGCACATTTTAGCAAGTATCTTGGAAGTTGTCATCTTTGATTTGCTTTCGTGGGCCACTTAAAATAATGTGGCGGGCCACATCTGGCCCCCGGGCCTTGAGTTTGACATTACTATACAGTATTTGTTGTTGGTTTGTTTACTGTTGAGGTGGCACTCTTTTAAAAACAATTAGGCTCACGAAACTTGTGTGTGTGTGTGTGTGTGTGTGTGTGTGTGTGTGTGTGTGTGTGTGTGTGTGTGTGTGTGTGTGTGTGTGTGTGTGTGTGTGTGTGTGTGTCCGGCCACGGAAAACATGAAAACATCCTTGCGGGAGCGGAACGATAAAAGCGTGATGGAGGTCGTGCGTGTGTATTTGCGCCCGCTGTTCAGACACCATTTATTTATTTATTTATTTTTTTACTTCCCGCCACCCTCCCGCCGCGGGCTGTGATTCAGCGGCGCTGACCCACATGTCACCTCTCCCGGGCCCCCCCCCCTTCCCCTCCCCCGACATTCAGCAAGGCCGCCGAAGCGTAAGCGCGGCACGCGGCGACGGATGAAATTTAGGCGGCCGATGCGGCGCCTGATGCGAAAAGACATCTCTATTTATTCTCCAAAACATTCTCAAACGCGCTGACGCGAGACGTTAACGCGAAGCGACATCGCCGCCGCTGCTGCCGCCGAGCGCGGTGATTTGCGCTGGAAGTGTTCCACATCGCAGCGTGGCGCCGGTCGAGCGTGCACACTTCAAAGTCGCGCGCGATTTGCTCCGGTTTCATCCCATATCAAAGGATTCCGAAATGGAGCTCTGCAGCGTCCCCTTCTCCCCGACGTCGAATTATTGAGAGGAGCTCAGATTCTCTTTCGTTTGTTTCTCGCTCACTCGCGTGATCAATATCGCGGTGAGGCTTGTTGTTTGCGAGCGCCTGCAGCCTTTCGAAAGGCCGCCTTAGACAGCACCACGATAGACAGCATTTTAGTACATGGACAATTTTTCTACCTCTCAAGGAATAAAAAAACGCACACAAAAATGATTCTCTCTCTCTCTCTCTCTCACACACACACATACAGTCCAAGGGTCTAATTTAAATGTAGTGAGGCCTCCAGGTGACTGTTTAAGATGAATTAGTCCGCTGCAAGGAAGGATGAAGCGTTTTTTTTTTAAATTCTGCTCAGATGTCCCTGACATAAATAATAACGTTTTTGTACCTTTTCCTCACCTTGCCTAGCAAAAGAGATGAGCGTACCAATGCATATTGGTTGTCTGTGCCCTTGAAACACGATTCTCCGTCTTGCACGCACACTCACTGGTAAGATGATGAGAACACACACACGCACACATACGCTCACTGGCAAGGGGCTGAATGCTAACTCGATGAGCGCCGCTAAACATTAAGCCACCGGTGTCAAAGTCAAGGCGTGGGGGCCAGATCCGGCCCGCCACATCATTTTATGTGGCCCGCGAAAGAAAATCTCGCATGTCAACTTCCATGATCCTTGCTAAAATCTGTCCTAAAATGCAATCTTGTCATGTATAATAAATGACGTTGCGATTTTGAAATGATTTTGTTCCCCTGTTTATACTCACTTCAACAATAATGGAACATACAACAAACCAATCGCTGTTTTTAAGGCAAGTCACGAGGAAGCAGTGACAGCTCCGACGAAGGCTGAAGTGACAGCCGAAACTGTCAGCCTGCTAAGTTGAAGAGAAACTTCCCCAAAAAAGACCATTGTCTGGAAAAAAAATAATAAACTTGACACCCAATTTAACAAATAGTTGACTTGGGTGATTTCAAAACTCATAACCCATCAATTAGTTGTGAACAACTTATGCAAAAAGACGACGAAACATTTACAGACGCTCCCCAGGTTACGAACGAGTTACGTTCCGGACGATTGTTCATAAGGAAAATTCGTTCGTAAGTTGCTTCAGTGCTATATTTTGTCTGGAATGTATGTTTAAGGCTTATATGTTTGACATCGAATATAACGGGGAGAGAGCTTTTCGTCACGTTCTTCAGGGCTCGAGGGTTAGCTGCCCGGTAAACTAGCAGCGGCTTCAGCGGGGGAGAGTAGACGACCGGTCGTCAACCGGCGCGCCGTACGCCTCCCCGCCCGTTCCACCGTCACACGCCCGCCCCCCACGCCTCTCCCCGCGGCCGCCTTCGAAAAGTCGCCGCCGCCGTCGCGCAATACAAAATCTAACTTTTTCTTTTTTTTTCGACAGACCCGTGAAAATGTTCGTATGTACCGTTTGTTCGTAACTCGGATGTTCGTAACTCGGGGAGCGCCTGTATTCGGCTTCAATGTCGTAACAGATCGCCGAGGGAAAACGTAACTCCAAAGTGGCCCGTGACAAAAATGAGTTTGACACCCCTGTATTAAGCGGAGGCAGCCAGATGTCCACAGCAGAACCCGCCAATGAGATCCAACCCGCCGAGTGACTTGGGAGATGAGATGGCTAAAGGCTGGGATGCTATAAAAAAAATATATAACAATACAATTTTAAAAATCCTTCACCCCTAGTCCAAATTAAGAGGAAGCAATCTAATTCAAACACCAATCTAATTTGTTCTATGCACCATGGAGGGTTTTAAGTCTTATGTCCATGTCCATTTTTGTTATGCATGAGAACTTCCGGCTTCGGAAGCCATTCCTCCACAGCCACGCCCTGCCGATCAATGACTAAACTGGCCCGGCCTGCCAAGAGAGAAGATTCAAGTCTATAATAACACGGCCGCTCCATCTTGTTCCGCCGCAGTACATTACCTGCCCCCTCACCCCCTCCCAGCCTTCCCACCACCCACTTTCCTCACCCTGGAAGGATCTTCATTAATGCCCCAGGATTTAAATCAAGTACAGTGCGCTGGCCTGGTAATGAGATTACAGCCCAAGCAAAAGTACGACCCAATTTCAATGCTAAACACGGGTCAGAGCCACGACGCTGCCCTCAACGGGTTGTGGTGGCACACTGAAAAGGACGAAATGGGAAAAAATTGGGAACATTTAATTTAAATTTTATAGAATTGCCTTTGTATTATTATAATTAAATGGTGATGAATGAAGTATTTTCTGGGAAATCATTTTAAGTGTTATCCATCTTGAGATTGATTTATTTTATTTTAAATAAATATGATTCTACTCCCAGAGTCAATTAAATCAAATCAAATATTAATATATTATGATTATAACTTATTAGTATTAATACTGTACATCCAAATGTGTTTATTTCTTTCAAATTAATTACAAATGACTGATCTAAACTAATCTAACGAATCTAAACATTTTTTTCATTTTAAGGTGAATTCATCTCACCAATAAAAATGCATTTTATTCACAGCCATCATTCGAAACAGCACAAATGAAAATATAATTTTTTTATTCCAAATATAATTAAATATTTTGCATCTCAGCAAAAACAAATAAAATATTTAAAATTCCATGTTGTCACTTTGGCATTGGCTCGGTTGATCTGAGCTACATTGGACAAGACCACAATGTTAACCCTTTCAGGCATACAATGACAATGGACCGGTTACAGGGTGCATGAAAGGGTTAAAATGTAAAAAAATAAAATTTTGAGTTTCTGAGCTTTTGTGTCATGGATCTGTTTGTGACCAACAGGTGGCACTGTAGGGCTCTGCCTTCAGCTGCACACCTGTTTGTCATTGTGGCCTCTTTAGTGCCACTTTAAAAGACTTGATGCCCGACCACTCTGCGTCGGGTCATTATTGCTGTTTGTTTGTTGCTGCGTGCACATGTCACGTGTTTTGTTTTCTGTCTTGTTTTTTTTTTTTGGCTACTTTGATTTTGCTGGACTTTATTTGAGTGAGTTTTTGGAGTTTGTTTCTCCTACATACTCCGGTTTGTGTTTTTGTAAAATACATGTTGGTCAATCCACCCTGCTCCTCCCTGCCTCGCTGCTTTTTGGGGTCCTCCTAACAACTACCACCTCGCAAAACATGACATTTTGGTTACAATAAAATACACCTTCAAGTAATTGTATGACTTGTTTGTGAATTTATTGAATCTAGTCCAAGGGTTTTGATTGATTTCATGCAACACAAAAAACAGGTCTCAGAACCAGTGGTTGTGTAAATCAATATTATTCATCCATCCAACCATCCATTTTCCAATCCGCTTAATCCTCACATGGGTTGTGTGGGGGGTTGCTGGAGCCCATTCAAGTTGTCTTCGGGCAGCAGGCGGGGGACACCCTGAACTGGTTGCGAGCCAATCGCAGGGCATGAGCGCTCACACTCATGCCGAGGGACAATTTTGAGTGTTCAATAAGCCTGCCATGCATGTTTTTGGAATGCGGGAGGAAACCGTGTAATAGAAATTTGACATTTAAAAGTCACTTGACTCACGAAAAAGACTCAGCACCCAGAGAAAACCCAAACAGGCACGGGGAGAACATGCAAACTCCACACAGGAAGGCCAGATCGAACCCATGACCTCTGCACTGTGAGGTCAACGCGCTAACCATTCGACGACCGGGCCGCCGGTTGTGGAACCAAATATGATTAATATAAACTACCACCATTTCTGAAACTTGCTTTACATCTGTTGAGTCACCTAAAATAAAGGGAAAATGCAGTTTCTGAGTCCAAACCAAGTAATGTAATTTTAGAATATAGTCTCATGGTCCTCAACATTCAACAGTGTAGGAGTTGTTAGTACGGCGGGAGATCGATTCACATTTAAATGTGATTTCCATCCATTGTCAAATCAATAAGGTTATTAATTTCTGTAATCTTCGAAATAAATGGGAAACTTATTTGGAACAACAGAGACTCATCGGCTTCAAGCGACGTGGGCCATGTATTGCATCGGACACGGATCAAAATCAATAGAGATCTTTGTTATCAGTTAATCGGAGGGAGCACCACGTCGGTCCTCGCGAGCATCCGTCAAGCCGCCAATGGGATCCCGATCTTCATTTTTCAGCCATTCGTTCACAAATTCACACAGCTTTCAATTACACGTAGCAAACTCACTTATTCATGTCGGCCACGGAGGACAAGCTATACACTCGATAAGGGCAACTGTTTTTCTCTCCCGTTTCTATCCAGATCATTAGCTTTTAAAATCAGAAAATCGATTCCAGGAATCCATAAACCACAGCGGGGAATTTTGGGGGGCTAAACGCATTCGCAACGAGTATTCAGCCGCACAAAAGTAGCATGAGTCAGACCAAGGACTCGCACTGCCCCAACGCCCACCTGCTTCATTGCCAGCGGCTTCGGGTGTTTAGTTTTTAATGAAGGGCTGAAGAGCGAATATGAAGTAACTGCACGGCAACCGCCGGCATGGCTACAGATGAACAGAGGCCGAAACAAGACCTTATATATTTTATTTCAATATTGTATACTAGAAAAATACAGTGTAGGAATATGTATTGTCTTATGGAGATTACCGTATTTTCCGCACTACAAGGCGCACCTAAAAGTATTCAATATTCTCAAAAGCCGACAGGTGTGCCTTAAAATCCGATGTGCCTTATATATGGATCAATATTCAGATTTCTTGTATGTAGTATCTTAAACAGCTGTAGCGATTGTGAAAGCGCAATATAAATAAAGCTGTATTGTATTGTATTGTATTCTCTTTAGCGTACCTCCATCTAGTGGCTGCATAACGCAACTTGAGCCACAATTGTAGCTTCTATTCTATTATATCCGCCTTATAATGCGATGACCTCTATATTTGGTTCATTCATTGAAGGTGCGCCTTATACTCTGATGTGCCATATAGTGCTGAAAATATTATATTTACTACAGTACATTCAATAAAAAAACTAAACTGTATTTACTGGTTCTTTATCTTCCAGTATATATATATTCTTTTTTTATCTCTATTTCTCTTTGTATTTTTATGACTTTTGTGATGATTATTATGTTGTTGTTTTTTTAATCAGAAAAGCGGGCAGAAATGTCTCAACAGAGCCACATCTACGTCACAGTTATAAGACGACATGTCACCACATTATTTCAGTTATTTAGTTTTACACATCCTCTCAAACAGATGAAAAAAATATATTTAAAAAAAATTGAAGGTTAAAGTTCACAATTATGCTAGGAAAAGAATGGATCACCCCCATCTGCGCAGTGTCCGCTCCAGTCCAATGGGACGCAGGTAAATACAGCAAACAGCCCGTCACCGTGGCTATCGGGCAGCCATTTGTCATGCCATCAAAACAATGCAACGGCCGAGACCTGCGGCTGTCATACCCGTTGGCGCGTGAATGGCTCGCGCAGGAAATGGGCCTTGTCATTATCCTCTCCACCACTTGTTTCTTCCCGCCGCGTCGCGACATCAGTCACCGAGGTACAGGGTATTGAATTCTGATAGAATCCCGCTAAACAAAAACCCGCTTCACGTGCTGCCTTTGCCGGCGACCGTCCCCCGCGCCATTCTAACAGTGGATCAACCGCCGAGGGGTTCTGCCTCATATTGGTATTCCAATCATGCACTCTATGCACGATGAAGCAAGCGACCAATATGTAAGAACAACTGGATTAGACAGTGCTGTCACAGCTGATCGAAAGTATTACCACATTGATTCCGTTCGCCGAGCTCCGGCGGTGTGACATTATCAGCAAAAAGTTAGCATAATGTGAAAATCTGGCGCGCTAAATTGAATGTCAAAATGCGACAAAGACACCGGGGGCTCACCTTGGACGGAATGCAAATGCAAAGCAGCACCCACATGCATGTCCAAATCTACTTAGACACCGCCAGTGTGCGCCGACGTTATGAAAAGCAGCAACGGTGACCTTTAGTATGCTAATGCAAACGTGTACAGCGGCAAGGCCCGACAAGAAGAGACGGGGGAGGATGGCGACATTTTATTAACAGGCCGGCACGGCGGGAACGCGGACCCAATGTCACTTGACTTGCGGAGAAGACTGTTGTTATCCGAGCCTTTGGGCATTTGAAAACCCATTTGAAAACTTTCATGCTATCATGAGCTACGCGCACCACACAACAACGCTCGCACTGCTTGGCTCACTAGCTCCTCCCTCTTCTGTCCTAATTGTGTCACATGACTCTCTTTCACCGATCCAACAGAACTACTTGTGACGTTCGACACCATTTGACCAATCAAATGGAGCCAAGCAGACAAACAAAAGCAAAGTTTTAAGTGACTCAGTGATGTGAAACATGGCGGGAATCTACATTTAGAGATAGGCTCCAGCTTACCTGCGACGGGTGTTGCCATAGTTACCTTATAAAAGCCATTCAGTTATTTTCCTGAGTACGTCACCAGGTTACTGTTTTGTGTGACAAAGCTTAATATTTCTGACACTTCAGTCACAGGATCTACATTCAAATTTGAGAAAACACATGACAGTTTTTGATGTAAGCTATGCCGAGTGAAAATAAGATCGTCTAAACTATGACTTATCGAGATTTCAATGAAAATCAGTGAGCTAGAGTTGATACCAGCTGATTTAGGCCAAGAGTACATCGTGGAGTTGTTTGCCAGCCAATCGCAGGGCACATGAAGACAAACAACCATTCACACCTGACAATTTAGCAGTCGACCTAACATGCAGAGAAATGAGATTCAAACCAGAACTTTCGAGCTGTGAGGCAGACGTGTTAAACAATAGGCAACCGGGCGTCCACGTATTTAGCCCCATCAACGTTAACTAGGAAAGTTCATCCATCCATTCATTTTCTGATCCACTTATCCTCACAAGGGTCGCGGGGGGTGCTGGAGCCTATCCCACCCGTCTTCGGGCAGTAGGCGGGGGACACCCTAAACCGGTTGCCAGCCAATCGCAGGACAGAGACAAACCACCATCTGCGCCCACACTCGCACCTAGGGAATATTCTGAGTGTTCAATCAGCCTGTCATGTATGTTTTTGTAATGTGGGAGGAAACCGGAGTACCCAGAGAAAACCCACGCAGGCCCGGGGAGAACGTGCAAACTCCACACAGCGTGGCCGGAGCTGGAATTGAATTGGACTCTCTGCACTGTGAGGTCTGTCATATAAGGATTATATGCATTGAACTTTACGACAACAGTTCGACATGCCGTAAAGAGCTGCTATCGGGTTACTATAGCAACCGACCTCGGGCATGTGAAGAGAACGTGTCTTCGTTACTGTTATATACTGGCCTGCACTGTTTCCGAGCGACTAGTAAAGAACCTCTGTTAAGCACAACTCGCTGAGTGGACATTCTCAATAACATTACATGGTGTCAGAAGTCGTCGACGGACCTGCAGCTTCGGATAATGGCAAAGTTTAACCCTCCGGGTAACTTTCCGTTCGACCGCCCGACGGAGTGGGCTGATTGGAAGCAGCGGTTTCAGCGTTTTCGTGTGGCGACGAAATTGAACAACGAGGACGGCGAGGTGCAAGTAAGCTCTCTGATCTACGCTATGGGCGCGGAGGCGGAGAATATTTTCAAGGCATTCACTTTTGCGGATGAAGCGGACAAGACAAAATTCGACGTTGTGTTAGGAAAATACGATGAATACTTCTACCGAAAAGGAATGTTATCCACGAGCGGCGTGTTTCCACCAGAGAGTACAGCGCCCGGTGAGAAAGTCGAGATGTTTATCCGAGCTTTATACGAACTGTCGGAACATTGTGACTTTGGGATACACAGAGAGGAGCACATCAGAGATCGCATAGTAGTGGGAATCATCGACAAAGAGATGTCTCGTAAACTGCAGCTTGAGTCACAGCTCACACTAGCCCAAACCGTTCAGGCCGTACGCCAGTCTGAGGAGGTGACGAGGCAAGTGCACGAGCAAGGGGAAGCGTGTGCGGCGGTGCAGGAGGTCTCGCATCCGAAAACTGCATTCAGAGGAAAGCAGCAGTGGAAAAATAAAACGCAAGTGAGTGGGGAGCACACTGAGCAAAAATGTGGAAGATGCGGTAAAATTAAGCACAGAGAGCAAAGTAAATGTCCAGCCATGAAGTCTACATGCAATAAGTGCAAAAAGGTGGGTCACTGGGAAAGAATGTGCCACAGTAAGTCCATCAAGGAAGTGACGGACACAGAGACTGTTTTACAAACACCATATTTCCTTGGGGCTGTCACAGACACCACCAGAAAGAGTGATAAATGGACTGTAGAAATTGTCATCGGTGCAACACCAGTTAAATTTAAAATTGATACTGGAGCAGATTTGAACATCATGGAGAAAGAGACATTCAACATGTTAGTCCCTGAAGAAAAACTTGTGCAGTCCAATATCCCCCCAATGAATAGCCCTGGTGGTCAGCTAAACTGTGTTGGAAAATTCCAGGCAAATGCAAAGTACAAAGGAAAGTGCTATTCGTTTCCAGTGTTTGTGATCCACAGCCAGACATCTAATAACCTGCTAGGCAAAGAGACAGCATGCGCAATGGGACTAGTGAAACGCATTGAGGAAGTGCACAATGCATTCGGCGAGCATGGAACTCTTAAGACGGAGCCAGTCAAAATAAAACTCAAAGATGATGCAGAACCATATGCCGTTCACACAGCTCGTCGAGTCCCTCTGCCGCTTTTGGGGAAGGTAAAAGAGGAATTGCAGCGCATGGAGAAAAACAAGATAATTGAAAAGGTAACTGAACCAACAGACTGGTGCGCACCAATGGTGCCTGTCCCAAGAAAAAATGGCCAAGTGCGTATCTGTGTGGATTTGAAAAAGCTAAATGAGGCTGTGAAGAGAGAAAGATTTGTCCTCCCAACTGCAGAGGAAATCACTGCAAAACTGTGCGGCGCAACCATGTTTACGTCACTTGATGCAGCTTCGGGGTTCTGGCAGATACCCCTTCATCCACAAAGCAGCGAGTTAACCACATTCATTACGCCTTTTGGAAGGTACGCGTTTAAACGTCTGCCTTTCGGCATCACCAGCGCTCCAGAAATCTTTCAGAGGAAAATGATGGAGGCCCTGAGTGATCTTGACGGAGTGGCAATTTACATGGATGATGTACTAGTTTATGGCGACACACCAGAACAGCATGACGAGCGCCTAAGCAAAGTACTGGAGAGAATCAAGTCGACAGGTTTGAAGTTGAACAGAGACAAGTGCGTGTTCGAAAAACCAACTCCACTTCCTGGGTCAACTGATTGACAAGTCAGGAGTAAAACCTGACCCTGAGAAGGTAAAAGCCATCAAAGAGCTCCCAGAGCCACAGAACGTCCAGGATCTGAAACGTGTCCTGGGCATGTTCACATACTTGGGGAAGTTTATCCCTCATTTGTCAACAGTGGGTCAACCCTTATACGAACTGTTGAGGTCCAATACCACATGGGCATGGGATCACCCGCAGAAAAGGCATTTGAGCATATCAAAGTCATTCTGTCTACATCTCCTGTACTCAAGTTCTATGATGTGAACCGACCTACTACTGTATCAGCAGATGCAAGCAGTTACGGCATTGGAGGTGTGCTGCTACAACAACACGACGGTGACTGGAAACCGGTCGCTTACTGTTCTCGTCGCTTGTCAGATGCCGAAACCAGGTATGCCCAGATAGAAAAGGAATGCCTGGCAAGTGTTTGGGCATGCGAAAGGTTTGAGAAATACCTGGTTGGGCTGGAGAACTTCAAATTGGTCACCGACCATAAACCTCTGGTTCCGCTGATAAATAAAAAGGATCTGGATAATGTTCCTATGCGTTGCCAAAGACTCTTAATGAGACTTATGAGATTTAAGCCTACAGCTGAATATGCGCCAGGCAAGACTCTTACCATAGCTGATGCATTATCCGTAGCCCATTACAGTGCACAACGGAGGTAAGCGACACTCATTCGGATGTAGAGTGTTACATTGCAGCCATCATCACCGGCATGCCAGCCACACCACAAAAGCTTGAGGCTATAAAGCTAGCCACAGCAGCCGACAGTAACCTGAAGGTGCTACTGAGATATATCAAGTCAGGTTGGCCAAATTATGTAGGAAATGTCCCTATTGCCATCAGAGACTATTATCCAGTTAAAAGTGAACTGTCAGAGTACAAAGGTATTGTCACCAAAGGATGTCGCATATTAATTCCGGCCCCATTGAGAGGTGACATCTTGGATCGGATCCATGATGGTCATCAGGGCCTAACCAAATGCAGGAGCGGGCCAATGCATCCGTGTGGTGGCCTGGAATCTCCACTGACATCAAGCTGAAAGTGGAGTCCTGTCAAACGTGCTGTGAGATGAAACACACTCAGCGTAAGGAGCCCCTCATCTCAACTCCTATGCCTGAAAGACCTTGGCAAAGACTTGCAATCGATCTTTGTGACTACAACAAGCAAACCTACCTAGTAGTGTCCGATTATTTCTCCAGGTTCATCGAGATACTCCATATGTCAACGACAACTGCTTCACAGGTCGTGTTGAAGCTGAAATCACTCTTTGCTCGCTATGGCTGCCGGACCAGATTGTTTCGGACAACGGACCCCAATTTGCATGTGAGGAGTTCCAGAAGTTTTCCCGTGACTTTGACTTTCATCACATTACTTCGAGCCCGCATTGTCCACAAGCCAACGGACATGCAGAAAGGAGTGTACAAATTGCAAAGAGGATTCTAAAGCAGAAAGACCCTTTACTTGCTCTTATGTGTTACCGTTCCACCCCATGCATAACCACAGGTGTAAGTCCAGCAGAACTACTCATGGGGAGAAGGATTAAAACAACACTCCCAACGCTACAGTCAAATCTCCAACCCCAATGGCCAGACCTAGTTGCCGTAAGAAGCAAGGATGCGAGGGAGAAACAGAAGCAAGCCTTCTACTTCAATCAACGTCATGGTGCAAGACCTTTACCCCTTTTGAGAACCGGGGATTCTGTTCTCACAAAGCTGGATCATCAGGATGCTTGGAGAACGTCGGCTGTCGTTACTGGTGACGGCGCAACTCCGAGATCCTATGTCATCGAGACGCACAAGGGGGCGACTCTGAGACGCAACCGTCGCCACCTCCTGTGTGTGCCTGCTTCTTCTGGAGGTACTCCACCCCCACAGTTTCAGCATCCTCAGCCGGAAGCTACTGTCCAACGGGCTGAAACCCCACCGACACCTTGGCTACTCGAAATGAGCTTGCCTCGAACGCAAGATGGACAGCTATTCACGCGGTCTGGCAGGCTGAGTAGACCAGTGGACAGGCTGAATCTGTAAGGGTGTACGAAGAACGCTGCCCGAACAGATCGAAATGTTTTGTGAAAAAAAAAAAAAAAAAAAAAAAAAAGTTGTTACAGATGTTGAAGTTGTTAAAGATGTTGAAAGACGTGAAAGTAATCACTAGCTGCTTGTGTTGCTATTTGTATATTCAAAATGTAAAGGTATTTTTGCACTGAGGAAAGTAATTTTGTGTTGTTCTGAAATGAAAACAAAACAAAACAAAAAAAACAACCCCAAAAAGAAAAAAAGGGGAGATGTCATATAAGGATTATATGCATTGAACTTTACGACAACAGTTCGACATGCCGTAAAGAGCTGCTATCGGGTTACTATAGCAACCGACCTCGGGCATGTGAAGAGAACGTGTCTTCGTTACTGTTATATACTGGCCTGCACTGTTTCCGAGCGACTAGTAAAGAACCTCTGTTAAGCACAACTCGCTGAGTGGACATTCTCAATAACATTACAAGGTCGACGCGCTAACCACTGGACCACCGGGCCGTCCTACTAGGAAAGTCCTAGTACATATTTAATCATTTGTGTCAGGCAATAGAGCGACCGATGAGACTAACGACCGCAAAGAGAGCCTTAGGAAAGTGCATCATGACCAGTGAATTGGAAGGACTCGGCATGACGCCGAGGCAGTGCAGCCAGTCATGACCAATGACCATCACGGGAACGTCCACAAGCGTTCGGCGGGAACTGACCTCGCTCTCTCTTGGGCATCGGGGAAAAGTTATATATGTTTTTTTTTGTTTTGTTTCTTCAGCGTGTAGTTGAGGATGAGCATGAGGAAGAAGGCAACTGTGCCCAGGGTCAGCCAGTTCGCAGCCTGTTTGCGCCAAGGAGAGGCGGGCGACTCAAGTGACTTCACCTGAATCAGATCTCACACAACAATTTTAGGACTTGGGCTAACATGCTAATATGTGTAGCTAGAGAGCAAAATGACATGAAAACAAAAAATGACTCTGTCATGTTGTGTCTTGATTTGTTTTTTAGCTGAATGGGCAGTTCCCTCCGGCAGACGCACCTGTGCCGCATGTCCTCATCATTATGTATTTAAGGACTGACAAGCTGCCTGGTGTTTGTCGGATTATTGACCTTGTTCTTGCTCTTGCTCAAGTGTTGTTTTTCTAAACCTCTTGATCTCGTCATAGTCGTTATTATTCCCTTCGT
Organism: Hippocampus mohnikei; assembly: GCA_026261675.1. NCBI lineage: Eukaryota > Metazoa > Chordata > Actinopteri > Syngnathiformes > Syngnathidae > Hippocampus > Hippocampus mohnikei. The sequence continues at coordinate 575,994 of JAKGUB010000342.1, read as the reverse complement.
CCCACGTTTTGTCAGTGTCGTCATTGTTTAGTCATTTGATCTTGCTTTTGTTTGGCATGTGAATTGGACTCTTGGCATTTTGTTTGTTTTCTCTGTGTTACATTACCTTGTTGATTCCTCATTTTTTCCTGGCTCCTTTTGACCAGCGTTTTCTGTTTTGGTCGGTTTTGCCTTTTTTGAGAATTGTTTTGTCTGTGTCTGCATTTCTGGGATCCTAAACATTATTCGCTATTAACACTATTCAGGGCGGCCCGGTACTCCAGTGGTTAGCACGTCGGCTTCACAGTGCAGAGGTACCAGGTTCGATTCCAGCTGCGGCCTCCCTGTGTGGAGTTTGTTCTCCCCGGGCTTGCGTGGGTTTTCTCCGGGTGCTCCGGTTTCCTCCCACATTCCAAACACATGCATGGCAGGCTGATTGAGCACTCTAAATTGTCCCTAGGTGTGAGTGTGGGCGTGGATGGTTGTTCGTCTCTGTGTGCCCTGCGATTGGCTGGCAACCGATTCAGGGTGTCCCCTGCCTACTGCCTGGAGACAGCTGGGATAGGCTCCAGCACCCCCCGCGACCCTACTGAGGATCAAGTGGTTCGGAAGATGAATGAATGAATGAATGAATGAATGAATGAATGAATAAACATTATTCGGTTTGCTTCAAACCTGACAGACTCCACTTAGCTTGATTTTGTAATTTTGGACTTGCTTGAACTTTCAGGTTCAGATTTGAGACTTACAGTATGTGACTTTATCACACTCTGGTTCAAATGCAATTCGCACTTGTTTCAGTCCCACCATCCTACGGATGACATAGCCGTCAAGATAAACGCGAGGAAAGAGAAGGCAGAGGGAGCTGTCAAAAGCAGCTACAACAGATTACTTTAAAATCATAATGTCACCATCTTCATTCCCGTTGTTGCCGAAAAGAAAAGCAGGGCCCCCGAGCGAGCCAGATAAGGAAGCCGGTTCGGAGGAAAAATGTGGACACCTGACGTCTGCCACGTATCCTCTCAAGTTGCAGAAATGATGAAAAAAAGACAATCTGTTCTTTCCACCATTCTTTTTTTTAAAGAAAAAAAATGTCAGGTTTGTCCTTTTAAATTAAACCTAACTGACATTCATTATTCCGAGTCTACGGGCTTTTCTTTCCGCTATCGGCTCAGCTTTGCCTGTTGAATTATTCAAAGAGCTGCTCCACTGTGGTTGTGTGAGGCCATGGATAAACAAGAAAAAAAATGTCACATTACAATACCGCATGTGTGTCAAAATATAATAAATACAATATTTTATTTATTTGGTTATTTTTACTGGAAAAAAAAAGCATGATCAGCAAATTTTTACTTTTTTTTATCTGAAAAATGAAATGATCTACAAGAAAGCGTTTTTTTTTTTTTTTTTTAGCCTGGTCGCTGTCCACTGAAAAGCATGATTTCAAAGGGACTCGGCGGGCGGTCCACTGCGTCAACCAACTTTAGTAAACAATTAAGGAAGTTCTGCTTGTCATAGGCTAACACTGTTAGCACATGCTAATGCACAAATCCAACATCCCCAGTACTTCTGCGTCGGAAAAGAGAGCAAGTCCTGTCCAGGAGCCAGGGCCAAAATAGGTCAATAAAATGTTGTCTCGCAAGGAAAACGGAACGCAAATTATTTGTTGAAAGAATTTAAACGCAATTTGGTTTGTTTCAAGACGCTATTAGCCATGAAAGATTTCACCTGAAGTCGCCACTACAACAATGACCTCAAAAGTCCACAAAGGGTGATTTTTAACAGAACTTAAAAGCCAATATCTCCCAATATATTCTCTGGAATGACCTCCCACCGAACATTCGTCAAGCCTCCTCACTGCCCATCTTCAAAACCCTCCTCAAAACTCACTTGTATTCTCTGGCTTTTGACTCAGCATGACTTAGATTTGTTCTTGGTTTTACTGTTTGGTGCTTTCTACCGTCTTTATTACCGATTTGTTTTACTGTTTATTGTATATGTTAAATTGCTCCATGTACAGCACTTTGTATGCGGCGATGGCTGTTTGAAAGTGCTCTATAAATACAGTTGACTTGACTCGACTTGACAATAAAAAAGCACTTCCTTTGTTTTAAGCATAAAAAGAAGGGGGAAAGTGACTGACCAGTGAAACACATTCTGTATTGTCATGTTTTTCTTTTTTTGTGACTTTACCTTGCTTGATGGATAAAAGGTCGCCATCAAACATTCAGCAAGCATATTGCCACTTCCCAAAGAAAAGCAAGTGTCGTAATCGCCACATTTTGTGTTTGACATGTTTAGCTGAAAGCAATTTTAAAAACACTAAGTTTACAGGAGAACTGTACATTAGGCAGAAATTCATACATTGTACTGTGTGTATGTCGCAAACTGACTCGTTCCAAAACAACCAAGTAAGCGACACGGATGAGAAGCTAGCGCTAATCTCAGCGTCCAACATTACCATCATGCCGATCTGCTTCACTCTCATGGAGCTGCCACTTAATAATTAAACCAGATCCCAAAACATTGGAGAACCATGTATCTTTCTTTTTGGCAGCAATGCCTTTGAATCTGGCCTCGCGCTCACACACTGGTGGCGCTCTAGAGCACGTCCACATGTCCACTGAAGTCAAAGTTAATTTACTTCTCTTGTCTTTGCTGTGCTCCACGCTAATTTGTAACCTATCAAGGGGTCACAAAAAAGAAAAGTAGTTTCTAATTAGCCTTCATCACAGCCACCCGTCCCTGCAAAACGATCCGTGCGCATCATAAACCTCGGATGCAACCCTAAAACAAGTGTGACCTTTATGCAAATCCTTAAATCAATCAGTGAGGCCGTTAAAGCTTTAACAAGCTCGGGCTGTCCCGCCGTTCCCTTCGCCCTGGTAAACGGGTCGTTAAAGGGTCTGCCTCAGCCTAAAGGTGGGGCCTCTCGGCCTCGGGTGCCACCGGAGTTCTTAATGATGCGGAAAATTAAAAAGGTTTCGGGTGGAACAGTCAAAGCTTGTTACCTTGTGTGAAGGGCTTTGTTCGCCGTTCACCTGCTTTGCCGCGCCAACCGTGGACTTCAGCCAACAAGCAAGGTCTCACAAGGTTTGCTATTAGCATTCTAAACACACAAAAGAAAAAAATAAGCTTCTCTTTCAAAGAAGAGGTGCCACATGCAACGTGCGGGCCTACCGCGCTAGCCTTCTATTGGCTACATTGCTTCCAGTACAAGTGTGTGCATGTTTGTCCAATTCGATTTCAGCCTCGCCGTGGTGCCATTTAAATCTAATCTGTCCAGCGCCTTCAGAATCACACGACGATGTGGCGCGTGGCCCGCAAACGCAACACAACAAGCAATCAAGTAAGTGCTGCTTAGCAGAAGCTAACGATGTTAGCTAATGCTAATCTGCGCGTCCATCAAAGCTAGCGCTGCATTCCAAGTGTTACACAGAGACAGTGAGATGGCAAAAGATGTCCTTGGTTGTCTAAATTCACACTTAAGGCACTTGTAGGCACTCGGGGCACTATTTTTAATATATTCTTTAAATACAACAAAGTCAGATTCCTATATTGTGTCCCCTTGAAATGAATCCAAATAGCGATTTCAACTGCGTTGCGAGTGGCCTAACCCTACTAAAGGGGTGACGTCTCCCAAAGAGAAACATCAACATCCAGTTGACCCACGGCCATGTAATATTAGCTCGCGCCACACAAGGGTCTCCACTCATGCCGCTAATAAGTAGCCACATGATGGAGGCCAAATGTGGTGTCACGTCTAAATGCCACTTGCCAGCGGTTTAATAAGTACAACTGATACAGTCCTCACCATCCCCGGGGGCTGCTTAAAAACAGCCAACTGTTTTGTCTTCATATTTTTTTTCATATAAAGCCATAAAGTGTTTTTTTTTTCTCCTCCAGAAAAGGGGGGGGGCATGATAGGTGTGTCAATTTCACAAGCCCTCACGGCACTGGTTAAATTCGGAAAGAAACGGCTGGATTGTACTGTTGAGGGACGCAAAAGGGGCTTCGGCAGTTCCTCTGATTGGTTGCAAAGGGAGCGGGAAATTGCTCTGAAAATGAAGACCTTTTGCATCGACCTCAATCACTCCGCTTTGCAGCTTCCCGAGGTGGCTCTCTGTGTTTTTTCACATTACTGCCTTGGAATTTGCAGGTGGGTTTATGAGAAATATGTACCTTGTGACCTCCAGTCAGTCATTCTAGAAAACATGTCCAGGCACTTTTACAATCGGCCATCAAAGTCAGATCAGGCGAAATTGTTTGATGTTTCTGAAAGTTGATCCTGCGAGAGATTTATCCTGTTCCATAAAACAGTCGTGTCAACATTCGTTAAATGTTAAACCCATTAAATCCTTAACAATGACAAATCATTACATCTGTGGTCAAGATCAACTTTTGCCGACTCGATGATCGCGACGTGAAATGGAAAGATAGCTAATCAGCAAGTGAGGAACAACCAAAAATCTGAAGTTTTTTTACACATATATATATATATATATATATATATATATATATATATATATATATATATATATATATATATATATATATATATATATATATATATACACACACACGAGTTTCTATTTCTTCTTACAGTATTACTTTTTTCTTATTCCTCAGGATACTTGATGATCTTTCACGGCACACTATGTAGCTCAGTGGCTGGTATTTATTGAGTCAGGAAGTAAAAAGCAAAAGTGAATATGAACAAAAAAATAAATAAATTGAATATGAAATATGAATAGGTAAATAACTGTATAACCAGCCTGTTAGAGCCTTGGCCTTGGCAGAGTTCAGCATCTTGCGGTTTTGCTACATCGTACCGATTATGCTTTTAGTATTTAGTCCTTCACAAATGCTATTTCGTTGTGTTCGAAAGTATTGAAAAAATAAACACGTGTTCTACATTTCCCACCTTTTGTCCATTTCAGTAATGTTGGTCTTTTCCAAAAAATAAAATGAAATACTGGAAATGGATTCACGCTCTCAATGGGTGTCAGAAATGTATTCTTAGCATTGCAGGATCTTCCATTTATTTGCTAATAAAAGCGCCATTCGTAAGAACCCTAAGCATCAAGGTCCTGAAGACTGTCGACAATTCACTGGCTCGGCAAGGAAAAGCATCTGTAATGGAAAGAAATCGAAAGTGATACCTGAGAACCTTTCCATGGCTCAAAAGCACACGTCGATCTTGGCAGAACATCAAATTTCACTGATTTAGTCATCTTTCATTAAAACCCTATTAGCTGCATTTCGTTGGGATGACACGGAAAAGACTAAGTACCTGCATGGTCGGATGCTCCTTACGTTTATGGAAAAAAAAAAGCTTCTTCAGACTAACTGACCTTCAGCAAGATGCGTACGTGCGTTATCTAACGGTATCCTTCCTGTACACATCCAGTACATCAATTCCTTTGATGGTGTATGTACTGTGCTTCCCATGTCGTTTAATGTTTGGTCCGTCGGGACCTTGATGCCATCATTGTAAGACGATAAGAAACGGATGTTATCGTACCCGAGGGAACCAACATCATCTACCCACGCACTCATCCAAACTCCAAACATCCAAAAAAGGGCCATTTTGTTCACAAATTCTGCTTAGCAACAAGCCACCTATTACGCCTAACCAATGATGTCACCAGGGAAAAGAATCCCGAGCAGTACAGTTGATAAACATCATGGATTTGCAAACTCCTACAAAAGATCTGGGAAAGTTCTCTAAACAATTTTGAAACTGATCATGGCATATGTCGGGGGTTAGCACTTCAAATTCTGCCTAGCAACATGTGTTGCTACCATAAAATAATTGAGCAGTACTATGGATGACGTTTTACCATGTTTTCCGGATTATAAGTCGCAGTTTCTTTCATAGTTTGGCCGGGGATGCGACTTATACTCTGGAGCGACCAATGTGTGAAATTATTAATACATTATCGCTATATAAATCAGCATGTATTGTATTGTATTGTATTTCACATGTAATTTTCACATTAAACCACAAGAGGCTGCTTAAGGCCTGTCTTGACACTTTCCACATTGACGGTAACTGATAAAAATAATTGATGAGTCGTAGAAGGGGAAGCTACGCATTTTCTCACTCCGATGTTCACGGAAGTGACGCAGAGGATGAAGATTTCATTAGATTTAGTAATTTGGAGTGACACTCATGGTTTGGTAACACTTGTTAGCTTGTTCTTTATACTATAGTTATCCGAATAACTCGGAATAGCTTACGTGAACATACCAGGCACATTCTCCGTTCGTTGTTTATGCGTCATGTAAGGTGAGGATATCGTACATGTATTGTTCTCTATTTTATTTTTATAATAAATTGCCTTTCAAGATGATTCTTGGTGTTGGATTTTATGAAACAAATTTCCTCCAAAAATGCGGTTCATACTCCACTGTGACTTACACGGTATATGGTGGGGTTTTTTTAACTTCTTTATAATGCATTTTATGGCTGTTGCGCATTATACTCAGGAGCGACTTATTATCCGGAAAATACGGTACATGTAAAATCGTGAAAACTTGTTTAATAAATTTCTAGGCACATCTGTGAAACTTAACTGGAGAGTCGCATGGATCATATTTGCCAGACTGGTTTTCGTGGCTCGATAGGTGCTGTTCTTTTGGTTATCAAATGGCTGTGGCACGCCAATACCCTATAAACTGAGCTATAGCTACAACCTGATTTTTTTTTCCATAAAGGAGGGAATGGAACCTTTGAATTGGGTCAGGTAGTCAAAATAGATGACCACTGGTTGAGGTAAGAAGGTAATCGCGGTCGGAATGAAATAAAAATGAAAAAGAACTGCAACAGAAGCTACAATCTGCCATTCTGAGTTTCTAATTGGAAATGTGTTCGGAAGCCATGTCTAATAAATGTTGCATTCGTGCAAAGAAAAGGTGATCAAACACTTGCGCCGTCGCGGCGTGAACAAAGACAAGCACTGACTGACACCTTGATGTTACTGTTCCAGTTTATATAACTCGCACCGTAACGCACATCGGCTGGTACATCACTCGCTCTCTTTTTCTGCTCTTGATATTTGAGCGGTGGGTGTGATAGGAAATCTCTTTCATTCCACTTCCACCATCAGAGTACCCCCCACGTGCCCCCTCATCCTCTTCTGTACAAATGGAGAGCTGCGGGGGAGAGAAGGAGGGGACAGTGGCAGGCCACGGCTGCTTCCATCACTTACCCACCACTCATGCATGATTGAGAGGCTTGTGCAAGCTTGAAGGACTGCATCATTTATACTGGGCTCCTTCAGAAATCAAGAGGCAGGCGACAGCTAGTTAATATTGACAGAGCAAGGAGAAAAAAAAAATTAAAAAGCCGAGAGCAGGTTAAGCCTAAATAAAGCCCAAGATTATCCCTTGTGCTTTCCCATTGCTCCTGTTCCAATCTTTGCCGCGGAAGCCGAGTAACGAGAATCTAGGGATACTGAGTTGCTATTAGACAGACAAAATGATCCATCAAAACAGCTGCCGGGGAAGGAATAGGGAATTAAAGATGGTGACGGGGGAAAAAAAAGCTATTTTGGTTGGAATGTTGTTTTCCCACCAGCATTCTCCAGGTCCCTGGCCTGCCTCATTCTAAAGTAGATCATCCGTGTTAGACGTCACAATTACAGAGTCCATGGCTCGGCTGAACGCAGTGTTGACTGTACACACACACACACACACACACACACACACACACACACACACACACACACACACACACACACACAAGGATTTGCCATCGTATTAGACCACAACATACCACAAGACACCCGCTTGAGACGTCCGAGTATTTCCTGGCTTGGATCAGAAAGGAGGAGAAAATGCTGAAAATTGGCCCATATCAGCAAATGTGTGCTCCACTTAAGTGTCGGGGTGTTCCATTCACTTCCAAATGACCGAGTCTCTGGTTTAAGCAAACTGTTTACCACGCTTGCCATTGAAAATATTGAACAAATTTAACATTAATGATGGCAACGATAAGATCCAAGATGATTCGGATCACACCCAACACGACAGGGTAATTGATCTACATAATTCTTCAGAGAAGCCCTGCGATTGGCTGGCAACCGATTCAGGGTGTCCCCCGCCTACTGCCCGGAGACAGCTGGGATAGGCTCCAGCACCCCCCGCAACCCTAGTGAGGATCAAGCGGTTCGGAAGATGAATGAATGAATGAATGAATAATCCTTCAGAGAAATACGGGAATGGTGTCTTTGATGACTGACGGCAACGGAGAAAAAATGCTCAACCCCGCCTCAATCGCTGATATCTGTCTAGGGCAGTGCCTTTTGAACTGGTGTTCAGTGCCATTACAGAGAGAGTCCATTTTGAAAATGTCTTTTTACCACATTTTCCGCACTATAAGGGGCACCTAAAAGCATTCAATTTTCTCAAAAACTGACAGCGCGCTTAATAATCCGATGCGCCTTATATATGGATTGGTATTCCGATTTCTTGGACAAAGTATTTTAACTCATTCAATCCCAGCCATTTTCACTGAAGCAACCCCCTCAACCCCAGCGATTTACTGGATTTTGACTGATCTTGCAAGGCCCACAGAATATTTGGTTCTAATGCTATATAAACATGGAGCCTACCAAAATAAAGTTTGGACTCTCTTCTTTCAGCAGAAAAAAAATGTGTTTCTATCGTCTTCCATTCTTCAGCAATCGGCATTACAAAATGGCTAAGTTTCATGAAAATGGTGATTCCTGGGCAAAAAACGCAGAAAAAGAGCTTTTTGTAAAAGCATGCATTTCAATCACGTGAGGCACCACTGCCACCTACTGGTCGCTTTTTTACATGATTTACAATGCAAACGGCTTATTCTCATTCACAGATTGCATCAGAACCTCCTCCTCTGTATGACGCAAAAAAAAAGACTTAGACGTACAAGTACGTCCTTGGTAGGCGGGGCCTAAATTTAAAAAGACGTACAAGTACGTCTTGTTGAATGAAAGAGTTAAATGAAAGTGCTTTGTTAGAGCTGAGCGGTTGGGAAAGCTGTGTTGTATTGTATTGTATTCCCGTTAGTGTCGAGTTTAAAATAGGCCATTCAAGGTGCGCCTTATACTCCTTGTCTGCGGTAATACGGTAATTATGTCAACATTCGTCCTCCTACGCGGAATTATGAAGGCCACTTGAGTTTTCTGAAGAACACGCCCTGATGTCATATGATTGACTGTACTTCGCAAAACTAGTTAGTCAACCAGTCAAGTAATGTAACCGCCTGTTCAGCGCTACCATTGGAGCATATTCGCAAGTCGGTGAACTGTGCCAATTGTGTCGCCAAAAAAAACATATGACATTGGATCAGGAAAATACTACACAGCCCCGAGAAATAACACAGAAAAAGCAAGCGCTTTTAAGCACCAAAACAAGCACAAGTGGCATCTGTTGACAGGCGAGCGCGCTGTCAAAGCTTCACTCTCATCATTCCCATTGCCGTGCTGAAAAGACACGAACAGGGCAAGGCGGCAAATATTGACCATATATGTCATACGAAAGACGTGTCTGTTTGTCGATGGTGTCATTAAGGGGCGTCAAACCTGGCCGGAGGCCATCAATGAATTTGAACTCGACACGATTTACATGTAAAGAGGGTAACGTCTACTTTTGAGTAGAGAAGAAACCAAACAAGCACCTTGATAATAATCTGAGACCACGTCTGTCTGACATTTCCTCAAAAGATTACAAACGATTGGCGTGGCGACTTTTGGCGTCACACCCACAACAATTACACGTTTCTGAGTTATAACCGGCCCCCCGAGGGCAATCCCAACTACAAAGTGACCCGTGATGAAAACAAGTTCTTTTTAGAGCCATGGTCTAAGGTGTGCTGGTTTAAAAACGCCCTAAATAATGTTTCCAAATGTTGCCCCAACTTGCCCACTATCCAGTGATGTGGTAATTGGATGATTTGATGAATGACTGCAAGCAGCAAAGAGCCATTTTCATTCGGTTGGAATGACAGAACTGGCCAGAACATTTACTGTTGCAGGATCCCGAGATTTATCACGTTGAGCTGTTGAATGCCCTCCATCGCTCAGACCGTGAGACAACGATCACTCAACTCTGCTTTTATTTTGTTTTTGTGGGAGCTCTCATCTCCTTCCCCTGGTTGCAGAAATGCAAATTTTGCATCTGTCAGTCACACTAACAGTGCTTTTAAAAGTGCAACGCAGTGTTGTGATAGGAGATAGGAAAGCCCACGCTCAGGTTCTGGCTGCTGGCCTCTTGGCTTTCCGTTGGGAAACCGAGGCCATTGCTGTGTTTACCGTTTCCTCTTTGAAGCCTTTGCTCGCGCTCTACCGATCCCCCAAGACCGGCAACAACAATGGAGGAAACATCCGCCGGCTTTTTTCTCTTAAAAACAGGACGCGTGAATCAATAGCTGTTATCGCAGTTTGATGCCTTTGCACTCTGACAAACTGGAACGAAGGTCAGAAAGACGGAAATTTCTGAGATTAAAGCTTGAGGTCAAGGAAATTCTGTTTGAATGATGAGAGGGTCAGGTTGCAGAGCCACTTTTAATATAGAATATTGTTCAACCTTTGGATGGGAACACAGGCACAAATAAAATTAAGATCTGAAGCGTACTCAATTTACCGTATTTTTCGGACTATAAGTCGTACTGGGGCCACCCGGTGATCCAGTAGTTAGCGCGTCTTCCTCACAGTGCAGTGGTACCGGGTTCAATTCCAGCTCTGGCTTCCTGTGTTGAGTTTGCATGTTCTCCCCGGGCCTTCGTGGGTTTTCTCCGGGTACTCCGGTTTCTTCCCACATTCCAAACACATGCACTAGGTGTGATTGTGTGTTTGAATGGTTGTTCGTCTCTGTGTGCCCTGCGATTGGCTGGTAACCGGTTCAGGGTGTGCCCGCCTACTGCCCGAAGACAGCTGGGATAGGCTCCAGCACCCCCCGCGACCCTTGTGAGGATAAGCGGGTGAGAAAATGAATGAATGAATAAGTGACACTGAGTATAAGTCGCATTTTTAAGGGAAATTTATTTGATAAAATCCAACACCAAGAACCGACATGTCCTCTTGAAAGGCAAATAAAAATAAAAATAAAATAGAGAACAAACAGGCTGAATAAGTGTACGATATGCTAACGTTACATGACGTATACACAACGAACGGAGAACGTGGCTGGTATGTTCACGTAACATATTATTCAGACAACTATAGCATAAAGAACATGCTAATGAGTTTACCAAACCATCAGTGTCACTCCAAATTACTAAATCCAATCAAATTTTCATTCTCTGTGTCACGTTTAAAGAACTCCGCCAACTCCTGAGGTGGAAGATGCGGCGCTTCCTCTTCGGCGTCGCTTAAGTCAGACTCGTCATCATTTTATCAACACAGGCCTAGAGCGCCCTCTTGCGGTTTAATATGAAAATAACAAATTATATAATGTGTTAATCATTTCACACGGAAGTCGTTCCAGAGTATATATCGCTTTACAATCCGGAAAATACGGTACATACATTCTCATTTTGCAACGCAACTGAATTAGTTCCATCGGACCCGCCATTTGTTGGGGGCTGTCGTAAACCAAGTAGCCCGCTGTTTATCACTTGGCTTTTGGCTAGACAACAGTACAAAAGCAGGAGCAGAATGAACTGGCTCGCTGCAAATATGGACAAGCGTCACTTGGAATGCTGAACAGAATAAACTCCATTCGAGTGGGTAGTTGATTGTGGCCTGATTGCTTGTGATTGCTCTGTCAGTAGTCCAGTCATTGGAGGGGGGAAAAAAATAGAACAGGTTAAGCAATTTCCTCTTCTTACTACCAAAGGATCGGGCCTGACAGCAAAATTGTTTTAAAGATCTTTACAAATGCAAATGAAGGCCCCCTTTCAGGTGAACCCCCGATGTCCGTTGGGATTCTACGATATGCAAAAACAACCTCAAGCAGGAATATGGAGCGCCTGGCTCCATAAATCAGCGTGAAGTTCAGTCACGTGGAATTCCCTCGAGCAGGGCGGACGAGAGGTTTGGCCAGGAAAAGATGGGGCGGCACCAAGAGGACGGCTCACACCCGCAACTAGAGAAACGGCGAAGGGCAGCGAGGACAGTCATAAATAAAGAGTTAAAGGGGATGAATAAAAGATCGAGGGCGGAATTCTTCCTGGAAAGCAATCTGGAGTGGGACCTTCTCCCTTCACACACCGGACGATTCCGAAGAATCAAACCATGAGGTTGGACCTGAGCAAGCTGTCCTTCGGTTGCGTTGCAATCCCGTGATAAGACCGCCGCAAAGATCTGTCGGCTGGAATCAACAAGGAGGAAACTCCTGCCAGTCGGACCGAGGAATAACAGTCACAGAAATCTGATAATTAATGCCTCGATTCGAATACGCTTTTAAAACAAGGATCATTACTGGCAGAAGGAAATGCGGCGCTGTCAAACCGAAGGGTGGCCAAGTATTTTAATTACACTCTGTTCAAGTCAGGTGAAAGGCTTCATTGTAAGAGCTTTGCAGCTCTTTGACTGGACGTACTGTGGCAACATGACAACTGTGACGCATCCGGGAAATTGTGATCGTCCCAACTTGGAAATTCTCTGTGATTTCAGACTTGGTTTTCAAGGACTTTAGCAGTGGTAGCAGTAGAGTAAATCCTTTATTTTAGCATTGGTAAGCATGGGTTCAAATGCATGCTCCCCAACATCCGACCGTTACAGGACAGTCCTGTTCCACATTTTGAGGTGTCCTGAGAAAAATCCACATCGTATCTATGTAAGCTATATTAGCCTACTATCAAAATGACTAAGTTGGCTACAAATACACAATGAGCCTTCATGATTCAATTTTTTCTTTCCCTGCAGTCATCCTGTAGAGCAGAGGTGCCCGAACTTTTTTTGCCCGAAGATCTACTTTTTGATCAACTGGTTACCACACACACACTTACCCCCGCATGCCATAGTTAGCAACAGCCAGAACGGCCCCTAAGATGAGCGAAACAGAAAAACAGACACAAGAGTTTGTGAAAATCACTGCCTGCCTTCGTCGAGACCTGACGCAGAGGCATGGGATGCAATTCTGTGGCATGTTAACTATTGTAGTTTATGCGTACCATTTTCAAACGTTTCTCTCAGACCTCCACATTCCTATTCTTTGCCAGTACCCTCGAAGAATTGTACATGAACCGCCGCTAATAGAAACGTGTGTCGCAGGCTATGATGCAAATATTTGTTGACAGAAATGTTTAAATTTAATTTATATATTCAATACATTTTTACAGCATTGGAAAACGTTTAGAAAACTACAGCGGGGGTCGGCAACACGCGGCTCCAGAGCCGCATGCGGCTTTTTAGTGACATCTAGTGGCTCCCTGGAGCTTTATGAAAAATATTTGAAAATGGAAAAATATTTTGATAGTAGGCTAATATAGCTCGAATGGATAAAGATACACGTTGCAGCCCCGAAAAAGGAGAGCTGCGGTGTTGTTTTTTTTAAACGTACACTTTATTTATGCTTTTAAAAGTCTCGACAAACACAGACACGTTTGCGTCCGACTCCGTGCCTTCTCTCTTTTCATTCGACTCGAGAGGCGTTCAAAGACAGCCTCCGAAAAACGGAAATTCATGATCACTTCACTGACTAAGAAAAGCGAAAATAATGCACCAAAACAAAAAAATCAAGCGAGAAAATCACAAAATAAATTCTATGGGGGCGTTTGTGAACACACAACAAAGGAATGAATAACATACATACAGCATGTGTACAGCATGTGTTTCCTTCATTGTAAGTTTTTTAGAAGGCTTTTATTTGTTTGCGGCTCCAGAAATATTTGTATTTTGTTTTTTTTTTGTCCTATATGGCTCTTTCAACATTTTGGGTTGCCGACCCCTCTCCTACAGAAACCATATTCAAAAATATATTACCCCCCCCCCCATCTTTTTCCATTTTCAAAGATTTTTGAAAAAGGTCCTGGGAGCCACTAGGGCGGCGCTAAATTGCCGCATGCGGCTCCCGAGCCGTGGGTTGCCGACCCCCAACCCAGTCTATTTGCTTTTCCAGAAATAGCCTTTAACATCTCCCCAATGTGGTTTTTGTTGCCCACCACCACACACACCTTACATGTGTGTGGTTGCCCTTCACCGTGTGAACCTGGTGCATCCTGATAGATCACCTAAGGACCGGAATGGATGGCGCTTCCGCCTCCTGCCACCACCCTGCCGTAACTACTGCAAATTCCGTCTCAAAGTACTTAATCCATCGTTCATTTGCATTTGCCTGCACGCACTTTGAACGTTAGCAACAGGTGGGTTGCCACCCCAGCCTGCTCCTGTAGCTATTTGTTACTCTTCGGATCAATATGACGCATCCCAAATCGGCTTCATTCGAGCCTTCTTGCAAGGTTACGGCAGTAAAAAAAATAAAAAATAAAATCATACTTTGTAATGGAAAGGTGAAAATTGGTCTGTCAGACCCAAAGAGGAAAAAAAGTGTGAAAATTGCTCACTGAGTATGTAATAAGTGCGATTATGCGTCAAATGTTAAGTCACACTTTTTATTCTGGGATCTTTCAAAGTTCCTGGTGGCTGAATAATGAAAGCCTGAGTCAAGTTGCTTTTTGGGTTTTTTTTTCCCTTCTGACTCTTGTATGAGGTTCAGCAAAGCATCCAAGGCACAGCGGCACATGGCACTGCATGCAGATGGATATGCTCTTCCGTGTGCGTGCAGCAAGCATTGTTGTGCGGTGTTCTAGATCAACCAACCCCCAAGAAACATCCTTCAAAAGCAATGGCACAATGTGTTGCAGTTCCAGAGGAGGATTGTTGGACCTTGAAAAAGCTCCGTTTTGCCAAAAAAAGTGCTATTTTTATAACTCAAGGAATAAAGGAAATGACTGCTTACCAGGGAGTTGAACCAATGAGTCGATTTACAGCTGACGACAGCCGATGCCATCCCAAGGATGATCACAGCTTGAAGTCGGTAAATCGGCATGCCGGTTTTTGTTGACATGAACAACACAGACGTCGTTTGCTGAAATCGAAAGTGAGCGAGCTTGTTTTTGGAGACAAAAGAAAGCGACCGAAAAATAAATACATCAATGACCACTCATCGATTAATCAACCTTGACTTTCAACATTTTGATGTCGAGTACAAAAAAAACAAAAAAAAAGTGAAGTTGCTCAACTCCTACTGACAAGCCCAAGATAACGTAGTTATTTTTTCGGACTATTTATCATAATTTATTTTCTGCGCAAAATCCAACTCAATTCTCATGAGAACGGGCTGTGACACTTAAACGAATATCCCAACCTTTTTTAGTTTTAACAATGCACAGTGGTACCTCTACTTACGAACGTCTCTTCATACGAAATTTTCAAGTTACGAAACACCTCAACGGAAAGAAAGGAATTTCAAGATACGAAAGGTAAAAATACAGTATGGGCTGCTCGTCTCCGCTCCGAGTTTCCTGAACGCAACATACATATAGCTGCTCTGCCATTGGCTGTTACCGAGTATCTTCCTGGCATCCCATTGGCTAAGAGGGACCTCTACCGTGTGTTTCTGTGTGTGCATAGGTTGATATGTGTCGATGCAACGTCGTCATTCAGAAAAAGTGCTCACCAGTCGGGCGATCGCTCACTATGCTGATGTTTGCCTTGGACATTTTTGAAAGATTGTTAAAGCCGACAAAAGCAAACTTCCTAGGATGAGTTCTTTCCAAAACGGCAGGCAAAAACAATTTCTGAGAGAGAACATGAACGAGAGGGCAAGAAACGATGACGAAGTTATAAGACCAAAATTTGTATTCTTTTTCATTCATTCATTCATCTTCCGAACCGCTTGATCCTCACTAGGGTCGCGGGGGGTGCTGGAGCCCATCCCAGCTGTCACCGGGTAGTAGGCGGGGGACACCCTGAATCGGTTGCCAGCCAATCGCAGGGCACACAGAAACAAACAACCATCCACGCCCACACTCATACCTAGGGACAATTTAGAGTGCTCAATCAGCCTGCCATGCATGTTTTTGGAATGTGGGAGGAAACCGGAGCACCCGGAGAAAACCCACGCAAGCCCGGGGAGAACATGCAAACTCCACACAGGGAGGCCGGAGCTGGAATCGAACCGGGTACCTCTGCACTGTGAATCCAACGTGCTAACCACTGGCGTACCGGGCCGCCCTGTATTCTTTTTCTCTTTGTTTTTTACATTATGCACAACTCTCCTTATTGCGCAATAATGTAATTGTAACATGTATTTGTTCCATATTTTGATGCATTTTTATGCTTTAGGAAACATCTATGTCTGAATTTTAGAGGCCTTGGAACAGATTAGGGCATTTACGTGAAAAACGCGTCTCAACATTTTCGAGTGAAGAAATTTCTCCCAGAACCAATTTATTTCATAAGTAGAGGAACCACTGTAAATCTTTTTTCTAGTCTCTTTTCAACTGTTTACAACGTCTTACTGGACTCGATGAGAAGAGAACAGGATCCTTCTATAAAAGGGCGGCATTTTAATGACCATCCAACTGAACTGAATTTGCAGACTGGAAGAAAAATGCATGCTTGTATGAAAATGCAGGCCAGAGGCGGAACTTTGCCCACGGGCTCGAAAGACTCAACAGTGAACCGAGCGACACGCCGCATCAACACAGGGCTCCGGAAAACAAACTCCAGCCTTCAGTCCTGCAGCTCTGTAGCCAGGAACCTCCTCAGGAAAAGCAAGGAAGCCGTCAAGCGGCTGGCCGGATTGCTATCAAACGCAAACAAACTCCTCAGCCTGAGGAAATACAAGATCCATCTTGCTCCTCGGCTCTGCCACGCTGTTTTTCTTTCAGTTAGGTTCATGCTTTATGTTGCCTGCGCCGGGATTTGGAGTGCGTTGGGCCTTTGATCCACTGGAAACCCACCAGAGACTCAAAACACCCCCCCTCAAAAAAAAAAAATGCGTTCTACAAGGTAGCATGCCTGTGTTCTCCAGCTTTTCACATTTTATGCTTTCTGTAGCTACGCAACTCGGATTCATCCACCTTAGTTACGGTAGCTTACCTTGCAGGCAACAACCGTGGCTCCTTAATCGTAAAAAATTGCAGCTTGATTGCTGCTGCTCTTTCTTTCTAAATCACTGCTGCGAATGCGGTCCACGGGCGAGCAATTTATCAAATACCTGGAGGGGAAATCAGTAAACACCCAGAGAGCTCTGGTGATTCTGCATTCGGGTTTTTGTTGTTTTTTTCCCCCCGATGGGGATTTTCTATTTCACTCTTTCAGGCACAGCGGTCACTACAGTGGACAGCGTGTCAGGTTATTGGGTTACGGGTTATCGTTATTAATGTATGAGAGGGTTAAAAGTACAAAACCGATTTGGATGATTTTCCGGAAAATTTTGCCTTCAAAACTTCCACTCAGTACACTTGCCTTGACTTAAGTTTAATTTGTTCCGTGACCAAGGACATGAGTTCAAACGCTCTGATCACAGCTGAACACACTCTGAAACACGCCCGAAGGCCGTCCCCCGCCACCCAAAAAATAAATAAAAAATCCACCGAAACCAAAAATGGCATTTCACCAGTGCCAAATTATAACTCCTCATTAATTTTTGGTCAAGTTTTGGGCACGCTGGGGCCCCTAAAAAAGGCGACTCATTTCTGATCCAAACTCATCCATCCATCCATTTTCCGAACCGCTTGATCCTCACTAGGGTCGCGGGGGGTGCTGGCGCCTATCCCAGCTGTCTCCGGGCAGTAGGCGGGGGACACCCTGAATCGGTTGCCAGCCAATCACAGGGCTCTCCCGTAGTTGAAAATCATAAAATTTGCCCAAAATAGCTGCTCCGAACCAAAATGACTTCTGACACAATTTCATGCAGGTAAATGAGACTTTTTTTTTTTTGGTGCATCCCACCATGATAAGACACGTCACCCAATTTCATGCTGGGGGCCAATAAAGCATCGTGGGCGCCACTGAATGCAGCTTCCCGGTTCCGTGCTACTTGAATCCATCAATTGTTGAAAGAACCAAGCTGAGGAACAAGGGCCGCATATCCCTCGGCGGGAGCGCGACGTTCCAAAACAATATCTGCAGCCGATAACTTCAACGCTGAATGGGGAGTATGAGATTTGCTCCGGTGATTATTCCGTCAGACGCTGACGCCACTTTGATGCGTGATCATACTCTCGATGGCTCGGGAAGCGCACAGATAAAATGGCACCTCCCCGTATTTGTGCCACCCACACGCTTGCATCGACGCGACGCTCTAATCCCCTAACTGTTTGCCCTATATGCTGAAGTAAAGAAAAAAAAGAAAAAAAAAGTACGCTGGAAATGTCAAGGCTGCTTTGAAAGCAAAAGCGGGTCGCTTCACATGCCCGAGGGGGGGCGCGGAAAGCGGACTGATGCGCTTCGCTAGCGGGTAGGAATGTTTGTATAACATCATTGTTTTCACATCATCCGTCCTATCCCGTCTTGTTCTCGCTTCCTCGTGCCAGGAGGGACGAAAGAGGCCACGGGGGGTGTCGAAACGCACTGACACAACACCGGATCACGTAAAGTTGCGTTTGAGTTGTTACCTGACATACACGAGTCGGAGGCAGATTGTCAAAAAAGTGCTCCCGTGTGAGATACGTCTCGTGATGGTTGAAACGTGAGTTTGGAGTTCAGAAAAACGATGGGAATTCAGTTTCCTGACTGACTGACGCATAAAATTCATTTTTGGAAGCAATGTCGTGTAATACCCCTTGACCAGGCGTTCTCAAACTCTTTCAGTCTGGGTTTCATACGTACAGTGGTACCTCTACTTGCGAAATTAATTGATTCTGCGTGAAATTTCTGAACTAGAACATTTTGTAAGGAGGGACGCATTTTCCATGTAAATGCCCTAATCCGTTCCAAGATCTCCCAAATTCAGACATAAATGTTTCTATAGCATAAAAATGCAGCAAAATATGGAACAATACATATTACAATTAGATTACTGCACAGTAAATGAGTTGAGCATTATGTAAAAAACAAAAAACAAAGAGAGCAATGAATAAAAATGATGGTCATTTAACTTTCACTACGTCCTCATCATTTTTTGTCCTCTCTAGTCCATGTTCTCTCTCAAAATGCCTTACTATTCATGGTCGTTTTTTTTCAGCAAAAACGCCTTACTATACATGGTCGTTTTTTTTTCAGCTAAAAACGTCTTACTATACATGGTCTTTTTTTCGGCTAAAAACGCCTTAATATACATGGTCTTTTTTTCGGTAAAAAATGCCGTACTATACATGGTCGTTTTTTTCGGCCTGAAACGCCTTACTATACATGGTCGTTTTTTTCGGCTAAAAACGTCTTACTATACATGGTCTTTTTTCGCTAAAACGCCTTAATATACATGGTCTTTTTCGGTAAAAATGCCGTACTATACATGGTCGTTTTTATCGGCCTGAAACGCCTTACTATACATGGTCGTTTTTTTCGGCTAAAAACGTCTTACTATACATAGTCGTTTTTTCGGTAAAAAACGGCTTCCTATACATGGTCGTTTTTTGGGCTAAAACGTCTTACTATACATGGTCGTTTTTTCGGTAAAAAACGGCTTCCTATACATGGTCGTTTTTTCGGTAAAAAACGCCTTACTATACATGGTCGTTTTTTTGGGCTAAAGAGGCCTTACCATACATGGTCATTTTTTTTTCAGCCAAAAACGCCTAACTATACATGGTCTTTTTTTCGGCTAAAAACGCCTTACTAAACATAGTCGTTTTTTTCGGCTAAAATCGCCTTACTATACATGGTTGTTTTTTCGGTAAAATACGCCTTACTATACATGGTCATTTCTTTTTGGCTAAAAACGCCTTACTATACATGGTCGTGTTTTTTCGGCTAAAGAGGCCTTACCATACATGGTCGTTTTTTTTCGGCCTAAAACGCCTTATGGTCGTTTTTTTCGGCTAAAAACGCCTTACTATACATGGTCTTTTTTTCGGCTAAAAACGCCTTAATATACATGGTCTTTTTTTCGGTAAAAAACGCCTTCCTATACATGGTCAGTTTTTTCGGCTAAAAACGCCTTACTATACATGGTCGTTTTTTTGGGCTAAAGAGGCCTTACCATACATGGTCGTTTTTTTCGGCCTACAACGCCTTACTATACATGGTCGTTTTTTTCGGCTAAAAACGCCTTCCTATACATGGTCTTTTTTTTTTGGCCAAGAACACCTAACTATACATGGTCTTTTTTTCGGATAAAAATGCCTTAATATACATGGTCGTTTTTTCGGTAAAATATGCCTTACTATACATGGTCATTTTTTTTTGGGCTAAAAACGCCTTACTATACATGGTCGTATTTTTTCGGCTAAAAACGCCTTAATATACATGGTCGTTTTTTTCGGCTAAAAACGCCTTACTATACATGGTCTTTTTTTCGGCTAAAAACGCCTTAATATACATGGTCTTTTTTTCGGTAAAAACGCCTTCCTATACATGGTCAGTTTTTTCGGCTAAAAACGCCTTACTATACATGGTCGTTTTTTTTGGCCTACAACGCCTTACTATACATGGTCGTTTTTTTCGGCTAAAAACGCC
Organism: Hippocampus mohnikei; assembly: GCA_026261675.1. Classification (NCBI taxonomy): domain Eukaryota; kingdom Metazoa; phylum Chordata; class Actinopteri; order Syngnathiformes; family Syngnathidae; genus Hippocampus; species Hippocampus mohnikei. Next base: position 555,457 of record JAKGUB010000342.1, on the reverse strand, counting down.
TTCCTATACATGGTCTTTTTTTTTTGGCCAAGAACACCTAACTATACATGGTCTTTTTTTCGGATAAAAACGCCTTAATATACATGGTCTTTTTTCGTAAAACGCCTTCCTATACATGGTCAGTTTTTTCGCTAAAACGCCTTACTATACATGGTCGTTTTTGGCCTACAACGCCTTACTATACATGGTCGTTTTTCGCTAAAAACGCCTTCCTATACATGGTCTTTTTTTTTTGGCCAAGAACACCTAACTATACATGGTCTTTTTTTCGGATAAAAACGCCTTAATATACATGGTCGTTTTTTCGGTAAAATATGCCTTACTATACATGGTCATTTTTTTTTGGGCTAAAAACGCCTTACTATACATGGTCGTATTTTTCGCTAAAAACGCCTTAATATACATGGTCTTTTTCAGTAAAAACGACTTACTATACATGGTCGTTTTTCGCTAAAACGCCTTACTATACATGGTCGTGTTTTTCGCTAAAACGACTTACTATACACGGTCGTTTTTCGGCTAAAACGCCTTACTATACATGGTCGGTTTTTTGGGCTAAAAACGCCTTCCTATACACGGTCATTTTTTCGCTAAAATCGCCTTACTATACATGGTCGGTTTTTGGGCTAAAACACCTTACTATACACGGTCGTTTTTCGCTAAAAACGCCTTACTATACATGGTCGGTTTTGGGCTAAAACGCCTTATTATACATGGTCGTCTTTTGGGCTAAAACGCCTTACTATACATGGTCGTTTTTTCGCTAAAACGCCTTATTATACATGGTCGGTTTTTGGGCTAAAACGCTTACTATACATGGTCGTTTTTGGGCTAAAACGCCTTACTATACATGGTTGTTTTTTCGTAAAAACGCCTTATTATACATGGTCGTTTTTGGGCTAAAACGCCTTACTATACATGGTCGTTTTCGTAAAACGCCTTACTATACATGGTCGGTTTTTTCGCTAAAACGCCTTACTATACATGGTCATTTTTTCGGCTAAAAACGCCTTACTATACATGGTCGGTTTGGGCTAAAAACGCCTTACTATACATGGTCGTTTTTTTTGGCTAAAAACGCCTTACTATACATCGTCGTTTTTTTTCAGTAAAAAACGCCTTATTATAAATGGTAATTTTTTCGGCTAAAAACGCCTTACTATACATGGTCGGTTTTTTTTCGGCTAAAAACGCCTTACTATACATTGTTGTTTTTTTTCGGCTAAAAACGCCTTACTATACATGGTTGGTTTTTTTTCGGCTAAAAACGCCTTACTATACATGGTCACTTTTTCGGTTAAAAACGCCTTACTATACATGGTCGGTTTTGTCGGCTAAAAACACCTTACTATACTAAATTTTGTAACTAACTGAATCAAGGACATTTCCTTTTGTAGGCTTTTAGCAATCCTTCGAAAATGTCCAAGGCAAACGTGCATAGTGAGCGATTCCCTGATTGGTGAACACTTTCTGAGGGTGATTCACATTTACGTAAAACTATCATAACGCCTCAAGGGGAATGACGAGGTCGCTGCATCAACACCTATCTACACATATGATAGAGGTCCCTCTTAGCCAATGGGATGCCAGGAAGATCCTCGGTAATAGCCAATGGCAGAGCGGCTAAAAGTATGTTGCGTTCAGGAAACTCGGAATTGCCAGTAGCAAGCCAAACTGTATTTTTACCTTTCGTATCTTTCGTAACAAGAGGTAATATTTTCCTGTTTATGTGTTTCATAACTTGAAAATGAAGTTGAAGTACCACTGTACTCTTACTTATTTTGTCAATTGGACCACAGGTGGAAAACCGCTGCTCAAGTTGAAAGTCTCTGACCCACAAAATACTGCCTGGGCAACAAAGGTGAAGCTGAAGAAGAAGCATATGAACCCTTTCGGGGACAGTGGACAGCTTATCGTGTTATCAAGTTACACGGTCAGACTCCAGGATTCAAGGTAATAAAGAACCTGTGGAAGGAGTGAGAACCTTCAAGTTTTGAAGTGAAGGAACTTGAAGTATTTGAGCGTTTCCAACAAGAAGAGTTGGCCAACCCCCCCCTCCCGACCTTTGTGAAAATGCGCTGGCCAACGATAAGGAACACCTTATTGATGTGCTCGCCAACAAGGATTTCTCCACGGAGTACTAACTTGAGTTTCGCCTGGGAATTTAAATCAATTTGCCCCAAATAAAGCACAAACTCGCGACTAGAACGTCCCCGTCGCACCAACAACTGTTCGCTCTACTCTCAGTGATGACTCGCATCACTTCCCACGAAGAGAAGCCCAACAAACAAATTTTAGACTGGCCTTGACGTCATTTGCACATATGCTCGGCGGCTGTCTGGAATCAATTAGAATGATGTCGGATCAGTTTCCTTTTTCCCCCCTTTTAGTCCCGTAAAGGCCATACTATATTTAAAAAAATTAAAATCTGACGCCACAAGAAATCCATCTATTGTGTATACCGCTAACCTCTCCGGGGTTGCGGTGAGCTGGAGCCTACCACAGATCACATTGTGCAAAGAGGCAGCAATCGACCCCGAAGGCGCCCCGGAGGCGATTGCAGGCACAATAAATACATGTTTAAGGCTGTCAGCCGCATCACGTGTCATGCAAACCCAAACCATCGCATATATGATAAGCCGAACAGTTCCACCCGGGAGCGAAGCCCATTAGGCGATAGCGTCTACCATCCATCCATTTTTTTTCTCGGTTTGTGGGTGAGCTAGAGCATATTTGACCTGACTTTGGGCGAGAGCATATCTTCACTGTTCTCTGAAAAACACAGATTTTAAAAACGTATCATTCCATCCATCTAGTTACCGATCCGCTTACCCTCACAAGGGTCACGGGGCATGCTGGAACCTATCCCGGCTGTCTCCAGTTAGTAGGCGGGGGTACACCCTGAAATGGTCGCTAGCCAATCGCAGGGCACACAGAGACCAACAACCATCCGTGCTCACCTTCACACCTAGTGACAATTTAGAGTGTTCCATTAATCTGCCACGCATGTTTTTGGAATGTGGGAGGAAACCGGAATACCCGGAGAAAAACACCATAGGCACGGGGAGAAAATGCAAACTCCACAAAGGAAGGCCTGGAGCCGGAAACGAACTCACGACCTCTGCACTGTGAGACCGACATGCTAGCCGGGCGACCATCAGGCCACTCTTTTTAATTTTATGTTAATGTATTATTTGAAAAATGTTTTCACAGGACCGTGACGAGATGTCCAGCCATTCTCATTCACAATTACACCGATGGAAAATCAACCAAATGTGCTTGTCTTGGAAATGTAGGAGTGCTCACTGTGCTGGGTGAGTTTTTGGGTGTGCTTGGACTCATCTCCTGGGGTCCTTCAAAAACAGACCCATCGTAAAACAAATTCAGTTTCGACCAAATTGGAAACACATATCGAAACAAATGTACCATAACTTAATCAGAGCAGCCCTTCCCCCTATAGAGCTACATTACGTTTTTCTTCGTCATTAAGAGCAGAGAATCGGGCTCTTTCAAATCTTTACGACATTAATCATTGTTGACATGCCCCAAAACTCACCGGTTTTCGTAGGCTCACGTATTCCTGTCAAACTTGATGTATTTTAGGCATCGCCAACACGACATTGCTAAAACTTAGCAGCGCCTTCCGAGAACATTAGCACGCATGCTTTGGGTGATCAACTTAACCCTTTCACGCACCCTGTAACCTAATAACATGGTAAGCTGTCCACTGGAGTAACCGCTGTCCCTGAAAGTGTTTAAAATGTATTCATGGTAATCGTGAGCTGTGCTAACAGGTGCAACTGCTACGACATTGCACATTTTTGTCATACCGGATTTGATTCATTTCATTCACTCAGATAGCTTATTATGCTAGCATAGTGATTCCCATTTAAGCAATGGGTGCACTTTTTTGTGACAATATGTATTCATTTCATTTTGTAAGTCCCTAGCGCTTACATTTGCTGTACATAACCCTCCATTTTCCCTCCAAATTCCAAAATCGTTGCTAGCTTAACCTTGAGACTTGCTATCTTGACCGTCTGCTGCGACTATCTAAATTTGTCCTAATTTAAACTGCAGATTTGAATTTTGCTTTTCATATGCCCCAAACACTCACCAAAAGCTCATGTCGCCTGGTGAAAATGTATGCGCCTCACCCATCTAAAAGCAGCTCCTCCAGGGAAAGTTTAGAACACAAAAATAGCCCCAGACACTTTACCGGTTGGTACACAAAAAGTTGACAATGCTTTTTAGCGCAGGGTCTAAATTTGATGTGCTCTTGACGATTTCGATGAGCAGGTATGCAAGGACCGGTTAATCCCTTATTGGGACTCCAGTATTGCCTTCGATATTGTTTGAAGCTCCAGTTTCACTGGAAATGTAATAACGTCTAATGTGGTTTTAGATGATTCCAAAATTGCATCACCAAAAAGATAAACAGGATTTACAAGCCAATAATGCTCACCCGGGTTTAAATGGGCGGCAACAAAAAAAAAAAGGTATGTTTGCTGTACGGCCAGCGGGGAGGTACTGTACAGCGGCAACCAAACGGTGAATTATCCCGCATGTGTGACCACAAAATCGCCCTCTCTGATGAGGCGGTAACTGTTATGTGTTTTGCAGGTGGTAACATTCGCCTAGTAAAGCAAAGTGTTCTACTGTTACATTACCCCAGAGAGTAGTAAAACGCCGAGGGTATTCATAACATCTTCCCAGAGTTGTGAGAAAAGCAACATTTTAAGAGAAAATCTTCTGCAATCTTTCCCTGGATGCCAACTCGGCGAGCCTTATTTTCTCGCCACTCTGTGCGCATTAGTAAACGGGTGCGGCGTGCTATTTGGTGGCAAAAATGAAAAATGAAAAGCATTTTTTTGGGGGTGATCACGCGATTTGCAAATCTGAAGCTCGGGGATTCGCATTTCGATGTCGGAAAGACTCCAGCTGAGTCTGACCTTTGTTGTTTCGGGGTTATGTTTGGCACGGTTACTGTTTTTACATTGTTGGAGATTTCTACTTGCCATTGCTGGTTCCATATTTGAGTGGCTTCTTGAGAACAACAACAAAAATTAATAAAATTCTGATATATATATATATATATAAAAGCCTACAACAAAGCCTACGAAGCCTACGAAGCCTACGACTGGATGCCACATACATGGATCATTGAATGCTTGGAGTTGTATAAGGTGAACAGGACCCTAAGAGCCTTCGTTGCGAACTCGATGAGGATGTGGAAAACCACACTTGAAACCAATGGCAAGCCACTTACCCAAGTGTCCATCAAATGTGGCATATACCAAGGTGATGCACTCTCCCCACTGCTGTTCTGCATGGGACTGAACCCCCTAAGCCAAGTAATCACCAAGACAGGCTACGGATACCGCCTCAAAAATGGAGCTACGATCAGTCACCTTCTCTACATTGATGACATAAAGCTGTATGCTAAGAGTGAAAGGGACATTGACTCCCTGATCCACACAACCAGGATCTACAGCAGCGACATCGGGATGTCATTCTGGCTTGAGAAATGTAGTCGGATGGTGACTAAGAGAGGAAAGGTAGTCCGCACTGAAGGGGTCTCACTCCCTGAAGGAACAATAGCAGACATTGAGGACAGCTACAAGTACCTCGGTATACCACAAGCCAATGGCAACCTCGAACTGGCAACAAGGAAAGCAGCTCCGGCCAAATACCTCCAGCTCAATGGCAAGAATAAGACCCGGGCAATAAACAGCTATGCCCTGCCAGTGATCAGATACCCTGCAGGAATAATCAGGTGGCCAAAGGAAGAGATTCAGACCACGGATGTTAAGACACGAAAGCTCCTAACCATATATGGAGGGTTCCATCCCGAAGCCAGCACCCTGAGACTGTACGCAAGCCGAAAGGAAGGAGGCCGGGGACTAGTGAGTGTGAGAGCCACTGTCCAGGATGAAACATCCAAGCTCTATGAATACATCAAGGAGAAGGTGCCAACGGATGATGTACTCAGAGAATGTCTCAAACAATGGGGAACAGAGGATGAGATGCTGGAAGAGGGACCATCATGGGAGAACAAGCCCCTACACGGGATGTACCACCGGACCATAACTGAAGTGGCTGATCTCAAGAAGTCCTATCAGTGGCCAGAGAGGGCTGGCCTGAAGGACAGCACAGAGGCAAGCATCCTGGCTGCTCAGGAGCAGGCCCTGAGCACCAGAGCCATTGAGGCCCAGATATACCACACCAGACAAGACCCAAGGTGTAGGTTGTGCAAAGAGGCACCCGAGACGATCCAACACATAACTGCAGGGTGTAAGATGCTGGCAGGGAAAGCCTACATGGAACGCCATAACCAGGTGGCTGGCATAGTCTACCGAAACATCTGTGCCGAGTATGGACTGGAAACCCCAAGGTCAAAATGGGAAACACCTCCGAAGGTGGTGGAGAATGAGCAAGCAAAGATCCTGCGGGACTTCCAGATCCAGACTGACAAGATGGTAATGGCGAACCAACCAGATATCGTGATCATAGATAAAGGGCAGAGGAAAGCCGTTGTAGTGGATGTAGCGGTCCCAAGTGATGGAAACATCAGAAAGAAGGACCACGAGAAACTCGAGAAATACCAAGGGCTCAGAGAGGAGCTGGAGAGAGCCTGGAAGGTAAAGGTGACAGTCGTGCCTGTGGTGGCCAGAGCACTCGGGGCAGTGACCTCCAAACTAGATGAGTGGTTGCAACAGATCCCGGGAACAACATCGGACATATCAGTCCAGAAATGTGCAGTGCTGGGAACAGCAAGGATACTGCGCAGAACCCTCCCGAGGGGTGAGACGAGGATTTTTTAATACATATATATATGTATATATATATAATGTATTTATTTGTTTGTATTGTTTTGTTGTGACTGCCGGTAGTATGTTTGTGTTATTCTGTTTGCCAGGGCGGAGCACAGAGAAAAGACGTCGAGCCCTTTGTTGTTATTCCAATTTTCATACAACCTGTGTGTGTGTGTGTGTGTGTGTGTGTGTGTGTGTGTCTCTAACTTTGTTAGATGAAGACTGGCATCATCGTGGTTTAAAAAAAAAGTCCCATGTTGGGACAAACTGTGACATCTTGGCACCCGAACCCAATTGGTAGGGATTCACTAATAGATGCACTTTTCATAATGAAGCCACGTATCTGCGAAAGGAGAGCGCTCCGAGGTAAATTGAGGTGAGTCATTCTCGCCGTTGGCTGATTAGCGAGGCCCCAAAGCAATATATTATAAAAGACGCCGTGACTATCTGTAATAGTCTCCAATAAAAAAAGAATGGAAGAAGGTCTTTGTCAGCAGATAGGGCATGTGTCGGCTTCCTTTAACAGCTGCCGGTTTCTTTAGAGATAAAAAAAAAGGAAAAAAATTAGCAAAGATGGCAAACGGGATCTTTATGAGGCAAATTAGGCTGTCGTTGATAATTGCTTTTCTCAATGTCGTGTAAGTGCGGTTTGAGTTGGCGCCAGGCATTCAGGGGAGCTGATTAGCTGGCTCGCGATCAACTCTTTGGAATTGGGACGATCGCCGCGGTTTGGCTCCTGAAGTCATACGCTACGCTTACAACAACAAACACCCCGGCGGCATTTTAATGGCAAACGTGTGCGGATTTTTATTTTTTACAAACTTCCACCTGGGGGCTGTGATTCATTTTGTAAGAAAAAAAATGTTAAAAAAAGAAACTCGAGATAAATGTCAAAATAATTTTTTGTTTAGCTAGTTGATGTCACATCATTTTTTATCATTTCATTCACTCGGTTGACTTGTTAAATTGGAGCGCACGGCGATTCAAATGCTCTCGTACAGAACTGAATTTTCGAACCCGACTATCGCATGGATTTAACGAGACCAACTCTTGCTTTTCATTTTTTTTTTTTAATTAGCATCCCAGCGGATTTCCAGCCCACCTCGTCAATCCACCTGAACTCAAGGCCTCGCCATTAATTGACTCGCCAAGCTTCATTTCCTCGTCGCGCACGCAAAAATCCAAGCGTTTTAGCGGTGACATATAAAAAAAGTCCCACTGGTGCTTTTTTTTTTTTTTTTGACGCTCCATTTTCCCATCCTCTCTGTATGTTTTATAACTTGCCGTCTCTAGCCAAGCCATTACAAATTTAATTGTTCTTTTGAACTGCCAGCGAGTGGCACACTGCCCTCACTCACTGTTTTCCATGCAACCGCCATTCCGCCTGTGAAATATCACATGGGCTGCGCTGGAGGCAAGTCAGGATGAAACTGGCCAGTGCCAGTTTTGGATCGAATGAGACGAGCGATGCAACATTTTTGACTCATCTACTTGATTCGCTGAATTAAATGATGGTCCACCTCCAGATGATCAAGCAACACATTTTAATCGTTTCATTTTGGGGCGCAAAACGTGTCCATTGTTGAGTGTCAAATTCATAATGAAGTCGTAATTCATGCGGAGTTCCGCACAATCCGTTAGTACGAGGGCGTTTGTACGAGGGCGGTGATGATATTGCAACTATGATATGATGATATTCTTCTCGTAACATTGCGAAAAAAAATATTTGCCTTTACGCTCCGAATTTTCTGACATTTTTTTTTTTCATGACACACTTCTTGTGACTTCACTGCCGTTATATTACAAGGTGATCGGAACATTACGACTTGATTCTCATATTCATCTTTTTTTTTCATTTTCGTCATCCTAAAACTTTATTTCCCGTCACGTTCTGACTTTCTATCCATCCGGCCATCAAACCTCGTAATTTTACACGACCTTCTGCTGATTACACATGCTTTAATTAACCCTTTCATGCACTGTGTAACCTGATAATATGATAGGCCACGGGTGTCAAACTTATGGCTCGGGGGCCAGATCTGGCCCATCACATCATTTAATATGGCCCGCAAAAGCAAATTGTGAATGCCAACCTTATGTTCTTTGGCAAAAAATAAAAAAGTTTTTAAAATGGAATGTTGGTATTTTGTTACCGGGTCGCCTTTCAAAATATAATGAGGAATCGCTGAACACTTTTCATAAGCTTCTGATTTAGTTTCCATCAAGTTGTTTTGTTTTTGAAATAATATGTGGCGAACAAACATTTATATGCTTTCAGAGTTACAACAACCCTGTGATGTGGCCCACGACAAAAAATGAGTTTGACACCCCCTGTGACAAGCTGTCCACCGTAGTAACCGCTGGCCCTGAAAGGGTTAATACATACATTCGAAAAAAGCATTCACATGCTTCGCAAGGCGCGAAATATTTCAGAAGTCGTCTTTCGGTTCGGTAGGCGTCGTGAGGCAGAAATGTGCTGCGTTAATCTTCAGAGGCAAGGAGACACTTGGAGGAAGGACGAGCACATAGATTGCAAATAACTGTCGTAAAAAAAATTATATACAAGGGGGAATGATATGCCCCCCCCCCTCAAAAAAAAATGCAGCGATTATCGCATGATGAAGGAACTCCTGCTTTGACTGGAGATGCCGCCATGCAGCTTAGGGGAGTGGGGAGGGGCGACACTTGGAATGCGAAAGGTGTGTTGGGGGTGGGGTGTGGCGTAGGCGTCGCAGGGAGCAACGCAAACAGACGTGTTCCTGCCGGAGGCTCCGCTTGAGCCTATTTTTAGACGTCGGCACTTCCAACAGTCATGTGAGCCAGCAGCGGTTGAGCCTCACAAGCCATGTTGAACTTGAGAACTCTTGAGGGAATTTTCTCAATGAAAGCCAGCCATTTTTTTCCCCCCTCGGCGGAGCCTTCGAGTAAGTTATTCATGGCTGTTGGGGGGGTACCATCAAACCGGGCCCGCTGGAGATTATCCACTTTCTTTGCCGGAAGCTTTGTTGATCATTTAGATCATTAAGATGTTACATGTCGCTCCTATCATTTTTTTTCAGTATTGTGAATTTCTGTTGTGATAATGTCATCACAGATTAACACAGTGATTAAATGATGTTTCTGTATTTGACTCTCAAAATTCGACACAACGTAACACAATGATTGCCGTCTTTTTTTTTTTTTGCCAAGGACGCAGCAGGACTCATTTTTCCGAAACAAGTGCTGAGCATACGCAAATACAGCTGCTTCCGTTCTCTCGACACAGAGCAAGGGGGGGGGGGGGGCGGAATACAACAATAGCAGCTTTTCCACACTTGGCAATAAAACAGAAGCAAGTTGGTGTTGATTGGTTTGAACGCCCAGAACAATCAGTCAATCCTAATTCAGTAAATGAAAGCTAACGCTAATATGAGCGCCACCGCTAGTCACTGCAGCGTTTGGAAGCCTTCTCATCTGATCAAGTCCATTCGCCATCATATTTCTCCTCAAAGCGAAGCAAGACATCATTATCTCGTGGCGTGAATGCGAACGGTGTGCAGCATTCCACTTGGCTCTTTCTGTGTCCGTTAGCTGCATTTTCGAGCGAACGCAAGCCCCGCCACTAGCATTGCAATGCAGCCTGCCGGCAAAGCAGAGGTGGAGCGAAGCATAATCGACATCCGCGGTCATCTCTCAGCTTCCTCTCCATCAATGGCGCTTTTTTTGGAGACGCGGCAATTAGGACGACGTCCACGATTGTATCTGTGGCATCCACCGCATTCGACTTTTGACAGAAGTTCGCTTCTAATCGGGAAGAAGAAAGAATCCATGCAAATGCCGGCAAGACGTTTCATATGCAGAGCTGGCTTGGTGAGGGCCGATTGTCCTGGCTGCTTTTTTCTTCTTTTTTTTTTTTTTGCTCCACCGCGCTAGCTAGTTTGAAATGTAATTAGCTGTCAGGGCCAGTGAAAGCTGGTGCCTAATTCCCTTTCGATATATATTTTTTTCCCAGCCCCGCCATGAGCGCAGGCCGCTTGCGGCGAAGGCTCACACTGACAATAATTAAAGCTCTGCCCGGCCGACTCACATGTGCATTTGTTTTCGTACGCTCCACCACACGCGCACAAACACAAATCCACAGGAGGAATTCGCTTCCCTCGAGGATTTGACCACTTGAACACACAAGGCCACGATACTTAAACACCCTTCCCTGACTCTCTTGTCATTTTTGTGACCAAACCATCACGACTTGTTCAATGCTGCATTGAAGCTCACTCATTCGAAACTTTTCCCACTACCATGTGGTGCGATGACAACAGTTGAACAGCAATAACATGCTAGTTCCAATCCAGTAGAAATGCGTCACATATCCCAATGCCCCTTACGGGCAAATTTCGATGCCCATAAGTCAAAGGGCATGTACAGGTCTCGCATTTGTATTCACTCGGGAAATGAGGGCAGCAGTCAGGTTGTGGATGGCAGATAGGGATACCGAATAAACTCCACATTGGTTTTTTTTCACGCTTGAAATAACGGAACGCGCCAATAACATCTTCAAACAATGATTTGAAAACCCCTCATTAACATGCCACTCCCACTGTCCACACACGTGATTCAAGGCGGCCATCTTGCTTTTAACCCCTGACCCCATCAAAGAGGGCACACCTCAAAAGCAAGTAGCAAGTGAGGGGCAGCCTCAGAAAAGAGGAGGTCAAGACTCCAAGAACAGAACTGAGTCACAACTTGGACATTTATTTGTCTCAATTATAAAAATACAAGAAGCGCCCCCTTGTGGGGGAGAGAGACCAAATCATGCCGCTTGAGAGCAGAAATCTGCTAGAAATGGATAACCCACATAAAAAAGGGGTTTATAATTGCTGAGAGATGTCACAAAAGGGTGGTAAAGGACTGCTTTTGTCAAAAGGAAGCGCCTCATCTCGTGTCAACCTAGTTCTTCGGCACTAAGCTGCCACCAAAAGCCATACTGTTGTTAGTTAGGCCTCAAAACTCACTTGTATTCTTAGGCATTTGACTCAGCATGACTCAGATTTGATCTTAGTTTTACTGTTTGGTGCTTTCTACATTTTTGTACTGATTTATTGCTTTATTGTTGGATATGTTAGTTGCTCCATGCACAGCACTTTGTATGCAGCGATGGCTGTTTGAAAGTGCTCTATAAATACAGTTGAGTTGATCATTTTTAATATCCTGTTTCCAACAATCACAGCTCGTTTGGGAAAAACTACACCAAAAAACCCACAAAAAAATAACATTGTTTTATTTATTTATTTTATTTATTTATTTGTTGTTATGAATGGGCTTTTAAACTTGACACACAATCAGGTCAAGCTGCTCCATTTTTGATGGCGACACCATTTTAAATTTTAGCGGATGCCGTGGTCCTCCGGCAACGGCTCGTCGCGGTAGGAAACCATCAAACATTGAACAAAGAGCACGGGCCGACAACTTGTTGAAAAGAGGGCTTTGAAACGACTGGCGGCTTTGATGAGCCCCAAATTCATTTTCCTCTCCAGTTGCCGCCGTTAAACATCTGGGCTAGTGGGTGGCAGTCAGGCCGACATCTGTTGCCGTACGATTATCTCGCAGCGCCGCGATCATCATATCATTGTCAGCGTGTCATTGTGTGTGCAGCGGGCAGTCAGCCTTAGCACCCACTCACCTGAGAAGGGGGGGGGGTGCGTGGGTGGGCCACGTTTTGAAAGACAACCAGACGCCTTGACGGCAACTGTATTCACTCCCAAAGCGGTCTGGGCTGAGAGAGGCGGGGGTCACCTATTAGGTGCATACTTGTCACCATGGTAACGCTGACAATGGGGCACGCTTGCGATCAAGATATTCTGCGTTTTCAAAAGAGGTGCGCAGATGTTAGCGCTAATGAAGGGCGCTGAATTCATTAGGCCACTTGTGTTGCTTTTTATGAGGCGGCGGATTGTTCGAAATTCATAGTCACGCTTTGTATGGTTGGTAAACAATGATCCAGTTTCTCCACCTGAAGCGCAATGTTGTTTTCCTCATTTACAATGCTTATTATTCACTCATGGTAATAATAGTCTTTTTGTGCTAGAGTCGCAGTGTACTGTTATGATAATTTGCCTTTCCGACATGATTTTATTTATGGTAGTCCAAAAATAAGGAAGCAGCTCGGACGAAAAGCAATGTTCATTTTCCGTGAACCAGGACATGGCAGATAAAAACAAACACCTTCAGACCAATTACTCCTCACTTTCTCGACGGCAACTTGCGCTCCGAGTAATTTGCATCGCAACCTGTGAGGGAGCTCGTCCGATAATCAGCAATTAGATTCTGATAGCATGCGGGAGCACAAGTCAGGCTCCAAAGAGCAGTCCGCTTTGCTGGGCGCCTTTGCGTAACCCCTGCGCGAGCGGATCACGATGCCGACGATAAAGAGCAATAATCAAACGTGGTCCCGCGGGGGCCCGCCTCCTTACTCGCTCGCTGCAGAAAAATTAAGTGTCCCTTTTGATCCGTACGGCTGAGTCGCGGGCGCGTCGAAAATTAAAAAGAGACGCCTGTCGCACCTGCCCGGAGGATAAAACAATTCTTCCTTTTTACGCTTGGTCGTCTGAGACTTTATTATCTTTTCTCGAAGCGGAGCACAGTGGGATGGGAGTGGATTTTCTGGACGAGAGTTTCTTTGCTGTGCCGGGGAATGGGGGTGCGACGCCTCAATGCAAAGATCAAGGTGGCTACGCTCACTTTTGAGTTGTCAGAGAGCAGCATTACAGGAGCAAGATGTTTTTTTGTATTTCTTTTGTCCCATAAAATGTTTGGAAAAGGCCGTTGAGGCGGTTGGGTCAAAAAAGGTTGGGCACTCGTGGCTTCAATGGATAAGATAGTTTCGTTTTATTGTTTGTTGTTGCTAGCAGGCTAACAAGGATAGGGGTGAGCCAGCCCTATCAGGGTGTTCAAGGCATTGCGTGGATTTCAAATATTGCGAAAACGAGACACTTAACAGGGTTGTTTGGAACGCATCGTTGCCCATAACTGTAAAAACATTTACGAGGAATCATTTTTCTCCGCTTCATACATTTCCCTTTCCCTGCGCCCTTGTGTGATACTTCCTTGTGTCTACATTAGCGCAAGTGCAGCAGTGATCCACTTGAGCTTGGCGTCTTTTAATGGGGGGCACTATTTCCACTTCACAGACGACACAAGTGGTGGTGGGCTGTCGGGGCGGGCAGAGTGTGTGTGGGGGAGGGGGGGGGCTACAAAGAGAATGGCAGAGAGGCCTGCGTGCACCACTACCGGTCCTACCGCCACTTAATAATGCAGCGAGCTTTGAAGGCGAACGAAGCAGTAGTTATCCCCAAGCAGGCGCTGCACTTTTGGCTTTCCGCAGAAACGAATTCCATACAGGAGTTAAAAAAAAAAATCTATGCTGAGGATAAAGAATATATTTGTTTAGATTTTTTATCCTCAGCAAAGATGTTTTGTTTCATATTATTAGCTAGTGCTAATGCTAGTGCTAAGAGCGCTAATATTTTTTTAAAAAATCATTCTTTGCTGATGGAAAGATTCTTCATCATCAGCAAAGTTTTTTTCTTTTTTTAATTATTAGCTACCGGATGGAATCTCCATTGCTTATAAAGGTTGATCGCTGTGTGACACAGATGCTATACTGAGCGTCAAGCTAAAGAGAATTTTCCCATGCAATGTTCTGTGACTGTTTTGTATGCACAAAGTGCTGATCGTCAACTTGGATTTTTTTTTTTTTAGCCACATGGTGAAGCACTTAAAAAACTTTTTGTCTCATCACACAGGTTTGGGGAAAAAAGGCAATGGAACCATCCGTCGGCAGGTCTTGTGAGGATTCCGGAGCCGCGCTGCTCGTGTGCATCATCCTGGCTGTGATTCAGCCTGACACTTTTGGAAATGTTTGTTTCATGACCAGAATTTGAAATGCATGAGGCCCTGTTTGTGGCTTGGGGAGGCCTTACCCGAAGGAGAGGTTAAATCTGAATGCGTTAAGCCGAGTGGTGGCAAAACGGCAAAACTGACACGCTCAAATGAAAAAGTTATTTGAGGAGTTGTTGCAGTACACTTGCTCGCCGACTGGAATCTCCAAATGGCAAATTCCCCCCCCAAAAAATGTGGAAAGCGATCAGTTCTTTCACAGCTAACTTGTTCATCACACAAAATGGTGGACAAAAAAAAGTAGTTTTGAGACTTTCAATTTGTATTTTTTTTTTTACAATTGGATTTTTAACGTTAAAAATTCAGCCGTGGTCTATTTAACTGACAAAAACGGTTGCTTTGACAGTCAAATTTCAGGAGCACCACTTCAACCAGAATGTTCACACTCCCAAAACACTTCCAAGTAGACATGCGGAGGCCCGACGCTTTTTGGCTCGTACGGACCATATGTCCACATCCTCACACCACGTGGGACATACGCTATGTGTGTGTGTGGGTGTGTGTGTGCTTTTGTTTGTGCCACCTCATTGAAATACACCAATCCCACGGTATTCACTGCCTTCTCTTTGTGCGCAGCCCACCCTCAACATTTTGGCACCGCGAACACAGTTGCCGAAAAGAGATATCGGATGGAGCGCAGCCCGGAGCGCACTCCCAGCTCTACTAAGTCATTTTTAGCACCATTGTGTAATAAACAAAACAGCCAGGCAAGAGACGGTGGCCGCAAGCGATGGCTAAACAAATGTATTTAAAAGCAGTGAAATCGAACAATGTTCATATTTTAGAGGAGATTAAACAGTATGATCATAAAATTCAGGAGTGCCGAAGTTAATTTAATTTTTTATTTTTTTTTAATGTGCCAAAGCCCTCTGTTGAAAAAGGAAGTCATAAATGGTGAAAGGAGGAGCTCAACGTAGGCTGGGTTTTACTCAAAGTTCTGGAGAGTCTTCGCCACACTGTGCATGTGCAGGTACATGCACATTTTTTCAAAATCAAGTCATCTGAAAGGTATTTATTTTGAAAGGTCATCCTGGAAGATGAGTGGACAAATATGGAAGTACAGTATTTTCCGCACTATAAGGCGCATCGGAGTATAAGACACACCGTCAATGAATGGTCTATTTTTAAACTGTTTTCATGTATAGGGCACATCGCATTATAAGGCGCGTAGAATGAATAGAAGCTATAATAGTGGCTGCGGTTGCGCTATGCATCCATTCGATGGAGCTACGCTAAAGGGAATACAATACAATACAGCATTATTTATATCGAGCCTTCACAACCGATGCAGCTGTAACAAAGCCCTTTACAGAACATTACAAATACTACATTGAAGAAATCAGAATATTGATTCATGCATAAGTGCGCCTTATAGTGCGGAAAATACGGTAATTTGTGTGGTGGACGAGTAATAATTTGGGATATGTTTACTGTTTATCCCTCCAAGCTTACGATGTTTTCCTACCCGACAATTTGGGCCAGAGGGTTGGATCCAAAACGTTCTCTTTCCTTTTGCAAGCTCTTTTTGTTAGAAGCGTTATTTAGCCCTGGGGCGGTCCCAGCGATTTATGTTGCACTTTGTCTGTCTCGCGACCTGATTTGTTATAATAATTTTTTTTTTTTTATCCAATCCACCCCTGTTCCTGATTGGTCCGGAACTATAACAAATCTCCCTTAGAAAGTCGAAAAGAACAGAGGAAATTTGAAACTGGGTGGACATCTGGCTCATGGCAGGCGCATGGTAACGTCCGAAAGTTCCATACGTGAAGTTGACAAGAAAATTAGCCATTTGGGGAAATTCCACAGAATCCGACTCGAGAAATTCAGGTATTCTCGATGAATCGCAAAGCTTTTATGCCGAACATGGCGTCAAATTTTGATGAGCCTTTCGAGGATTCAACATGGAAAAAAACGGACTGATCATCACTGCTTACAGCTTTCTGGATGTACTCCCAGAATATTTCAGTCTCTTGGAGGCTACCTAGTCCAACCTCAGTCCAAAGAAAAAGGAGCTCTACAAACAAGCGCTATTGAGTAACAGATGGATGTTTCCACTTGGCTCACATGCAACACTTTTTTTTTTTAACTTTAAGTCCAAACAATGATAAGTCAGGCCTAAGGAGCTGCGACGTCTCGCCTATGTGGAGCAGATGGTGCTTTATGCATTTATAATAGTGCAAACATTGTAACGCACGCTCAGTATTCGGAACCCTTGCACGCTAATTAGGTTGATGAATGTGATTAACCCTTCCGGGGCACAGCGATTACTACAGTGGACAGCTTATCATGTTACAGGGTGCATGAAAGGGTTCAAGTCCTAACATGTTATTTTTGGTGAAATATATTTATTACTTTTTTTTTTTTTTTTAAATAGCAGTGGGATGTTTGAATTGGCACTACGTGGCATTTTGGAACAAGGCACTCACTTGTGTGCGAGGAATGTCTCGGAAATATGAACAACATTTACCAGCAGAGTCGTAAAAACGGCGGTGAAAGCGCAGTGCTCGATGAAATCACATACGTGCCGCCGCCATCGTTCCAGCGCGACTTCCTGGCCAATTTATTGGCTTCGTTTTAATAGCCGGAGCTATTAAAGACCCGTGCAGGTGATAACGGGCTCGCTGTCGCCAGAGAAGACATTAGACATTTATTTGCACTCCGTCAAATCATCTAGAAGGACTGTCCAATGATTTTTTTTTTAATATTCTTTTTTAATTATTCTGATTTGGCTCAAGCCCCTTTCATAAGTCGTAATATTGCCAGGGAAATCATGTCAGGTCTGTCGAGTAATTTCTACTTCTTAAATCTTCTTACTTTTTATATAATAATTTAAATATTTAACATGACTAAAACACATGAATTTTCCATCAGGTACATTTCCTTACAATATTGTGACTTTTATTCTTTTTTTTTTTTTAAATAAATAAATAAAACGAAAAAAATCCTGGCTTCAGTCCTGCATCATTGCAACTTCTTTCTCGTCTGTTCTTAAAATATCAATACATTTTTTTTTAAAAGCACTGACTTTATTCCAGTACCTTTGTGACACTTTTAAAAATAAATGAATACATAAAAACACGATAACTTAATTGTATGTAGATACTAGATAGCTAGCTAGATAGATACCAAGCTAGCTAGCAAGCTAGCTACATATATATATATATATATATATATATATATATATATATATATATATATATATATATATAAATGAGTGCCATTTAAAAATATCTCCATTTTAAACTTGTACCTTTACAACTTTTCTTCCTGAATTAATTCACTGTATTTTAGTGACTTTTGTTCCACAAATTGTCTTTCAGTCCAAAATTGAATACATGTTGATTTATCATTCCATTCCATGCAATCAATTAACAAATTAAATGAATTAATAATTATAATAATAACGTGTTATTTGGCAAAGGAAAACAGACCAATTTATTACACACACAAAAAATCCCCTCTGGATACGTAACGTACAACAGAAAAAAAAGTCCTTATTGAAAACCAACCAATTCCTCAAGTATTATCACAAGAAATTGGACGTGCGTGGCGCGAAATAATCAGCCATTTAATTCCACCTCTTCAGTTAGCAAAATGCGACGTGCGAGGGAGGGTGAGATTTATCTGGAAGCGACGGACGCCGAGTCTCGCCGCTCATCTTTTTTCAGCGTGACCGAAACCTTCAAACATGAAAAGAAGTCCATCCACGTGGGTGAAAAACAAAACACATCCAAAAGTCTGCCAAAATCGGAACCCTGCCGTGCTCGTTTGGCGTCTCACTGCGACCTTTGCGTAGGTTTGGCCTGTCGGCTTCATCTGAATTAGCATCGGGATACCCAACCATAGCTAATGAAATGGACAAACTTTCAACATAACAACATGAGTCAAGTGATGTAACGTTGAACGGGTGATTGCTCCGGCGCCCTCTATTGACCGGCCGCCAGTGCAATAAAGGCCCAATTATTCAACGTATCAAATGGTGTTGCATCTGTCAAGCGTGATTTTTTTTTGTTGCCCTGATCTGCTCAGAAAATCGTAAACCTGAAACCTTTCCAATACAAAACGTCTTGATGTGGGCTGTATGGTCAAGGACTTGAGTCCTTTCGCGCCGCCCTCGCTCACTTTGTGCGACAGAGCAAAAAGAGGACGGTGCCGCCCATATTTGGAAGGAGCTGCACCAAGATGGTTTGGACGAGAAGTCGACCGCACTTGTTCTCAATAGTGACGAGAATCGGTATGTGTCAGTTCCACGCCGTGCATGGCATTTTATTTCACCCTCCGCCATCTTTGAAGAGGTCCTGACTAGCGTTCCACCATTTTACACTGAGTCCACATTTCTCAAGGCAAAATGCCAGTCTGCCACTCTTTGCTTTAAGCTCTTAGCTTAAAAATAAAGCCTTTCAGATAAACTCTTTGCCACTCTTTGCTTTAAGCTCTTTAAGATAAACTCTTTATGTTTAAGTAGCGCAATCCAACGCGGGGACAAGCTGCTATTGGATCTCGGCGGAACTTTCTTTAGATTTGGTCTTTGATGCAATTCTGTAACGCGTTGTGTTCTGGCTCGGCTAGCCCGTATTATCCCGGCTCCGACTGCGGCCCCTAGCAATGGCGCCATTGTTTTCCTGGATGCGTCAATGGACGCTTTCCAACGCAATCTCCTTTTTGTCTCATCGTCACATCTTTCTGTTGCGGGAGGCACAGCTCTTATCTGTCTTCCGTTACTTTAATGTCTGTGAGGCGCAGGATTATGCAACCCTCAAGGTTTTTTTTTAATTCTTTCTTATTCCCTGCCTTGACCCTTTACTTCTTTACCCCCTCCTGTTTTCACCCTCCCCGCCACTCCCTCATTTTTCTCCACAGATAGTAGGTCAATATTCACAATAAGCTTCTTACCCTAAACGCTTTTTCTCTCTCTCTCTCTCTCTCTCTCTCTCTCTCTCTCTCTCTCTCTCTCTCTGTGACGCGAGAGGAGTCGCTCGACCCGATTTTCCACGTTCCGCCCGTCCATCCCGAGGATGGCATCAAGGGGTGTCTTTCAAAAATAGCAGACCAGACCGTATATATCAGTTGCTCCCAAACACTGTGTTGGGAAATCATCCAATCACACTTATTGGTCCGAAAAATCTCGATTAACACATACACGTCTGAGTGATGCGTTCAAAGTGAAACAAATATTAGATGATGGGATTCAGAACATTACTAAAGACTTTATAGGGCAGTTTAAAATTCAAAGTTTTTTCTCCCCAACTAATTTTTGGTGTGTGGGTAATATGCTCAGATGTCAAATCTTCTCAGCGAAGAAACGGTAAACATACCGTATTTTCCGCACTATAAGGCTCTTCGGAGTATCAGGCGCACCGTCAATGAATGGCCTATTTTTAAACTGTTTTCAACAATAGAGGGCGCACCGCATTATAAGGCACATAGAAGCTACAATAGTGGATGCGGTTGCGGTATGCATCCACTAGATGGAGCTACGCTACAGGGCATACAATACAATGCGGCTTTATTTACATAGCGCTTTCACAACCGCTGTGGCGGTAACAAAGCGCTTCAGAAAACATTTAAAATACTACATCCAAGAAATCAGAATATTGATCCATATTTGAAGTGCAATGGATTATAAGGCGCATGTCGGTTTATGAGAAAATTGAATGCTTTTAGTGCGCCTTCAAGTGCGGAAAATACGGTACTCATCTCTTCGAAACTGACTTTTCTATTACACTCATCGGTGCAAATTTTTTTTTAAAGTTCCACTGATAGGATCCACATTGCAAAATAATCAAAAATAAACACTCAAGTCTCAAATGAAAAACCAATCCGCTCCTGTTGCCAACTCAATTACATTCGGGTTTATCAGCACCAGAATACATAATCCAGAGCGAATTCAAACCCATTTCACTTAACACACAGACACATACGCGTAGAGTGTTCTTCAATTGGACCGCGTGCAGAAATCACTTCCCTGACTTGCAATCTCCCCGTACGAGAGAATCGCTATTTCTGAACGTCTAATAAGATGAACCCTCACACTCGCCAATGTTAAGATAAGGAGTCGCTCGGGTGTGTGCTGAACACACACACACACGCGGGCGCTAACCTTCCTAAGTGATTCTGTTCTACATTTGTCTCACAATGCATTCAACGTTTCAAGCTTTTTTTTTTTTTCCACTCACCCCTCAGCAGCACGCCATCTGACTAATGGATGCTATTTGATTCTGGTGGCAGTCACTGTTTAGACTGGCTACTTAAGGAGTTTTAGTGGGCAGTGCTTGAGGGGGATGTCAAATTATCGGCTTCCATATATCTTGTGAACAAAAAGAAATTATTCG
The DNA here is from genome assembly GCA_026261675.1 of Hippocampus mohnikei. Lineage (NCBI taxonomy): Eukaryota > Metazoa > Chordata > Actinopteri > Syngnathiformes > Syngnathidae > Hippocampus > Hippocampus mohnikei. The sequence continues at coordinate 534,375 of JAKGUB010000342.1, read as the reverse complement.
CGGGAAAGTGGAGGCTCCAACGTTGAACACAATTCGTGATGCCGGTCGATTCAGAGTTGTTAAAATAATCAAACTAAAATTGGAAATAACAAACAAACTCAAACCGGGGTTAAAACGAACAGTTTAAAGAACCCTCTGGTTAGGTTTCATATTCAGATGACAATTTTTACTTTTTTTTTTTTTCCAGCTCGATGTTTATCATCATATTTCCCTTCTGGACCAGAATTGAAACAAAAAAATAATAATCTGCTTAAATTCATCACCTTTACAGACAGTACTTTTTATTTTAACGTTAAATTGTGTGCGAGAAATATTTGTTGTCATTCTGCATAATTTAATTATGCGCTTTAGTGTAGCGTGTAAATGGAATTGTAATGAACCCTTTCAGGGACAGCGGTTATGACAGTGGACAGCTTATCAGGTGATCATTATTTATGCTTGAAAGGTTTAATTAAATATTTATTGAATGTTGTTTATTTCACTAATATTTATTTCATATTTTGTTGTACACAATAAATCAAAAGAAATGTATACATTTTCGGATTGTGGAACCGTACTCTGCCCACTTCTGATTTCGCTGCTCACTGAAAGTTCCTCGCCAGCCGACCGCCGCGGTTTCATCATCACCCCGTTGGAGCGCAGCGGGGAGGCTCTTGCTTTGCGAATGCATATGAATCCTCAAAATCACTGCAAGCATACAATGTGCTGGATAGTAAGTATGCATTTAAAGACTAGAAAATCCGATTTGCCATACATGCACACATGCATGTTTACATTTCAGACATTTGAACAGGACTGCGTCGACTTTTTACAGCCGCCGTTTCTTAAAGACGCACTCGTGCCTATTTTTGGAACCGCCTTCCAACCAACAACAAACGTCTATTTATAACCGCTGATTACCTGATTAGCAACGCACAAACTCCGGCGCGCTCACGCGCACGCAAGCCTTTCCCGTAATAGCTGTGCGCGGTCGGGCCGAGCAAACGTGACGAAAGGTTCCAGGTGGAGCCGACGGTCAAGCGGGCCCGCTTAATCTACTCTCGTCTCCAACCCCTGTAATCCTCTTTTTCCTGCAGCGGAGAACACAAAGCAATCTTATTTCAATGCCGCGACCGTGATAATCATCTCCATCTCCATGTGCGGCCAACACGCCACCGTGCATCCTGTAATTATCCTCCTGCGCGCAGATGGCAACGTTTGATTGAAATCGCTTTCTTGTGTGTGTGTGTGGGGGGCTAGGCGCCGGCCTTGAATGGTACACCGGCGGTCTTTTCGGTAGAATGGTATGTTATCAAATGGAGATGTAGGTCAGAAAGTACTAGCCTGTGATGGGGTCGAGCTCGCTTCAGGACGCTTGAATACATGCAGCGACTCCTGATCAGATCTCCAGGCCCCTTTCTGAACTTCCTGTGTTCCTTCGGAGTGGTCTGTGTCAGAGTAATTACCATACCGCGATAGTATCCCAATTTATCCTCTAGTGCAGGGATAAGCAACTAAGGGCCCGTGGGCCACATGCGGCAGGTGACCACACTCTGAGTTGCCCCTTGATGAACCCCCTGCGCCCCCACCAAAAAAATGGGGCGGGGGGGGTGCAAAACAGTTACTGGATGTTTATCAGTGTTTTTGAACCATTTGGAGGGTTTGTTTAAAAAAAAAAAAAAAAAAGGGGACTTTTTTCTTTCTTTTTTTTTACAAACCTCCAAAATGGTTAAAAAAAAAATCCAGGAACTTTTTTTGCACAAAAACACAGGGGAAATGGGAACAAGAAAATAAATAAAAAAGGATTGTAAAAATATTGGGGAAAAAATGAAAAGTTTAACTTGGATATCAATAGCATGCAGAGTTCAACTGTAGTTTTGAGTTGTAGTATCACCACTCAACCTTAGATGGCAGACACGGTTTAGCCAGTGCTTACAACGGGTCTCCTACAGCCCTATACTAGAACGTAATATTTGATTTTATTTGGATGTTATTTTTTTTCGAATTAAAATTTTACGTGTCCAGAGCAATTTTGTTTAATAAGTTCACAATATCACCCACAGGTGGCCCCCGCTATCCACGAGCAATTGAGTTTCAGGAATCGCGAAAAAATGCCTATACTGTATGTGACATCCACTGAAATGCATAGTAGGGGAAAATATATATCGGGAAAAAATATATTTTCTAAATCTCCCAAATTCCTCCAAAATCACATATTCAGGATACCTTTTCGATGTAAAATGGAAGAAAATGCTGTATTCCGTTTTTGTCCCCGGGTAATGTATCACCAGCTATTCACATTTTTTGTCGTGCCACAAGAACTCCGTTTAAACTAGTTTTGTTGGTTTGTTGTTGTTGTTGTTGTTAAATGACAAAAGTTGTGTGAACCCTTTGGCCATCGCAGTTGCATTTTTAGTATTCTTTAAGACCCCAAAAAACAACTGTGCCATTTTACCAGCAAAAAAATAAGCAAGATTAACGGACAATCTGAAGTGACAAAGCTCTTCAGCCATTTTTTTTTCCGCCCAAACATCTCTGGTAAAGCTTTGGTGCATTAATGCAAAGGGGTTAACAAGAAGCTTAATGGTGTAATCCGAATCCCGTCTGGCACACACACACACACACACACACACAGTGTCCTCTGTGTGACTTCACTGCTGAGACAAAGGTCAAAGATCAGGAAAACTTTTTGAAGTTGGGAAAAGTTTACAAAACCAGCACAACCTTGACATTCCCGGAGGTGACCTCAACCCCATTCGGGAAGGCCTCGAGCTCAAACCGTCTCTCTCTCTCTCTCTCTCCCCAGTTCTCAAAGCTGTGACCCACATTTATCTCTCAGGCTAATCCTTTTGTTTCCCCGCATGGCCTACGAGCACCTAACCGTATCTAATCCACGGCGGCGGCTTTATAACAGCGTTCGATTTCATCTCATTCAAGCGTCATTCCCAATGATCGCCTCGTTTCCTTCTCATTAATCGCTTCTTATGTCTCAGGCTGCTTTTGTGAAAACCGCCTTCTCAGTCGGATGTTGTACAAATATTGAAGCGCCATATTAAAACGGGACATATTGTGGAAAATAGACTTTTTAAGAGCTTGTCATAACCAAAGCCTACCGATAAAATGTCAAATTACACAACAAATTAAATCTTAAATTGCTGCTGTTTCTCAAGAATTTTGCCAGAATATAAGACGGCCCTGACTATAAGACGACCCCCTCTTTTTCAAGACTTAAGTTTGAAAAAATACTTTTTGAACACCAAATTAATTTTTATACAGAAAATAATTACAGTACATCTGAAACAAATGATTATCACAATATATTTGAGAGAAAAAGCACATTATTTTGCCTCATTCAAATCTAAAATCTGAACATTTAAATATGTAAACTAAAGTGCAATCACCGCTATTTTTATTTTTATTCATCGTGACAGGGGTTCACTTTGGCCTGGTGAGTCAAGTTCAGGATTCGCCTCAATGATATCTGGCGCCATCTAGCGTCGTGAATGAGTCTAATGTCTAGACCCCGAATATAAGACAACCCACACTTTTTCGACTGATTTCAATTTAAAAAAACACTGTCTTATACGGCCCAATACGGTAGTTTCCAGAATACCACAGATGACCTGGATAGCTCGTCTAGGTTAAGATCTAGAGGCACTTTCAAGCTACTGTCTGAAACATGTGCACTGCCTTCTGGGGACACCTGCCTCATGCTGTCATGTCAAAATGGGAAAGTTTCTGTGGATGCACAGTAGGGTTGGGCGATATTCAGATTTTGACACCGTTTTACCGTCTCCTCCAACCGTAATACTGTCGATAATCTTTTTGTGTAGTCTGCGCCGACCGCCGCTAGTCCGTCTGGACTCGGAGCCCAAATCCAACATCGATGTTCGTTTACCTTTTAACCAAGATCGAATTGACGATTGTCCTGTACTTTGATTGAAAAATATGTCTGTGGTATGATTGCGTACAACAGAAAGAGTACCGAGTCGCTCTGCGATGACGTCGGGCCCGGCAAGAGAGGAGAGAGGACAGACATGCTGAGGGGAGCCAAATAAATGTTCTCCACCTTAACAAAACAGTGTGTCATTCGATAGCACAACAATGTCTTCGGCAAACATGAAAATAAACATTAAAAAGAAAAACAGATGTCATCCTAAGTGCTTTTTTGAAAACATACCAATGCACTAACGACAACCCAGCTTCAACCTTCGGTTTGAAATAACTTACTTTAACCTCCAGGATCCCTCGCCGTCAAAGGACAGAACACAGGGTGTTCCTCCAACCATCAATCAATTCTTTTTCTTAAGCATTCATCCTTTTGGACTAATTCGAAATCTACTTGGTTGTCATCAAGATGCGATCTAGCGCAAAGCTAACCTGCATAGAAATGGCCAAATTCGGTTTGTATGCGTATTGTGAGGCCAGCAGACTAACAGACAAAGACAAAGGTGTTTGTAAACTATCTAGCTGGGCCCCGGTGACTGTTTAAGAATTTGAAGTGAAGCTCGACAACCGGCAGTCCTGGTTCGCTTGCTCTCAAGTAGCCACTAGCCCGGGGGTGTCAAACTCATTTCACATTGTGGGCCACATACGGCCTCGGTAGATGTCAAGTGGGCCGGACCATTAAAATTACACCATACTCTGCTATAAATAACCAAAATAACATGTATTCCCTTTGTTTTGGTCTAAAGAAGCACAAGAACATTCGGAAAATGTTGACATTTAATGAACATATCTTTTACAAAACATTTCAGGAAGCACCTTAGATTTCCTTCGACAAATGTTCAATTTACTTTTATCATTCACATACTGTATATACATTGCAACTGATCCCACTGATTGTACAAAAGGCACAAAACTTTAACAAGTAATTGGTATTGAAAAATATAGTCAGGTACTTTAAGATTAAACGAGATTTATAAAGAAAGGAATTGTTAAACCATTTACACTTGTGCATATAAAATCTAAATGTAATCCCTGCCTACACTTTACAAACTAAGGAGAGTGCTATTAAATGTGTAAAGAATTAAGTATTCACATGTCCTTGATAGCGCCTGCTGTTTTGGGTCTGTCTCAGTGACAGACTGAGACTGCTGTTGCCTTCTACTCTGATCAAAACCGTGTGTCGCCTAACGGATCGTCCATGAATGGTACCTTATTAAAAATATGAATTTCGTGTCTTTTATGCAATTTTTAAAATTATCCTGCGGGCCTTATCAGAACCTCCTTGGGGGCCGGTTCCGGCCCGCGGGCCGTATGTTTGACACCACCTGATTTAGAGTGTTCCGCGGCATACCATGTCAATAATAATACATTTTATTTAGAAGCTGTTAGCGCAGGGAATTGGGTCCCAAAAAATCCCCAAATGATGACTCTGCAAATGCTGGCCGGCAAATATATGGACAACATGACTCATCGTCATGACTGTTTATATAACTGAAGCGTAAACGTTTGAACAAAAAAAAAAAAACTTCTCTCCAACTTTGCAGTCTTTTGCACGAAGAGACTTCCACCCTCAGCTTGCCTCTAGCTGAGTTCAATCTATTTCTTAACATTCCTTCCATGCACCTGTGCCAATAATGAGCCTGCAATTCCCTGCATGACTCCTTCAAGAGGTGGATTTTGGGCTTGAAAGGTTGAATAAATCCAGTCTGGCAAGACCAAAAAAAAAAAAAATCACTTTGACATTTCATTAAAAAAAAAAAAACACAAGTGAAGGAGACTTATGCGAGTGACACAAAGTCGAGGTGAAAAGAGTGAAGAGAGTCAACAGAAGCCAGGTTAACCAATGAATGAGTTTTGATTCACAGGTGGCAGGAAGTAAAGAGCTTTTCACACAAAGAACTGGTTTGAGTCCCCCTACTACTTGAGATGGGAGTATTTTTCTGCGACATTGACTTTCACTAGCAAACTTGGCGGGAGCTTGTAGGGAGACTTTGCAGGCATGTAAAATTTCAGTCCATCCCAGCACACTGTGTTCCCCAACAGTTGTTGCTTGTTGTTTTTTTTTAATGATCATAAAAAAATGTTCCCACCATGTACTTTGAGGCTACTCCCTCAACCGAATCGTGGTTTTGTCCTCAGTCAAGAGAGAAAATATCTTTTATGGAGCTCCAGACTGATGCAGGGGGAAGTGGCGGCAAAACAGGCCAAAGTTCAAAGGTCAAGTGGTACAGCAGGGCAAGTGACAGCTCCGAGTGTTGACCGTGGCGGTTAAAAGAGTGAAAGCTAAGAAATTGATTTCGAGAATCGCTGTACTTACTGTGAATTTCGGAAACACTTGATGATGATGATTTCAACCTAGTCTTGAACTCTTTAACCTGAAAAAGTTAAAGTATCGGACATAAGTAATGTGATTATTTATTTTGATTATTTATTCATATGACTAAACTTGAGAAGTGAGCAAACTTACCAATTGAGCACAGGATGAACTAATTGTTCTCACCGCTGCAATCAGCTCGAGTTGAAGTTGAGTTGCCCCTCGAGGAACTCTAATCAGTTTCATAAATCAAAATGCAATGAATACAAGTCTCCCCCCCCCAAAAAAAAACCTTCCACCTGTTGGGATCTCAATTATACACCTGCTGTTTGTGCCTTTGTCCACACAAAACTCGCCAAGAAAATGCAGAAAAAACAAACACCCGGCAGCCCTCCAACAAGAGCCGCTCAGCAGAGGGTATGACAAAAAAGAAAGAAAAGACATCAATACTCCATTGACTTTGGCTCTCCAGTCAGTGCTGAAAAAGCTCCTTTCACTCTATTTATTTTGTCATCGAGACCCTAAAAATACCACCCCTGAGAGTAATTAGAGCGCAACTATTTGCCAACATTGTCTTTGTACGCAAACAATGAATAATGTGATTTCATTTGGACCACAATTATTTTTTTTTCCAAGTCCAAACTGGACATTCGCATCCTGAGGAGATATGCAAACTGTGGTGGGCTGTAATATGTCGTGCAAGTTAGTACTCAATTATTAATTAGGCTAGTGAGATCGATATTGTTTTTCCGCACTGAAAGTAATGTGCCCTTTTCAAGAGTCAAAGGTGTTCGACCTATAATTTAAATGTAGGAGACTGGACTGTCTCAGAATTGTTTATGTTATTTATTCCATTGTTGTGTTCACAACCCCCCATAGAATTTATTTGTATGATCTCCTCGCTTGATTTTCTGTTTTGGTGCATTATTTCCGATTTTTTTTTAACGTTTCATTCAAGTAATCGTTAATTTACGTTTTTCGGAGGCGGTCTTTGAACGCCTCTCGAGAGGAACGACAAAAGAAGGCACCGGAGACGGACAGAAACGTGTCTGTATTTGCTCGGGTGTTAAACAAATTAATAAAGTGGAAGTTTTAAAACACTGACACGACAGCTCTCTTTGTTTCGGAGCTGCAACATAAAGTACATTTGCCTTGAAGGTGTGGCAATATACAAGTTGGCATTATTTTAATCCGTGCGTCCGCTTGGCAGTCACACAACACGAGTCAACAAAAAGGTCGTTTGACCCGCTTGCACGGTTCGTGCCTGAGCATTCGGAGGGTGGCTTTGACTTGCTGATGACGCGCTTTCCCTTCAGCCGCCGACGAGCGGCTAGAGCCGGCTGTCATTTCACTTCCTCTTGGTTTGGAGGCTTCTACCGCCGTCGTTTGACGCGTGCCTGTGACGTGGTCGCCCGCTGCGTCTCAACTGACAATTTGATGACTTCATCCAGAGGCGCCCTTTCAGGAACCTGATAACACAATAAGCTGTCCACTGTAGTAACCACTGTCCCCGAAAGGTTTAAACATATCTAAAAACGTTTTTCACGGAAATATTTGGTGTATGAGTAAGATGAGGGGTTCGTTGTTTTTAGTGGATAGCGAAATGGAATCCTTTGAATGCAGTTTTAATAAAAAAGGGGGGAAAAGACGTCCGCACCGCAGCACGTTCGAGTGCACAACTCCTTCCGCGACAAAAACACTTCCTGTTTCCTTCAGCCAATCAGATGCTCTCAACATAAACATGTATAAGTAATTATTAAAGAGAATATCCATCCATCCATCCATTATCCGAACCGCTTGATCCTCACTAGGGTCGCGGGGGATGCTGGAGCCTATCCCAGCTGTCTCCGGGCAGTAGGCGGGGGACACCCTGAATCGGTTGCCAGCCAATCGCAGGGCACACAGAGACGAACAACCATCCACGCTCACATTCACACCTAGGGACAATTTGGAGTGTTCAATCGGCCTGCCATGCATGTTTTTGGAATGTGGGAGGAAACCGGAGCGCCCGGAGAAAACCCACGCAGGCCCGGGGAGAACATGCAAACTCCACACAGGGAGGCCGGAGCTGGAATTGAACCCGGCACCTCAGAACTGTGAAGTCAACGTGCTAACCACTGGACTACCGGGCCGCCTATTAAAGAGAATATAATTTAGGTAAATTTAACATCAAAGACAATACTGTCATGTTCAAACATAAAATGATAATAATTAGCAATTTAACAAAAGCTTACATATGTATGACTTTACCGCTGAGCTAGCATAGCCTAGCGATAGCCTTTGGAGCATTCCGATTTACAAAACGTCACCATCATAGGAACGGAACCATGACGTCTTGAGGACGATTCACGGTCATCGATTGATTTCAAAGAGAGACTAACTTCCACTGTAACCTCATGCAGGAGCTACAACCCCAAAAACAGAAGGCGAAAATGCCGGCTGCATTACGCCAAAATCGCAACAAGCCGCGTGTCAGCTCAAGTGTCTCATTGAAGCTCAGATGGCTGATGAAAAGAAAGTGAAATTGCTAGCTCGGAATATTATCCTTAAGTGTTTTGTTCCTGAGATTTCAAGTTTAAACGCCTGTTTGAAGTGGGCTTGTTCAAAGAAGCTCCATTTTATTGGGCAGGGGGAGGGGTAAATGTTATGAATGACAAGGCAGGTTTTTTTGGGGGTGTTTTCATTCCTTTTTGTAAAAAATCCTATTATGTATTTATTCTCAAGGCAACCTATTCATTTTTATGTTTCATTTGAAGTATAAATTAAAAACCACCTAAGAATTAAATGTTCAAATGATGGAGGTGAAATAAAATGATTTTCATTAAATAAGCAGTTGGCTTACGTTCTACCTTAGGAAAATCCTGAGGATGTATGAGTAGGGGGATACTTATGGTTTGACAAAACGTTTGGGGGTACATCAGTTGACCAAAAAAATGTTGTGAAGCACTGGACTATAGCATGTTCCAATTTCCACACAAATAAGTGAATTTTGGCAACTCAAAATGTTGAAAGAGCCATGTTGGACCAAAAAACAAATATGTCTGGAGCCGCAAAAAAATTAAAAGCCTCAACAAAAGGCCGAACTTTTTTGCCCAAAGATCTATTTTTGATCAACCAACACGCGATCGACCCGCTTCTCTCGGCCCTCCATATTCCCATTTTTTGCCAGTACCCTCGGTGAATTGTACATGAAACGCTGTTTTTTTGTTTTGTTTGGTTGTTTTGTTTTTAAACAACAACCACCTGCCCGGTATCCCACCCTGCTAACAAAACGTGTGTCGCATACTATGACGCAAATCCTCGTTGACAGAAATTTAAGATTTATTGTACACATTTTTACAGCATTGGAAAACATTAAGAATGTTTGTGTCATGTTTGTCCTCTTACAGAAAAACCATCTGAAAACAAAAAATATATTTCCCTCCCCCATCTTTTTCCATTCACAAACATTTTGGAAAAAGCTCCAGGGAGCCACTAGGGCGGCGCTAAAGAGCCGCATGCGGCTCTGGAGCCGCGGTTTGCCGACCCCCGAGCTAGACAAACAGGTGACGATAAATGTACGCGGTCTGGATTTTCAATGTTTTGGTTTGGATTTTCAAAAATGTATGCACATAAAAAGAAATCACCTTGGCGCATATACACGTTCAAAAATGAAATTTCTTGGTCTTGTGAAAAAAAACCCCATATAGAACAAGAATGGTCAAAAGTCAGGTCGTCACCTCAATATGCATGGTGGGCGTCGGGAGTTGCTGCAAGCATTTCTTGTAAAAGCTGCATCCAGAGTGTCCTTTCGTTCAGTTTGTCATGTGGGAGCTCGTCTTTGTGCCAAAGGGTTTCACAATCCAGAAGTGTCTAAAAGGGACAAGCTCTGTCAAAGTGGATCTGCATCCTCAACCTCGCAGGGAAGCTCAGAGCAGGTTCGGGCCATGTGGGTTGAAAGTTTCCGTGCTGTTGCTTTTAGTCAGACGTCACCCGATAGAGAGTGGACAGTCGGAGTACGTAAATGTTCCACTTTGGCTCGCTCGATATGTCGAGAAGTGACGGATGCTTCCTGACGGAAGCCGGCTGCTGCTTATTGCCTTGAGGAGGGGCGGTTGTGGGGGGGGGATCTGGGAATGTCAACCGAAGGTTTGGTCACAGGCATCAGGAAAGATAAATTTGCTAGTTAGCTGCCAAAATCAGCCCGCACCATATGATGTCAAGGACAAATTTGTTTGAAGCACCTTGGATTTAGTCTTAGATGGAATAGGAGTCGAAAATTAACCCTTTCATGGGCCGCGGTTACTGCAGTGGACAGCTCATCTTGTTATTAGGTTACAGGCTGCATGAAAGGGTTAAAATGCATGTCATGCAATTAAAAATTGACAAAAATTTACTCGTAATAGACGCCAACTGGAAAAAAAAATTGCCTGTAATGCCTAAAATAATTGCCTATCAATACCACAGCATGGGCGACGAAGCTTTTTTTTTTTTCCTATTAGACAAGGCAATGGTGTGACCAAATGAAGCTCCTCCCCTCACTTCAACATAGTTTATACTGGAAAGGTGACACCAAATCAAGACTTTGAGACATGGCGCACCACCGTATGTTCTCAAGTAAAGTGTTTTAAAAAAAATAAACGTTTTACAAATGAACTTCATTTTACCCTCGTGCACTGGTGTCAAACTCAAGGCAAGGGGGGGGCAGATCTGGCCCGCCACCTCATTTTATGTGGCCCGGGAAAGCAGCTCACACACGTCAATTTCCATGATCCTTTCTAAAATGCCAACCAAAATTTGAAATTCTTATATGTAATATATAGATTTTAAGCATTTTCTTGTTGACATACACCTCTTGATAGAACGAACGGCTTTCCAAGTGAAACAGTCACTAAAATGTGGCCTGCATCAAAAATGAGTTCAAACACCCCTGAGCTTGTGCAACAATTCAAAATACAGTATACGTATACCGAAAACTGAGGACAATATGGGGGTGGGGTGCAGGGGTGTTCTGCTATTTATAATCGGTGCAAATGTCATCATCTCCAACATGCTGACTCCTCATTACATTTCGTTCGAGTCAGAATGCGCCATATGGAAAGACATTCATTATGCAAAAAGTATATGAAATCCTTCAGGAGATTAAGCCCCCCCGGCCTCCTGCAATGTGATCTTGTCATTGCCAGGTAATCCTTTGTTTTCAGCAGGGTGGATAATTGATTCTTACCAATTTGTAAGAAGAGGATGGCGAGCGGTGATGATGATGATGATGATGATGATGATGATGGTGGTGGTGGTGAGGAGGGAGGAGGAGGCGATGATGAGCTTCCAATGGTCGGCCCAAGCGAGTTCTCTCCGCGGCAGATGATCATGCGCCTTGTAAACGGCCGCACGTCCCGGGATAATGACACGGCGAGGCGTGTTGGGCTTCTGCCGGATGGCGCTCCCGTCTGATGGCGCCGATGACCTAAAGATACGGGGGCCGCGGCATGGCTCCATTAGCTGGGGCGGCACGGAGGGAGGAAAAAAAAAAAGTAATCCAAAACAAGAGGGATAGTTTGAAATTAACAGTGATCTTGGTCAGCTCACAGCGAGCAGTGACTAATAGCTAACCCAGTGAGCCGCGATGGGAACGGAATACCAAATACTTTGTGGCTGTCCGAAAGTCGATTTTTCAGATAGGTGTGCCTGTATCCGAAAATGTGGAATACAGTGAAAAGGTGAGAATGCTCTTCAGAATTTGGACACTATTTTGATGAGCAGCCCAAGTTTGGCGCAACGGATGGTCTAAATCCGTGCAAGAGCTCGACTTTGCCCTTGTTGCTAAATCGTGGGCGGAGAAAAGTGTAAGGGTGGCGTTATGTAAATTATGCATCTTGTCAAAACACGGCAAAAGTCAGCAATGGCTCGCTCGTAGACACAAATTCTGAAATACGCGGATAAAAGAATCACTCTGTTGGGTTGGCAGGCACTCCGGAAAATAAGTGCCGGCAAGCAATTAAAAAGTCAATTCTACATAACAGGTCATGTTTAATATTCAGCTCTATTTTGTGGGTTCAAACTAACGGGTAGAGCAACCAGTAGGGAGAGAAAAAAAACGAAAAGACGGAAAGTCCAGCTATTCGTCAGAGCCGTTAGCTTCAACCTGTTGCTCTCCGCTAGCAAAGCGTGTACCGTAATTTCCGCACTATAGAGCGCACCTGATTATAAGCCGCACCCACTACATTTTAAGAGGAAAACCAATTTTGTACATACACAAGCCGCACCTGTATATAAGCCGCATGTGCTCACATTAAAACATGTAAACGTATTTACAAAGAAAGACGGTACACAGAGAGAGTTTTCAAAGTTTTAATAATATAACTTAACAATAATAATAATATAACTTTCTTCCCAAACGGTGCCTGTGACGCGGCAGTAAAACTGTAGCAACATGGTAACAACACGCTAGCAACAGAATAGCAACACAGTGTAACAGGTCTGGTAAAAGAACATACCGGTACTTCCTCCTGTGAACTGAAGCCATCGAAGTCACCGTCCTCAGTGTCGGAATTAAACAGTGTCATAAAGACCGGTCTTAATCTTACCTTTTCTACTCGAGCGCCCCTGGCGGCCGTTAGAAAAATTACATAAATTGGCCGCATCACTGTATAAGCCGCAGGGTTGAAAGTTCGGGAAAAAAGTAGCGGCTTATAGTCCGGAATTTACGGTAATTATTTCCCCTGATGCGCCCTGTGGACACATTGACCAACTAAAGCAGCGGAGAATGTCTCTCCTCCATCGGGATGGACTTTAAAAAAGAAACAAACGACAATCTTGCATTAAAATACTCACACAGAAAACGTCCGACTTCCAAGGTGTGTTCTCGAATTAGCATCACAAGTGTCTTCGAACGTCACTTGGCCTATTTTAAAGGGCGACATGTCATCGCTGTGCCGCTTGGTGACGCGGCGCATACGTACCACACCGATCACGGACCAGAGGAAGCAAAATGAGAGTTGTCTCGGGAGATTAGAAAAACGATTCTAGACAAGCGGTAAAGGCTTGTAAGACCATCTCCAGGAAGGCACCAAAATTTTGTCTGCGTGTTGAACCGTCATGAAAATGCAAGGGACACGTACAGTGAAACTCCTCTACAATGAAACCTACATGGGCAAAAATACCCCCTAGTGTGAAAACAATCTTCATGCATTAAAATAAAATTTGCTACAGCGAAAAACCCCCCGTTGTGAAAAAGTTCTTGCTGCAAACATGATTTCGTTGCAGAGGAGTTTCACTGTATTCTCAAACCAGTAGGCACTTCAGTACTTACATCTCAAACCTTGGTTTTAGTGCTTGCCAAAGCCTGCTCAAGCGGCGCTTTTCAAACTTTCAGCGCCTTAGTGGTTTTGGGTCGAGACGAGGATGCTCGACGGCTTATCTAAATGAGGCATAGTGGACGTGTGACATAATCACGTTGGAAAGGACGCAAGCGGCGTGCCAGGAACATTGCTCCTTGCAACTCCTGTGTGTTGCATTAGTGATGATTTAGCAAGAAGGCTCCTCGGGCCACCGGATTTGCTTCTCCTGAGACGTGGCCAAGTCCGGAAAAACCTGCCTGCCCCCCACCTCCAAAAATAAAAAAATAAAACGGGCCAGGGTGCACACAAATAAACAAAGACAAAACGCTTCACAGGCTGTTGTTCGTAACCTTCCACTCACAAAAATCCACCTCCTTTTCAGTTCCGCAAAAAATAAATATAGGTCATTCCAGGACTAAAAATGGCTCTCTGGGCCCGAGGCTTGCCAGAGCATGAAATAGACTTTACAGCACGTCCACCAAGAAACTTGTGCTTTTTTTTTTGGGTTGTTTTTGCCCATTTTTCATCCCGCCGCCGCGTCGCTGTAATCTTAACATATGGCGTCCACATTCGCCCCCGCTAACCGCACTCGCACCAGCCCGCCTCCGTTTTACCTTTTCGAATAAGATATCAGCAGTTTGCCAGGTTGTGGAATATGACAGGCGAGACGCGCGCACCCAGATAACATGTTTTGCGGAACACTCCGACAATGATACCCACCTCTGCCTTTCACACTTGTCCCGCGCTGATAAGCACCAAGTCGGGGGTGTGGATTTCAAAAATACGGCCTTGAAGAGCGGCATCGATTCGATGCAATTATTGCGTAATAACATGCTTGTACAAACTCGGCAAGATGAACTTTGACGACGGCAGGCAATTAAACATTTATGTACTATATGGGGTGGCCCGGTGCAGAGGTGCAGGGTTCCATTCCAGCTCCGGCCATCCTCTGTGTGGCATTCGCATGTTCTCCCCGCGCCTGCGTGGGTTTTCTGCGGGTGCTCCGGTTTCCTCCCACATTCCCAAAACATGAGTGGCATATGAATAGCACACTCTAAATTGTCCCTTAGTGTGAGTGTGAGCGCGGATGGTTGTTCGTCTCTGTGTGCCGTGTGATTGGCTGGCAACCGGTTCAGGGTGTCCCCGCCTACTGCCCCAAGACAGCCTGGATAGGCTCCAGCACACCCCACAACCTTTGTGAGGATAAAGCGGATCGGAAAATGGAAAAAACAGATTAAAAAATGGATGTACTATACGGTGGTGGGATGTACCAAAGTACTCAGTAACCTATGTTCCTTTACTTGAGTATTTTCTGGACTTTTTACTTTTATTCACTTCACTACATTACATTTGAAAACACTCTGGCAGCATTCAGAGGATTTTTAGTTATTTTTTTTAGCAATTTTTTTTTCACCAAACATGGCATCATTTATGGCATATTATTCTACATAAGTAGCATGTGAGTGCTTATCCCACCAAAATGAATCAGACACATTCCCACCAATCCTATGAATGCAACTCAGCACATTTTCTTTCTTTTTTTGGGGGATCAAACCCCCGGTGTAGTGAAGTTAAAACACATATTTGACGCAAAGTCAAACCCGACCAAACCATGTTTGAGATGTACAAACAAGGAGATTGTTATCACGCTTGCGTTGCGAAATACGCGTTGCCATCTGTTGAAACCTTTTTACACAACATCCAAAACGGCGGCCAAAAGTGAACACACAAGATGACGCTCTTGGAAAAGAGAAACAAGAGGCAGGAGTGACTCACGAGCACTAGAGGAACGGCAGCGTCGGACTTATTTGTCTTAAAAGCAAGAAGGGTGTACCTAAAGCTTGGGGTTAATAAAAAAATAAAAATAAAAAAAGAATTCATCCAAGAGTCATTCAAAACCGAATCGTACAAAAACGTGGCGTACTCAAACCGATGTTGTACTTGGAACGCTTACAAAAATAAAGAATTACGGGAAGGGGATTTGACAGTTTTACCGTAAAT
The DNA here is from genome assembly GCA_026261675.1 of Hippocampus mohnikei. Lineage (NCBI taxonomy): Eukaryota > Metazoa > Chordata > Actinopteri > Syngnathiformes > Syngnathidae > Hippocampus > Hippocampus mohnikei. Next base: position 518,814 of record JAKGUB010000342.1, on the reverse strand, counting down.
TCCGGACTATAAGCCGCTACTTTTTTCCCCAAACTTTCAACCCTGAGGCTCATTCAGTGATGCGGCCAATTTATATAATTTTTCTAACGGCCGCCAGGAGCGCTCAAGTAGAAAAGGTAAGATTAAGACCGGTGGAATATATGCGTCGAGGAAGACTGCAACTTCTTGTCTTGTGCATAAATTAAATTAGCGTGAACATACCCTCATCATGGAAAATGCAAAAAGAAAGGCATTTACCAGACCTGTTATACTGTGTTGCTATTCTGTTGCTAGCGTGTTGTTACCATGTTGCTACCGTTTTACTGCCGCGTCACAGGCACCGTTTGTGAAGAAAGTTATATTATTATTATTGTTAAGTTATATGATTAAAACTTTGAAAACTCTGTGTACCGTCTTTCTTTGTAAATATGTTTACATGTTTTAATGTGGGCACATGTGGCTTATATACAGGTGCGGCTTGTGTATGTACAAAATTGGTTTTCCTCTAAAAATGTAGTGGGTGCGGCTTATAATCAGGTGCGATCTATAGTGCGGAAATTACGGTACATGACTGTGTCCTTTAGAATTTGTTTTAACTTTACAACGGGGGAAAAAAATGGCATTTTTTTGGGGGTTTGGGTGCTAAGGTAACGATTATATCACCGCACTAATATTTTGTCCCACCCCTTGTGCTAATATCTACCAAACCTGCAGCTAAAACTGTGTCAACGGGGACATTTTCGCAGCTCTATTCGCTTTCCACACACTCAGCAAACTCTCAAATTATTATTATTTTTTTTCGTCTTTCCAAGCATTCTCGCCTCCCCAAGTCTTGATGTGTAAAAACTATCATGACCGCGTCTGAAAATGGCCTCATGTTTATTTAAACCTCAAGGGCAGAGACGGGGGGTGCGCGTCTGTGGTGTTTTCTTACATCCAGCCAGCCGAGCCTGGAGCCATTCATCAGGCCAGTCCAGGATTTTAAAGACTTCGGGGGCTGCAGTAGGGGGGGAGGTTGGTGGGAACGGCGCTCACCGCACAGGGTGTGACGTCATGCAAAGTACCGCAAACCAAAGGGTGTGTCCAATAGAGGAAATTACAGGACGGGAAGGGAAAGAAAAAAAAAAGTGTCCTTTTCTTTCCGTGAGAAATAAGTTGAAACGTCAAAGACCACACAATGACTGATAGCTTTGATTTGAAAAAGTCTACACACCCTTGTTCAAACGGCAGCCTTTGAGAGGCTCGGGGAAAAGAAATAAATAACTGAGAATGCGGTTGCACGCCTGTCCACACCCGCGTATGAGCGAGGCCGTTTTCTGTGGTCAGATTCGAATGATAATTATAGTCATGTAAAACGGGAGTCAGCGCACATTTGCTATCGCTTAAAAGTGCCACTGATCAACCTCAAATGAAGTTCAGATGTTCTAGTCGGCTTTTCCAGACTCATTTTTATTTATTTTTTTTGCCTTCCGTCAAGACACCGAAAGCTTTTGTGATTTTGTGACTTCAAACTGTTAATAATTCCCGTCAACTTGGGGGGAGGGTCGAATAGATTTGGAAAAAATATGTTATGCTCCCAACAAAACGAGGTTTGGTGGCCAAGTCGTGTTTTTTAAATTCGATCCGATGTTAGCGCTTTGTGTTCGGGCTTGGAAGGCCAAAAATAGGAAAAGCCTTGGAGAACGGACATCTTAACTTGAATTGGGTGCAATTTAATCAAATTTAATTCTTCATGTTTCAATTGCATTCATTGCCTTTTTCGGTGCAGAATTTTCGATTCCTTGCTTTCAAACGTATTTTTAGAGTGACTTTCACCTTTAGTCTGAACACATTATGCAACTGAGCTGAATTACAAACGGGCACATCTCCAGTTATTAAAGGGTGTGCACACTTGTGCAACTACTATGGAACAAAACAAAAAATATATATGTATATTTTTTCAATTGAGTCTTACATCGCATTAATGGTGAAAACGTGAAACGGTTCAAGGAGTCATTTTTGAAGATCACAATTTTTTTTTTTAACAGGGGTGTGTAGACTTTCTATATCATCTGTACACTCTTTGGAATTGCGATGTGAAAAAAAAAAAAGGAATTCACAGGGTTCCCGATTTGCTATTAAAACACTCCACACAGTCTGGCTAAAAAAAACGGTCTTGTGCGTAAACAACAGGCGGATCTCGGCCAAAAGGAGCCTAAGATGAGAAAGATCAAAAACAGGAGGAGGAGGAAGGAATTCCAGCCAATATCGGACTCTGTGGAGCCAATTTTAGCGTGAAGCACGGGGGCCAGAATGCTCCGACTGGAACGTGGTGTCAAAATAACTCTCAGGACAGACTGAAGAAGAGCGCAAACACAGGTGTATCGTTGTCTATATAGATATAGATATCTTCTTTTATTTCAATAATTAAACCCACTAAAAGTTGTTCAGTACAACTTTTCAATGAAAGGCACAGGAACAATCAGACAAGGCTGATAGAATATTACTCCAAAGGAAATGGGACAGTACAAAAGTCGACAGTTAAGTCACGCACGTACAAACTCCTCGTGACGACGGTTAACGGATCGGAACACAACAAAGAGGCCATTTTCCAAAAAGCCAGGAGCCAAACTATTCGTGTTTTTTTTTAAATCCCCTTTTGTATTGCTTTTCCCAGACGCGGGTGACCACGCTACGCGACACTGCGCAGCGCACATCCGATTGGCAAAATCGCGAGGAATGACAAACGAGGCGGATCGGGCGACAACGTGGAGCAAATTATCAAAAGTCTTTACGAGAGATTTTTGCTTACAGTGAAGATGGCAAAACAAAAAAAACCCTTAAAAAATGCCGACAGGGATACCGCACAGGACTCCAGATTTGGGACGACCTCCAAAGGTGTTGCTGTTTTGGTTAGCAGCTGGCTTTTTACACGGGACGAATCGAGTCGACGGATTGAACTATGAACTCTTTCACTCCCAAAGACGTTTTTAAACGTCTTTTCAGACTTAATCCAGAATTGGCTGGTACTGACTGAGTTAATGGCCACTAATTGCGGAAATGGTCAAACAAAAACGTTCCTCGGATGATAACAAGCGCATGAGGACACCGTTACTTGGCGCTGTTTTCTCCTGTACCTTCGGCCTCTTTGGTACGTCGGCTTAATCGTCACAGAAGTTATCTTTTCCTACGTGGGTAACCTGTTGTTCTCGCTGGTTCCTATGAACAAAAGGTGGGAGGGGGAAAAAAAAAAGATGATTGCCACCACAACAATAAAAGACCCTGAAAATGACGCGACTGATTGGAGCAGCGGACGATTGCCGAGTCATCCGAACCGTCACATGGGGGGGGTGCCCTCCTCAATTCCACCCGACAGCCGGAGAGTCACGCTACCTCCGCATTCTCCCTCCGTGGCATGCTACTGAGGCAAAAAAAAATATCATAATGGAATCAAGATCGGCGGTGCGGCAAAAATGTAAATGCGCACATCCATTTAAATCTCGCCATGAAAAAAAAAAAAATAGAAAGGATAGCTCCCGCGGGCAAACTTTCATAGGTGTTCGATTCAATGTTGTCATGAGACGCGATGATGAAATGAGGCAGCAAGACGAGGGATGCATGTGTTTGCGTGGTGGTGGTGGTGGTTGGGGGAGGGGGGGTGTCGGGGTCAGCGCCGCTCGGTCGCACACGTTGCGTTAGCCTGCGAGCAAAATGTCGCTCAGAGCCCGCCCCCTTTCCTTTCATATGGGCGCAACCATCCGAGGAGGTTGCTCCTCATTCCTATCCTGACACTCCCGGCAAATGCCCGCTCGTGGACGACTCCTCAAAAGTCAGTCAGTCCATAAAACCGATGGGGTCTTCTTCCTAAGGCAGGAATTCGGGACCTGCCCCCTGTGCAAAAAGGGGAGCTAATGACATCAAGGATCGCAAGAGTTCGGAGCTGTTCAGTGCGCTCGGGATCCAGTCCTTCCAAGCGTCGGGCTGACGCCAAACTCCGTCGATTACCTGGCGGGCGAGGAGGCGGCTGACAGCCGCGTGAGGTACTCGCGCAGTTCTTTCGCCGCCTGGAAGCGGCCGTAGCGCTTCTTGGGCTTGGTGCACTCGTCCAGCAGGGCCTCCAGCTGGCCATCTTTGGCTATGTGGGCGGGCGGATGGTGGAGGAGGCCCCCGGTGGTGCCTCGCCACGTGGCGTAGCGGGACAGCAGGTTCTGACACACGGCGTAGTAGTTGTGGTCCACGGTCACCCGGGAGCAGAGGGAGTCCTTGGAGAATGACAGGCAGGCCTCCCGGTCGCACTCCTCAAAGCGGCTCTCGTACCACACGTCGTAGTTTTCGGGCTTGTCTGCAGGGAGGAGGGGGGGTGGGAGGGGGCAAAGACATGTTGCTATGACAACACAATTCCTTGCAAGTGGGCAGGAGGTTATTTTTCCGTCCGGCAATTTTTGATACCTGCTGTTTTGTTAGACTCTCAACTCACCATTCAAAAATAAATACAATATATATTTTTTTAATGTAAGAAAACAAATCAAAATCAAACATATTTTTAAAATGTAAGAAAATAAATAAAATTACAATCAAAAATATTTTTAAAATGCAAGAAAATAAATACAATAAAAATCAAAAATATTTTTAAAATGTAAGAAAATGAATAAAATCAAAATTAAAAAATATTTTTAAAATGTAAAAAATAAAAGAAAATCTATAATCCTGCTCGTCACATGTAACAATAACAACTATATACAAAACACAATCGCAATTCTGGTTTAAACTGAAAAATTCCTGTTTCACTACCCAGGTATAGAGTTTAAATGTTGGGTCCGAAGGTTGTTATGTGAGGTCAAACCCCCCCCGGATCTGATCCTGGATGCATATTTGTGCAGCTAACGTATGTAAGACGAATCCAATTAGCACACGCCAGAAGCGGCGATGTCGACACGGCTTCACCCGAATGCGTTACGAGATTTGGTTGCAATCCAGCTCCAACGTGGACAATCCCATTTCACATTTTCACAAATCTCTCAAATCTTACGTGCATACAGCAGGACCACGTTTGGAAAGTGCCGTGGGGCAGGAGGAGTCTGAAGGTGAACTTTATCGCAGTCAAATTTCTTGGCCACAGTTTGTCCTTACACAGGATGATTTATTTTTTTTAACAACTATGCCAACTGTCATATACAAATGTATTATAGATTAATTCAAATATATCCATCTGTTCAAGTAGAAAGCATCTATCAAAATTGAGGATGCAAATTTTAAAAAAGGAGCTGAGGGGGGTGCGGTGCATGCTTTCCAGACTCCAAAGAGAGAAACCGGGAACGAGATTTCATCCCACACAGCCAAACAACTCATCTAACCTTTTCATTTGGCACAAACGCGCCACACGCTCAAGATTGATCAAGCAAATCAACATTCTGATTTGGGGGGTGGGGTGGGGGTGGGGGTGCTCCGAGAAAATAAGGGGTGGGAGTTGGGAGTACCCACCAGAGGATGCAAAAACTTACTCGGGGCTTCGGTGTTAATGCACTTCTGCTCCGGCTCATCGCGGCAACTCAATGAAACCATCGAGTGCTGCCCTGCAAGGAAATGAGTCCACGTGTGCACCCTTTCCTCCCGCAAAATAGAAGGGGGCTGGAGGGGGGGGGGCATCAACATCCATCAGTGAGCTTTGATTAAGATGGATCGCCTCGCATGCGAGGGTGACAGACACACAATCCGCACGGTCACTCACACACACACAAATCAAAATGTGCGCTCAAGCACCCAGGTGAGGTGACATCAATTAACGTTTCCGAAGCAGCTCCTCGCCGCTGATTGACGGACGGCATCAAGGCAACATACCATTCCTCTTCGCCCCACACACACACACACACACACACACACACACACACACACACACACACACACACACACACACACACACACACACACACACACACACACACACACACACACACACACAAAGCCGAATGACAGATTGTATAAAAAGACGACAAAAAGGTGCTTCTCAAGGATGAAACTGAGCTCAGAGCACATACACACACACAAAGAAAAATAAAAACAGGGGCTGGATCTCATAAGAGAATGCAAAAGAATGCTCATCGTTTGCTTTTGTTCGGCTGAGACGGCGGGGCTGCGAGGGTGACGAAAACGTACAGCTCCAAAAAGTGGATAAAACTGATTTGGTGTCAAAAAGGATGGGAGAACATGCGAGGTTTGCATGGTCGGTCGCGTCGTCGCTCTTATTTTATTTATTGCCTTGTCACTGGGGTGGTCACCTTCACAATAGGAAACTTAAAAGGTCCTGGGGGGCAGGGAAGTTAAAAAAAAAAAAAAAAAAGACCTTCCAGGTCGTTTGGGCTACATTAACCCTTTGAGGGACAGCGGTTACTACAGTGGACAGTTTATCATGTTATCGGGTTACAGGGTGCATGAAAGGGTCAAGATGGATTCTACTTTTGGAGGGTTAGAAATTGATTCCTCTTCCGGCTTCCAAACTCAGCCAGTTCCATTATTTCCACCATCTGCAAGCACCACGAGTGCGTTACTTAAGATCCAGTCAAGACATGCCGTAAATGTACTCCGTGACTTTTATGACCGTATTTTCTGCATTACAAGGCGCAACTAAAAGCATTCGATTTTCCCAAAAGCTGACAGTGCGCCCTATAATCCGATGCGCTTTGTGAATGGCGTTACACAGTCCCTTTCTATTCCCTATTGAGTTGCTTCCCTGTTTGCATTCCTATGCCACCTAGTGGTGATTATTAGCAGCAACCAATTGTAACCCAGAAGGGTTCTGCTTAGCGCAGCCATTATGAAACGAAGATAAAATACCCAAATCTGACGAAACAAAGGAAGGAGGAGACAAGCAAGACTTCGAAGGATATTTTAGCTCCTTGTGGATGTGAGCCCACGAGGTTGGTGTGCCGTTTTTGTTGAATCAATTGTCCTCATAACATTTGTCTTTCATTCGTTGTTTTTAATGCCATTTGTATTTATATGGTTTCATGTCCCTGTTTGTGACCAGTTCTGCATGGCTTTGCTCTATATAAAGTTGTATTGTATTGCATTCCTTTTAGCACAGCTCCATCTAGTGGATGTATAGCGCAACCGCATCCATTATTGTCTATGCACCTTATAATGTGGTGTGCCCTACATATGAAAACCGTTTTAAAATAGGCCCTTCATTGAAGGTGCGCCTTATAATCCGAAGCGCCTTATAGTGCAGAAAATACGGTACATTTATTTCCAAGCATGTTGCTATTAGTATCGACAACCTAATCATAAAATTCAGACGTATGGAGGTGGTGAGTTGGAAACAAGGACCCCGACAGAGGCTCCGGGAAGAAACCACGCAGGGTACAGGGACATATCAACTCCACACAATTGGAACCCACAACCTCTGCACTGTTAGGCAGATGCGCTAAGCAGTCTAGCACCAAGATCGTCAGAATGCCTGCACGTCAAAGTTTAACAAAGAAAAAATAACTGGTAAATGCCTAGATACAAATATAAAAAATACTTTTTGGACTTGCTAGTGTGGCGGCACATTAGGTTGCTCATTAGCCTTTGGACTCAAGTCTCCAAAGCCTCATGAGGTCAAACACGGGTTTGATTTGCAAATCAACTGGCCTCACTTTAAACGAATGAGACTCAATCACCAGACACTTTTGACGTCGGACATCTTGTGTCTTGCTTTGAGCAAATGTCCTACCACCTCCCGCCCGACATGCGCCGGCAAACTCTTGAAACTGATCACCACCGGCGCCGCTTGCGAAGGCTTCCTCCATGCTGAGCCTCGACACTTGCCGCACGCAAACCGACACAATGGACGGCCCCCATAAACACTCTGGACGCGCTGGCCCCGCCGGGGGTAAGCAGCTTTTGAGTTGTCAAGCTCTCAGTATCTGCCAGACAGAGAGCGTCAAGAGGCAGAATTGCATTTTAAGGCAAGTAAAAGACAGCGTGACAACACGGGGAACTTTCAGCTATCGGCTATGAAACAAATACACGAACAACGGGGAGAATGTGGTGGTTCAAAGTGATCATCAGGACCAATTCATCTTATTATCTGTAAAGGTATATAGAATAAAAGTGCCCCCTCGCTCTCTCTGAGCGATGCACGAAACCCAGACAACACTTCATATCTGTCACGGGGGAGCCTTAGCATCTCGCGACGCAAAACAGTCCATCACTGTAATAGGATTTTTGGGGGGAGAAATTGACGAATCAAAAACAAGTGGCTTGGTGGTCCTCCCTTTCTGTGAAGCAGCAGCTCCGGCGAGGGCTCGGGATCTGTCACGCACGACGTGTGATGCATCGCTGCGTCCTTGTTATGAGGTTGACTTCACGAAAGTGGGAGTTTAGGGGACTGCTCGTTATCGCGACCGTCTTTGCTTTGATGGGGGCGTTGAGGGCAAAAGAAGCGCATGGGGATGGATGAGGATATTCATAAAAGACGAGGTTTGGACTAGGCAACAGTACTCTCTGGAGACGTTGCGGAACAGCTTCGGCCTCCAATTCGAAACTTAATAGGTCGCACACACACAGTAGAGTGCCGCGTTTTACATGGCGCGCAAGCTGTGGTCTGTGCGTGATTGATTTGGGATTTTTTTTTTTCACGCCCAGTTGATTGCAGTGGTACCTTTTTAACTACAACATTTTGTAAGCAGAGACGTGTTTTCCATATAAATGCCCTAATCCGTTCCTAGCCTCCTCAAAATTCAGACAAATGTTTTCGAAAGCATAAAAATGCATCCAAATATGTAACAAACACATGTTACAATTAGATTATTGCACAACAAATGAGAGTTGTACATAATGTAAACAACAAAGAATAGATTAAAGAATAAAAATGGTCATTTAACTTTTAACTGCATGCTCGTCATTTTTTTTTTGCCCTCTTTAGTTCATGTTCTCTCTCAAAAGTGGTTTTTGCCTGGCGTTTTGTAAAGAACTCATCCAAAGACGTTGGCTTTTGTCCGCTTTTAACAATCCTTCGAAAATGTCCAAGGCAAACATCAGCATAGTGAGCGATTGCTAGACTGGTGAATACTTTTTCCGGGTGATTCACATTTACGTAAAACTATCGGATCGCCTCATGGCCTGAGGGGCGAATGACGAGGACGCTGCATAGACACTCATCTAGTTATCTACGCACACAGACACATTCGGTAGAGGTCCATCTTAGCCAATAGGATGCCAGGAAGATGCTCGGTAATAGCCAATGGCAGAGCAGCTTTAAGTATGTTGCGTTCAGGAGACTCTGAGCCGCGTGTATTTTTGCCTTTGGCATCTTGAAATTTATTTCATAACAAGAAGCAATATTTTCCTGTTGAGGCGTTTCGTAACTTGAAAATTTCGTATGAGAAAGTTTCCAAACTACAGATACCACTCTATGAGTTTTAGTTGAGTGACATTTTCAACACGTTAGAATAGGTTGCTAACGCTTCCACATAGCGAGCATTGCCCATGGTAACCGAAGCAACCAACACATGTCATGAAAGTGATGATACTCACTCTGCTTGATCAGTCGCTTGTCGGCCACGAGAACGTTCTCGGCGTCGACGACGATAACCTTTCCGTCGCGGGGGCCGACCGCAAAGTTGTCGAAGCTGACGTCGAGCAGGTAGAGGGCAAACTCGAAGTCGTTGTTGGTCAGCTGCTCGGCGATGTCCATCAGCTGCCGCGCCAGGTCCACGCGCTTCTCCCAGGGCGCGTTGTAGTAGCTCCACAGCTCCTCGCCCACGTAGTTGACGGCCACCACCCGCCCGCACGCCCCGAGGTACTTGGCGAAAGGCCAGCCTTCGTCTGATGGAAAGCTCTGGAAAACGACAAACAGAGATGACAGCTCTAGTTTAAACGCAGACCACAAAAGTTTCTCACCGACGGCAAGCATAAGTTTAATTTGCAAAATAAAACGGGTTTCCCTCGAACAAAGGCACAGAGGGAATAATCCCCAGACATCAAACACCGAGTTGCCGTGCAGCCTTGGGTAACATTTGATAACGGCGGCCTAAGCAGAAGATTTGAAAATCTGGCAAAAGGAGTGCGCGAAACAGAGCCAGCGCAGGGCTACAGCGGATTAAATCTAATAGAGAATGAGCCGGCTTGCGTTGGAAGCCCTAAAGCGATGAGCCGATATCTGCTTCTGCCTGCGATTGCAGAAAAACGGATAGGTTGAGTTGCGGCAGCCCAAGGTTTGCGTCGTCATTGTGTGTGCTGCATCTTGTTTGCCTCACTGCATTCATGCGGCTTGGACAGCCCAAGACGACGACCCCGTCTCGTGCAGGGTGAGCCTGATGAATAATTGCACGGACATACTCTCCCACAAGGGTGAAGGCTCGCCCACAACTTCACTGCCATCGTACCTGACTGACTGGAAAATGACGTATGCAGCGTGTGCAAAAGCACATAATCCAGTTCCAGCGACAATTTCATCCCGATGAAAAAGTGTCGCAAAAATCAGAGGACTTCAGACTGCCCTTAAATAATGCCACTTTGCCCCTAAAATTTGGGACAGGGCAATGAAAGTCACATCAGCCATAAAATGCATAATAAAGAAGTAAAAAAAAAAATATCAGGCACTTTTAGGGGGGGAAATGTATTTGATAAAAGCCAACACCAAGAACAGACATGTCATCTTGAAAGGCAATTTTAAATAAAAATAGAGAACAGGCTAAATCAGTGTACGATATGCTAACGTTACATGACGCATAAACGGCGAACTGAGAACGTGCCTGGTATGTTCACCTAACATATTATTCAGATAACTATAGCATAAAGAACATGCTAACAAGTTTAGCAAACCATCGGTGTCACTCCAAAATCACTAAATTCGACGAAATCTTCATCCTCGCCGTCAATTTTGAGCCACCAATTCTGGAGGTAGAAGATTATAAAACGCAAGAGGGCGTTTTAATGTGGAAATAATGTGAAATAATAATAATAATTTCATACATAAATCCGTCCAGAGTATAAGTCGCACCAAAACTGAAAAAACAATTATACTCCGGAAAATACGGTACTCGTGCACATGTGACCAATAAATTTTCAGGGATTTTTTGGTCTTAATTCATTAATGGATGGATGGATGGATCTTTATTGTCATTACACTTTCGTGCAACGAAACATCACTTAACAGGCACGCTCCGCACAAGAAACATGAAAAAAACAATGACGAACATGGGATACAGTGCAAAGGGCCTGTCGGTACTCGCTGTAAAGCGCCCTGAGATCTTAGTTAGAAAGGAAACCACTAGAGGAGGGGAGGGGTAAAAAAAAAACACGCTCGAACTATACTCTTCTGAGGATAATTAGAGTACTAGGAGAAAAAAAATACCCAAGCACATTTAACAAGCATATGACAATTACAACAAGTCACAAGACATAACATATAATGAGGGGATGGATGGAAAGGCGATGTTGCTGCCGAGTTCCACGCTTGCACCTAAGTAATATACTAAAAAAGCAGATATGAATATTTTAGTCTATTTATAATTCGTGCGCACCCCTGGGTATGGAAATGTAATTTCAGGGGTGTGCACGAGATGCTAACTACAAAATACAGGGATGTAAATGTAATGTGTAAATGTAATGTAGGGATCCCGAGCCCTGATCTATGGTTCTCACAACAAAGACCGTGTTGATGCAAATTGATTTCCAAGGCAATGTACCGAATCGCAGTTTTGTTGCAAATATTCTCCATGAGCCGCTAACACATGCTGCGCCCAAAACACTGCCTTGTCATTAGAGCCCGATTATAATTTCAAAGCAGTTGAGGGTTTAAGCGAGGCTCTAGTTTTAATGGGAAAAAAAAAAAACAGACGCCACTAACATGTTGGTGTATCGCTTTCAGGAACAAACTTCAATTGCAATAAAGGGCCGATTTCTCCGGGTGTATCATGTCCCGGAAAGGAAGCTTAATAACCGGCGGCAACTTCCTATGTAACGAAGACCGCAAAAGGCCGCTTGCTTGCTCCTGCCAAGGCGGCCGCCACACAGAGTGACAGTGGAGGAAGGGGGGTAGGGAAACTCGTGTTTCCGAATGCCGAAACCCGATAGCGTTGGTGAAATGTCAGGGAACGCGCCGTGTCACTGCCGGCAAGGTGTGAACTACTCCTGACCGCTGTGTCACGCTGTCACCGGAGGTAACGCGACGCTCCGGCGGCTTTATCGCTGCCCGCAACGAGGCTTTTACATATGCATGGCAAGCTCACATTAAACATTGACGACAGACAAATTATTTATGACGTATATGGTTATTCTCACCGATGGCTGCACACCCGACAGCTTGGAGAAGTTAATGCATGACCACAAAAAAAAATTAAATAAAAACTAGGCTCCAGTTGGTTGGATTGAGGCTGATACAACACTTTTCTCCAACTCTGAAGCCATCCATGAAGTTGAACATGCGCAACAGCCACATTCTGTTCCGTTTCGAAACCGTTCCAGATGAACTCTGGTGTTGGGGCCCCGGGATCAAATTCTAGGGAACTAATTGGAAATTAACCCTTTCCTGCACCCTGGAACTGCAACCTGATGACAACGATAAGCCGTCCACTATCGTGACCGCTGTCCCGGAAAGGGTTCAGGATACGTGCTTCCAATTTTTATTATGTTCCAAGTTATCCCCTTTTTCAAATGACCTCAACTCCAAAAGAATGGAATGTCATCGGAAACTGAGCCCGCCGTGTGCCAAAGAAAAACATATGCCGGCGAGGAGGAAGCAGAAAGTTTTACGCACAAAGTCCATCCATCCATCCATTTTCCGATCGGCCTTACCCTCACAAGGGTTGCGGGGCGTACTGGAGCTTATCCCAGCCGTCTTCGGGCAGTCGGCAGGGGACACCCTGAACCGGTTGCCAGCCAATCGCAGGGCACACAGAGACGATCTGAGCTCACACTCACACCTCGGGACAATTTTGAGTGTTCAGTCTATCATGCATGTTTTTGGAATGTGGGAGGAAGCCGGAGTACCCGGAGAAAACCCACGCAGGCCCGGGGAGAACATGCAAACTCCACACAGGAAGGCCGGAGCCGGGATCAAACCCACACTGGAATCAAACCCACCTCTACACTGTGAGTTCGATGCGCTAACCACTCAAACACCGACCGGGCCGTATGCGCTAAGTCTCCAAAGTTTCGTGCTTCAAATTAGAATCGATACGAGCGAGCTTGTTGCAGCGGCGCTAACCGCTCTTCCAGCATTGACTGGGTTGAAATCTGTGAAGTGAACTCATGTTATACTTCTGACACACACACACACACACACACACACACACACACACACACACACACACACACACACACACACACACACACACACACACACACACACACAAACGGAGCCCATCCGCCGGTATTTTGTTCCGATTAGCGCGACCAAAATAGATCCAAAACCACAAGGGGGAGGACAGGGACAAGTTGCATGCTGTGCAGCCTCGGCTGAATAGTTTCCCAGAGGAAAGCCAATCAATTGTGGGCACAGGCTAAAATTGTGTCCAGGAAGCACAATTGGCCTCAAGCAGCCTGTCAACTCGGCTTGGCCTTGTCGTCCTCTCTTGTCTTTGGCAAGGACTCATTCCAAATTCTACTCTTACTTTTGGGTTAATAGCCGCCCCTCCCTCAACAACTTTGTGCATTCTGGAAATTGACAGCCAAGTGTAACGGGACGAAGCTTAAACGTGCACAGCTTTTGTTCCAGCTTGGTAAAAGAAACATTTCCAGATACCAGAAGAATTTCAAATTGGGAGACCAAAAGAGGGCTAAATATCTAAAATGGCTTTCGAAAACGGACAAAGTGGGTATGGAACGATTAAATCGAAGCTGGATGATTTGGCTTGTACAGCCTTATAAGACCCGCCTTGTTTGACCCAAATCCAAACCTTGGATCGATGCAACTCTAAGCAGCTCTCAAAACTTAGCCTGTCCAATGTGATGGCTAAACCGGCTTTTGGGGGGCATCCTCCCAACCCCTGGAGCCAGGTTGGAGAGATGAGACAAGAATGGAGGAAGCGCGTAAACCAGCAGAGACCTGCTTGCTCAACGCTATCTCCCCTCTTTTGTTGTCAGGTTGCAGCCTGAACGGGTGGAAGAGTAGAGCGCCGGAAGCTTGGGGCGGTGGGGGTGGGGGGTGTATGGTGGTACGGGTAGGAAAAGGATGATTACCCCGAGGCTGCTTTCAGACTTACTGTCGGTGTCTGTTATGAGAAGGCCTTGATGTCTTTCGCCGCTCGGATCGCCTATTCTGAACCTCGACGGCGCTCATTCAACACGCCGACGGCTCCCGGGTGTTGTGCGTCAATTACCGGGGTCTTCACGACTCCTATGTGGGTGGTGTTTTCAATGAGCCGCTTAGATTGAAATCTGAAAAAGCAAATTGGGCTGAAGACGAGGCCGACTGACTACCAGGGGGGGTAAAAGACTCGACTTGCTATTGTGTGTGTCCCCACCAATCATTTCACCCGGTGCTCTTTGATTATTCTGGTTATTCTGCAAGAAGCCGTTCCCCGTCTCAATGAAGTGTTGAGGGGTGAAGAGGGGGGAGAAAAAAAATGAGTTGAAGACACTACTGTGCTATCTCCGAGCAGAATCGGGAAGTTTTCGGTGGGAGCGCACAGGTGGTCAATGATAACATTTGCCTCTGCTGGTGACGCAACGCAACTTGGTAAAAGTGCAAATACTGGCAACGACGGATCGCGGCGACTCGTAAGAAAACCTTCCCGAACAGGCTCAATGCTGGGAAAATCGAGTCAGAAAGGGCGAGATCTGTTATCATAAATCTGTTGCAGCTGTTGTCATCAACTCATTTGATTGGCATATGATGGCAGTTGCGAATCGTTTGTCATAAGTTTAACAAGGACGTGGGGGGATAAATACAGTGAAACTCCTCTACAACGAAATCATGTTTGCAGCAAGACATTTTTCACAACAGGGGGTTTTTCACTGTAGCAAATTTGATCTCAGATGTAAATGCGCGCGCACGCAAACACACACACACACACAAAATTACGAAATTTACAATCAGAATTCACTTACATCAATTTCTTGAATAATGTCTTTTATTTTGCTTCCCCCGTCTTTCATTTTGATCACTTTTACCCTCTCTTCCAGCGTCAGAGCTCTTCTTGTCTTAGCTGCTTGACATCCAAAGGTCTGTTTTGTAGCCATTTTAGCAATGCAACGTTCTTGCTGCGTCTGAAACTCACAAGAACAAATACTTCCTGGACTACTGCGCATGTGCAAACCAGTGTGGTGGCTGCTGTTGCCGTTTCCAAACAAAGCAGGAGAGGTCGCTGTTGGATTAGACTTTGTTGTAGAGAATCTTGTCACAAGGCAAGAGCAGAGAAAAAGATTTCGTATAACGCAACAGGTTTTTTTTTGTTGTTTTATGGGGGGCAGCAAAGTGGGAATGGTGTTAATGCATCAAGATTTTTTCACACTAGGGGGTATGTTCGCCCATGTGGGTTTCGTTGTCGAGGAGTTTCACTGTAAATAAATACAAAACAAGAAACCTCTATACAAAATGGACAGATTGCCTGGTACGATTTCCAACCGCAAGCTCAAGTATTGTTAGAACCGTAACAAACACGGCTGCCAAACACAAACACACACACGTGCACACACACAAGCATGTTCTTATTGCAGGTGACCTCCCAGTGACTTCCAAGCCCAGCTCTACTAATCTAATGTAGAAGGTAGAGCTGGTGCACAACAGCAGCATTGAGTGGGGATGTGTGTGCTTTCCGCCGGCCTCCCTTTAATGCAACAGACACACTGGCGTCCTCCCAGGGGGGAGCCAGAGGGGGGGAGCTGAAATGAAAACGGGGCCACGGACAAACGGTCAGCCTCGGGAGGAGAAAGAGGATGAAACGAAGAGAGCGAGCGGGACGGCGAGCGCACACACCTGCGGCCTGACATCCGCCGACAAAGACGTGCCCCCTTCCACTGGACAACTTGGGGGAGGGCACGGCCGTGCGCGCTGGACTTCCAAAGAGGCTCTTTGTTGTGTCGACGTGAAACTGTATTCCACCGCATGTGAATGGGGGGGTTGCAACGTGACCAGGGCTGATAACAACCTCTTTTCAGGGGCCGAGTAAACATCGGCGGCTCCCAAGATATTGCCCTGGCTACCCGGCAAGAACATTTGGTCAATCAAACAGGCCACATACACGCAAGTGAGCAAATACTGTGGCTCGGAGCTGTATTTAGACATGAAAGCTTCATTAAAAAAAAATAAGTAGCTACGAAGAGGAAATTAACGTATTTTCCGGATTATAAATCAGTTTGTTTTTTGAATAATCTGCGCCTTTTACTCTGGAGCGACTTGTGTGAAATTGTTATTACATTATATCATTTCACGTGTTATTTTCACATTAAACCGCAATATGGCGCACTAGGCCTGTGTTGATACTTTCCACATTGGCGGTAAGTGATAAAAACAAGCATATTTTCTTTTGACTTTATATTGCCTTTCAAGATATCTGTTCTTGGTGTTGGATTTTATCACATACATTTCCCGCCCAAAATGCGATTTGTAATCCTGTGCCACTTATGTTTTTTTTTCTTCTTTATTACGCATTTCATGGCTGTCGCGACTTATATTCAGGAGTGGAAAATACGGTAAGTAGTTAGCCACAGGAGTAGTTTAGAGTGCGGTTTCAATTCTCCACATTTTCTGTCCTGGACTCAACCCGACTGTTTTATGAAAATCAAGTCAAGACAGGATTGTGGATCAGATCAAATGGCAACTCTGAGGAAGTGTGCAGGGCAGACATGTTCGTGTCATGTGAAATTTCCGGCTATTACTCGGTCGGCTCGTCTTTTAGGTGGCGTCTGTGAAGCTGGGACTGCCGTGCTGGAGTCAAGAGGAGGAAGGAGGGGGCAGACGTTTTCGGAGTCACCTTGTGCATATGGAGGATGTGCAGTGAGCCCCTTCTGGCATTTCGGGGGCAATTTTGAAGTGTCAAATCCAGTCTGGTAGCCCACAGCGAGCGCTGAGCTTCATCCTAGCACACGCGCGGCAAGACATCCACCCCCACTAAACTTGCTCATTGCCATCTTTGTTCCAACCACGACCGGACTTGCCTTTAAGGGGGCAGCAATGTCGTTTGTTTCCCAAAGCTGTAACATTCCTCGTCAGCAAAAAATAAGTTTGAGGAAAGTATTTGCACATTTAAAGTGTCCCGGCATTTCGAGACAAAAGGATGCGTAGTGTGATTTGGCCTCAGTCTGCCTCATTACTATGGACGCTGTTCAAAGACAGCAAAGTCACCCACTGTCAGCCTTCCTGGGAAGGGGGGGGTCGGTCGAAAAAAAAATTGTTCCGTAAAGATGAGTCCAACTCAGAAAATAATTAAAAGCGCATTTGGTCTACTTTACATTTGACCGGATTGCACATTGGAAAAATATTTTCCATAATCATTGGGAGTTGGTTTATTTTGATGAATGCAGTCGCTCCTCTCGCCACACACACACACACACACACACACACACACACACACACACACACACACACACACACACACACACACACACACACACACACACACACACACACACACACACACACACACACACACACACACACACACACACACACACACACACACACACACACACACACACACACACACACACACACACACACACACACACACACACACACACACACAGCGCCTCCTTATGTATTCATTGCGCTTCAAAGCGCCTGTCAAAGCATATCAATTAGCTAAGCTTTAACACGAAGCTTGAAATCCCTTTTTAGATATTAGTTTGTGGCGCTTGCACTAAAAGACTTTTATGCGCCCACGTTAGTGAGCCGCTGCTTGAACACTTGATTTTTGCCCTTTCGAATAAAATGCCACACATGGCCGAGTGGAAAATCCATAATGCCAATGTTAATAATGCGGGGAGGGAAAATGGTTGTCGCGTATACTCCCCACACACACACACACACACACATATATACGCCATTCTGGGTGGGGGAAAAAAAGTGAACCAATCTGAACACAGATAGAAAAGGCCGGGCTACATTTCGATTCTATTTCTAGTTTCGTGTTCAAAGTGTCCTGGAGAATCCAAATGGTGAATGGGATGAGGAGAGGGGGGCAGACCTCGTGGTTTCTAACCTGACCTGAACCTGAGCCGCTGAGCACAGACCTCATAAATCCACTTTACTGGGAAACCCAAGAATGTTTTGAAGTCTGAGGCGGCCCGGTGTTGAATCCGTCTGGGTGGTAGCGCCGCCCATGGGGACTGGGGAGGGACCGGACTGGAACTCCAAGCTCAGCTCCGAAGAGGCTGTGCTTTTGAGGTATTGCGCAATTATCGGGGGGGGGGGGGGGACAATGGAGTGGCATTCATTGCTGAGACGGACCCTACTGCCACCTAACAAGAGAATTGAATGAACCAAAATAGTCACGGGAGGTTCCACTGTCCCAAAGCAGCTACACTTCCGGTGACTAAGAGTGAATACCGATAGTGCTGCATTCCTGGAACATACTTTCTCTGACAGGGAACCGAGTGCCTTGTTCTTTATATCAGCGGTCCCCAATCTCGGGGGGTCATTTGGTACCAGGCCGCACAGAAAGAATAAATAACATACAATACTTCCGTTTTATTCATTTCAGGATCTGAAAGAAAGTTTTATTTTGAAAAATGACCAGATTTTCTGTTACATTCGTCTACAGTAATTCACTCTTGACACGCTTCTCTGTCACTTGATAGGTTACCGCTAAAATGAAACCCAGGAGCTAGCAAAATGAGTGAAAAAATAAGGTATTTGGAATATTTATTTGGGAAAGGCCCAGCCAAGAGACAGAGGAGGAGCTCTTACGACTTTCAAGAAAAAGAAGGCTACGTTTAATAGACAGTATCAGGAGTCCGACTTAAGATACGGCTTTATATCAACGGGAGATTCCCACGCACCAAGCCCACTCTGCATAATATGCGGTGATCGCGAGTCGTATTTTTCTTAAACTTTGTATTTGCGCTATATCTTATTTGGAAGGCACGTTTAAACGTTACCAAAGCAACCAGAGAGCGTTGCGGCCAGGTAGGACTTTCCTCATGTCATGAATCGGGATTATTATTATGATTCGAAAATACCACAGGTTTCATGCAGGTCATATCATATTATTTTGTTGTATTTATCCGGTCCCTGAAAATATTGTCTGACATTAAACCGGTCTGTGGGGCAAAAAAAAAAAAATGTTGGGGACCGCTGCTTTATATGATCGACAGTTTTATTACCGGGGGCTAGCTGACGGGGTAAAAAGCATCGTCTCGCTCTAACGTAAAAACACTGGGCACGCAGAAGAGTAAATATATGTTTTGTTTTGTTTTTTTACTTATCCGTAATGGTTGTGGTCTTGTTAAGGGATCCAGGGAGAACTTTGAATCAGGTTGAAGGACGGCAGGCCAATGGACAGAGCAGCGGGTTGGGTAGCATGCAGGACAGAAGGAAGCTTGATTTTGGAAAGGGGGCCGGTGGGTGGTAGAGGGTGCTTCGGAGGGGGCTCGACCACAGGCGTTTACACCTAACTAAACACAGCTGTCGCGCATGTGTGCGCTAAGGATTACGTTGACACAAAGAAGACAGGTTCATTCAAATGGGAGACAACACCACAAGGCCCTTGGCTTGTACCAAACAGGCGCCCGTCAAACCTTTGCCTGCCCTGCGCCTTTCCAACGTGGACGCCATCCAAAAGAGGGGAGTTGGGCCCGGATAACTCGCTGTCCTAACAGGATTCAGTCTGTACACAAAGGCCGAGAAGAATAACCAAAAGGGGGATTGGGAACACTTGAAGCCGGGTTAAGCGGCATAAACAACTCCTCTCTTCTGCGCTAAAAGGAGTGTCACGATCCCAAGGAGCCGGGAACCCAAATGAGATATTAATCACCGGACTATTTTCTGATGGACCTCAGCCGCTGAAATCGCCTCAAGGGAAGGGGAGGCAGACGCGTCATGGGATTGCGTGCGTCTGCCGTTGCTAGGAAAGAAATATTGGAGGAAAAGCAAAATGAGGCTTTGATTGCATTTGCATGAGGCACCTCCCATAAGAGTAGAACGTGCGTGCAAAGAAAAGGACCGCGGAGGGTTTCGTCAATGCAGGCAGGGCTATTTCTTAGCAATACCAAGTAATTGGAATTGGCTCCTTACTTTCCGATAAATAAACCTGGGGGGGGGGGGATGATGCTTGAGGTGTTCCCTTTGCCCCACGGACAGCCAGGAAGACCCTCAATGCTTAGTTTGACTCCAGTTCCCAAAGAAGGCAAGGGGTGTGATTGATTCTGCAGAACATCATTGAAACCAGTGGGTTTTCTCCGGGTACTCTGGTCTCCTCCCACATTCCCAAAAAACATGCATGCTCAATGGAACACTCTAAATTGTCCCCAGGTGCGAGTGTGAGCGCGGATGGTTGTGCGGGGGGGGAACAGATGGCCACGCCACAGGATGGGTTCTGATGAGCATGTCTGTGTTAGCCGAGGACCGGGTGTTAAGTGAGGAGGCGGTTCTTGGGAAGGCGGCGACGCAAAGGCAAGAGGAAAGCAGCACAGATTTTGAATCTGGTGGAAATGAGAGTACCGCTGGCTGAGTCGAGCCCGCAGCCTGTCAGGTCCTATTCTCAGCTTCACTGAGCAAAAACGGAGCAGAGGATCAAAAAAAAAGAAAGGTGCGAGCGCGGTCACATGTTTCTGGCCCCCTCGCAAGGCTTTCATGATTTGGAATGGAAAACCGGGCAAAAATCAAACTTTTTTCCGATTGGGCTCCGGTACATCTGGCCCATCAAACGCGAGCGTCACCTGATGAATCAGTGAGTCACTTCGCCCCCAGGCCCCCCCCAAAAAAGGAGAGATGCCAAGAATGGTCAATTAACTGCAAATACAATAGAAGCTTTAGGCGTAGAAAAATAAGTAGTGTGTTTCCGGTAACATGAAATTTCAGCATAGAGTCGGTAGGTCGGACAAAGTTTTTTTTTTAAATCTTTTTTTCTCCCTCCCTTCACCATCAAAAACATAAACAAAATAACCATAATACATAAAACAAGGAGACATTGAAACCAGTGCCGGATGCTCGTCTGTCAAAGAGGGGAAGCTCAATTTTGGTCGACATCATAAAATGTGTCCGTTTATTGATACGTGAATTCTACTCTAGCTCCGTTCCTTTTCAAGAAAATGATCTGTGACCCTGTCATACCAACAAGGCGTCTTTTCCCGGTACTTAATTAGTGTCCTACAACTATAGGAACTACAATAAACCCCACCAGAAATAAAAGATTAATTTGTCGCTAGTTGTTTTTTTACAACAAAGAGTGTCGCTAAAATGATTAGGAGAAGTCTCCAGCTCAACTCGGAACAGAATGCGAGTTGAAAAAAATGCTCACACGGATGCCTACACTAAAAGCTCGGTGATTGGCTCATTTCAATGTCAATCACTAAAAGCTCGGTGACTGGCTCATTTCAATGTCAAGCGAACTGGCACACAGGCTCAGACAGATCATCCAATCGGATGTGGAAAAGCCTGGCGTCCGGTACCCTCCCACTACCATCATCGCCGTGTGGTTCCCGTAGTCTGTCAAACGTTGTCTTGGCAACGCGCCGCTGTCTGTAAGTGAGCCGATCAGGTCCCCTTGCGTTTTGGATTTTTTGTCGGGCCCAGAGAGGCGCGCATTAAAAGTAAGAGCTGAAAAAAATCACCGCGCACACTGGCGATGTCCGGAAATGAACGGTTCCCGCCCCATTTGGTCCCGCTGGCGCTGCACGAAACAAAAATAGTCTGCAGTGCCCCGGGATTTGCAAGCAAAGCCTGAAAACCTCGCCGTGTGGTTCCCGTAGTCTGTCAAACGTTGTCTTGGCAACGCGCCGCTGTCTGGAAGTGAGCCAATCAGGTCCCCTTGCGTTTTGGATTTTTTGTCGGGCCCAGATAGGCGCGCATTAAAAGTAAGAGCTGAAAAAAATCACGGCGCACACTGGCGATGTCCGGAAACGCGGTTTAAACTGTTGTCGGAGATCGTGGCCGCCGCCAATGTTGTTGACAGACGACAGGGCAAACGACGCAACGTGAATATCGCGAGAGTTTGCACCAATGTAAACGCTCTAAATTCATCTTTCCTTTTATTATTTATTTTGTCTGTGGTTTTATTGTTCTTGTTTTGATTGTAAAGCGTCCTTGAGTGTTTTGAAAGGTGCTTATAAATGAAATGTACTATTATTATTATTACACAAAAATGTAGAAGGTTTGAAAAAAATGCCGACCGTTAAGTTTTTCTTCGAGGTAGAAATTCTCAGTCGGTTGGGTTACCGGAAACACACTACTTTTTTTCTACGCCTTATGACTAAGAGTGGAAGGAGAGAAGGGTGAGCAGCGTTTCGAAGGACACATCCCAAGGCATGTTCCGTCTCAAAACAAAAAAGCGCAACAAGCGTTTGCGACGCTTTCGTCTTTGAGACTCATCGGCTCTTTTCAATTCATTTACAAAATGTCCACATTTCATTTCACGTGCATTTCGGACAGTGGTTCAATGTGGTGACGAATTGTTTTTTGTTTTTTTTCCAAAACACAAAGAGCTCCAGGGAATAGTTTTATCATTAAATCGCGTTAGAATTCGACTTGCCATCAAAACGAAAGCAATGTTTGTGAACTGGACGGGTCAGTTGCTAAGGAACCGCTACCTGAATGCTTTGTAAACTAATTACAAGGAGCATTAGCGCGTAGTAAATTTGTGCATTGCACTAAGCTCCCCTGCCCCCCCACGCCTGAACTCGAGAGGCACTCATCAGTGCGCAAATAATTTTTCACGTCCGCTAATGCGGCGGAATGCTCACTGAGCCATCTCCCGCTTGTAGTGAAGGAGGGCGACGCTGCAAGCTCAGCACGTTGGTGGAGAGAGTCCAGTGGGGGAGAATAGCCCCAAGCTGTCTCTTTATGACTAGATTTTTCACCCCAACTGAATGAAGACGCCACTACTTGAATAAGAGTTCAAATCATGAGGCAACATGTGACTTCTCTTGTTAAAGGAAGAAGGCAAACCCTTGATAAGAGCGTACTGCACTTTCCTTTAGAGTCAGCCAATCCTCCATTGAGTGTCTCCAGTTGGTCCAGAATGCTGCTGCTCGCCTCTTGACTGGTACTCGTAAGAGGAAGTCCGACTCTGGCATCCCTTCACTGACTCCCGGTACGTTTTAGAGTCCTTTTTAAGATCCTATTGTCCTATAATATGCACCTGTCAGGTGTGCAGACCACACATTATTCAAGGTACCAAGAACTAAGCAGAGGCTCAGAGGCGATCGAGTCTTTTCCGTTCGAATGACGTCCCACTGAACGTTCGGCAAGCCCCCTTGCCGCCCATCTTTAAAACTCGTCTCAAAACTCATTTGTATCCTTTGTCTTTTCATTAAGCAAGAGACTTAGATTTTTTTACTGGTAATTGGACTGTTTTTGTCCTTTCTACGGTCTTGGTTATTAATTTATTGTCATATCGATGATCTTTGCTGCACGTACAGCGCTTTGTATACAAGGGTGGTTGTTTTAAAGCGCTCTACAAATACAGTTGAGGAGCATATCTTTGCCATCTGATTGATTTTCTTGAGCAAGAACAAATGTATTTTTTATTTTATTTATTCTAATTCTAGAGCTTACTCCACGTCGACGCGGCATAATCATTAACTTGGAGATGAAATCTTTTTACTTGATAGCAGTGATATTTATTCTGGGAAAGCGCCACTTTCAGCGGAGAGGAAACGAGAGAAACAAAACCCCTTCCTCCGCTTTTGTATTTCGCCACAGTCATTTTTTTTTTGGTGGTCATCTAAAAATATTTATTCCCCGTGGCCAAATGGTCTTGCACGTGACAAAGGAATGGAAGCTGTGTTTGTGTATGCCTCATGTACTGCCCAACACACAGAAACAGACCATTGTTGGCCGGAGCCAAAACAGCACAGCAGATTGTTTCCCACGGACAAAGGAGGTCTGGTGTCTCATCGTGAAACAGGGGACGATTTACTGCCAGTGGCTTAAAAGAGCACAAACACAAGCCAGTTCGGAGAGAGATCGAGGGGGTGGGGTGGTGGGGAGCTCGGCTCGCTGAGCAGACAGTAGAAATGTTCTGCACATGATTCGACTGAATAAAGCCGGGGGGGGCACTGCCAAACAATGAGAGCGGGAAACCGGCTGTGCTTAAAGATGGCGAACCTGAACAGTATAAATGTTAGCGCGAAGGCCTCCAAAAAGATAGCAACGAGGAAACTTGAAACAGCGCGACGAAAACGCTCATTAACTCCATCCTTGCTTATCATGCGTACAAATCAAATCTCGACACGGCGACCGTAACCTCTGGCAAAAAAACGGACACCAAGATGCTCCGTCTCGATAAGGCCCATTAATTCTTCATGGTCGACTGCAGTCCGAGCCTGCGCTGAAGGTTTTTGGATGCATTTTGACCAGCCATCAGAATGTGTTTTTATTTTTAACTCATTTTGCTAACTCCTCCTGGGTTTCATTTTAGCGCTAACCTATCACGTGACTGAGAAGCGCGCCATGACATACCCCTTGCCATACCTTTTGGCGAGGGGTAGAACAGAAAGAGTCCAAAGTGTTGGACTAATCCGGAGTTTGTGGAGCAGATATTAATAAACTGACAAAAACAGAAAGACGGACACAGAGGGGAAGAACAACAGAGGAGCTAGAAAGCGAAGGGCGAGCGACCGCGCAGCGTTAATCAGACGTTAGCTGGACATAAAAGCTGATCTCGCTTGTTTTTTGTCTGGTGGAATGCCCGGAGGTGTCTGACCTGATGGCGTATAAAAAACGGGGTCCACGGGTTGTAGGTCAGCCCTGAAAGTTATTCAATGACCGCATGTGACCGTTGTTGTTGTGTCGAGACACGGTCAATGGCAGATTGAAATTGATTGGATGCTTGTAAATCGCAGAGGAAGGTGGTGGGAGTGTGTGGGGGGGGGCAGACTGCCACAGACGGCAGACACGTCGCACTCTCTTGAGATGTCAGTGCCAGCTGTGCACTTCCAACACCGACAGGACTTGGTAGTCAAGGCCTTCAGTTGGTCTGCGACCACTTCAGGTGGTTTACTTTCAGCACATGGCCACCGCCAGTTATAGCAGAATAGTCTGAATTAAAAAAAAAAAAAAAAAAGCTGGCATTTTTATGACAGCATCCAGCTAAAATAAACAAAACAAGACTTGCCAGTGCCCGTGATATCCTGTTCGTACTCCATTCCAAGAAAAGTCGCCCGCATCTGACGACAGCCCACCGCGGACACAGACGTGAATTAAAATTAAAAACAACTTGCACCATTTGCAGATGCAATCTTGAATTATTCAAATATGCCCTACATATAGTGTTGAATATGTAGTATTGCCGCCAGCCAATGCCTCTCATCTTTTGGGAGGCCGCGGCTCTCAAAACCATCTTCTCGAGACTGCGAGAGTTTCCAAATGTTCTTGGAGGCTGCAATAGTTCTTCCTAATTGTACATATATATGGGAGAGGAGCACAGGAAGTCCGACTCAGCATTTCCCCCTCCAAAAAAAGGGCTTCACTTGGCTTTGTACCGGTGACCTTCGTCAAAGGTAACTCGGAAAGAAGCAACCTGGTGCTATGACTCCGGCCAATCAAAACAACAGTAAATGGAAACGCCAGATTGTGGAAACTCACAGGAATTTGAAAATATCATGTCACTCAGGAGAGCGCAGATCTCCCAGGCAGCCAAGGACAACAACAACAAAAAATAAGACAAATTTGATCAGCACCATGTTGTCCACCTTCAGCTTCAACTCACCACCTCTATACATCTGAATTTTATGATGAGGTTGTCGATACTAATAGCAACATGCTTAAAAAAAAGTACCCTATTTTCCGCATTACAGTGAAACTCCTCTACAATTAAACCTACATGGGCGAAAATACCCCTTAGTGTGAAAAAATGCATGAAAGCCATTCCCATTTTTCTGCTCCCCCTACAACAAAAAGTCCCCCTGTTGCATAATACTAAATCATCTTCTCCACTCTTGCCTGGCAACGAGGTTCACTACAACAAAAACAAGCCTTCCGCAAAAGTCTAATCCGACCTCAGCCTGTCACAGTGACTCCTACTGCTTTGCTCCGAAACGGCAACAGCAACCCCCACACTGGTGTACACATGCGCAGTAATACAGGAAGTATTTGTTATTGTTAGTTTCAGACGCAGCATGAATGTGACATTGCTGAAATGGCTACAAAACGGACCTTTGCATGCCAAGCAGTTAAGAAAAGAAGAGCTCTGACACTAGAAGACAGGGAAAAAGCGATCAAAAAGAAAAATGGAGGAAGCAAAGTAAAAGACATTGTGCAAGAAATTGATGTAAGTGAAAGTGAATGCTGATCGTAAATTTCGCAATTTCTTTACCGTTTTTTTTCTTTCTACACTGGCTATATGAAGTGTCAAATAAGTGTATGCTCACACTTATGCACTATTGGAATAAAAATAAAGAGTACACATATACGTTTTGTGTGTGTGTGTGTTTACATCTGAGATGAAATTTGCTATAGTGAAAAGTCCCCTGTTGTGAAAAATTTCTTGCTGCACACATGATTTCGTTGTAGAGGAGTTACACTGTATCAGGCGCACCTTCAATGAATGGCCAATTTTAAAACAGTTTTCATTCATAGGGCGCACCGCATTATAAGCCGCACAGAATAGAAGCTACAATAGTGGCTGAGGTTGCATTATACATCCACTAGCTGGACAAAGCGCTTAACAGAACATTTAAAATACTACGTCCGAGAAATCTGAATATTGATCTACATATAAGGCACATCGGATTATAAGGCACACTGTCATTTTTGAGAAAATTGAATGCTTTTAGGTGCGCCTTATAAGTGCGGAAAATACGGTGAGAGGGCTTCCCTTGGCCCGAGCCCAACCACTATAATCGATGTCAAGAAGATTTAACCTGCTCGATGAAGGAAACAATACCTGCAGAACAAGCGGTTCCGGGTTGAATGCCAAGGTCATGAGCAGCTGCATTCTCTCTGTGTCCTTCAGGTTCTTGAGCAGAAAGCTGCCAGAGTCTTTGGTCTCGGCATACCGCCGAACCACACGGTCCAGCAGCCGCTGCGATGGGCAGTGTACCAGGTCTGACCAGCCCTCGACCACCTCTGGAGTCAGAAGACGTACGTCGCCGTTGATCCTGGCAAATTCCGTTTTGTACATCGCCTGGATGAGATCGCAGCGCGGCCTGCCCGTAGCCCTCTTGCAGATCTTTTGATCGATCTCGGCCAGCTCCTGGTTGGATCCCAGCCGCTTCAGGACGATCCGCCGCGTGCCTTCCCTGGGCTCCCCGTACTGGGCGAAGTAAACGTTCTTGACGTTAAAGATGTCGAGGAAGCGCAGGCGGCCCCAAGTCTCAAACGAAACCTGTCCGTTCATGAATTTGCGGCACCAGCTGGTGCCAAAGCAGGCGGGACACTTGTTGAGGTTGATGAAGCGTCGGTCGGTGAGCTCGTTCTTTTGGAACGAGGCGAACAGATTGTGCGTGTTCATCAGCAGGATGACAAACAGCCCCACCACAAACAGGAGCTTTAGACAGCGGTACACGCGGCCAAGTTTGAGGGGGAGGAAGCGCATCATGGTGGGGCGAGGACAAAGTCGGGGGGAAAGGGACGTCTTGAGGAATTTGGCCGAGGGAGGAAGTATCCACACGGGTGTCAGCGAGTTGATTTTAATGCCTCTCCGTCAGGGCGCATCGGGTTGGCATCTCGAGCCGCAAGCTGGGGCGAGGTTGCCAGTCCCTGGCGGTGGCTGATGAGTCATGTTCAACCGGGCTTCCTGTTTATGGGCTACCTTCAGTCAGCAAGCCTGGAAGCAAATGAATAAATAAATTAAAAAGTAGGAAACTCATCAGAATAGTGCACAATTGAAAACACATTCACAGAGCTGTAATTATCCATTTTATTCATGGCTTCCGAGTAAACGACTACTTAATATGCGCTAGCTCACAGGAGGCCCCGTTTCTGAGAATACGCAATTGTCAGAGAAAGTGTTTCGGGTCATCCCGGAGCTTTTTGTGCCTTCGTCCTTCGATGGGATGGCGCACAGCCAACGTAATAAAGCTGCCAGTGCCCGTTTGAACATGTTCTCTCGAGGAAAATCATTTTATGTACGCTCACAATAAAAAAAGAAAAAAAAAGAAAAGAAAAGCTCGGATAGGTTGGGGGATCGTCGGCTATCAAAATGAAGATTTAAAATGCCTTCTGCTCTCGTGCAAATCAAAAATGTGCCGCGCCAGCCTCCTCGCGCTCCGTTTGTATCATTTCCCTGTTCCCGCCTTTTTTCCTGGCATTGAAAACATTCGCCGCGTCTGGCGCCAAAGGACCCGTCAAGAATCAAGCGCGAAAAAGAGACTCAAATCTGGGATCGCGGACATGGGTTTATCCGAGGCCAAATCATCTTAGACGCCCAATCAGCTTTTGAACATACTTTGAGCTTCAAGATGCTTCGAGACAGACAATGAGGCCAGCCGTGCAAATTAGCATTCTTCAATTAAGAGAACATTAGGACATGCCTATTAGAACGGCTGATGAGGGAGAGGGTGCGGCTAACGAGCAAGCGGATTAGCGTAGCCTGCGCCGACTGATTCCTAGTGTTTCGGCCTTTGGGCCCAGCGGCCGAGATGTGGTCTCGCCCGAGGCGGCCGATGTAAGCGGCGGGGCGGTGGCGACTGGAGCAGCTGTGGGGCCTCCGATAAGAAACCGCACGCCACCGCCGTCTGAGCCTACCTAGACCAATATCACTAACAAAAAAAACAAAAAAACAAACCCATTTAACTCATTCAGTACCAGCCAATTCTAGACCAAGTCTGAAAAGACGTTGAAAAACGTCTTTGGGAGTGAATGAGTTAAAAGGGAAGTAGACAGCTGCAACTGTACTTTTTTTTTTCCTTTTAGGAGGAAACAAGATTTATGCATGCTGTCTGTCTGCTCTTGCCGTGAAAAACCTGGTGGGCATATAATGCGCCGTGAACAAGATGGAAAGCCTCAATGGTGATCTGTCACATCTGGATGGCATTTGTTGATTTATTAAATCATACAAAAAAAAAAGGGAGGCTTTTAGGGTTTTACAGGTGAATAATGTTAAGAGCACATTTAGTATCCAGTATGTCAAGCGGCACAATACTGTGAGTGATGTCAGATACGGAAAAGTAGAAGGCAATCCTTTTGTGCCTTTTCAAGTCTGCAAACTGCAATACACTGAGCAAGCGAAAATAAATACATTTTAAAATGCACCTCGGGCTCACGCTGACTTCCACAAAGTGTCCCCGGCGTGATGGATGAACAATAAAAACTATTTTTTTTTTAAAAGAATAACCTCTCAGGAGCGGCGCACGTGCTAAAAACCCAACACGATAATTTGATTGCCCCCCCACCCCCCAAAAAAAATCTATATCTCCAAGATAATCGTATTCCATTGGGAAAGGGAAATGAACTGGCGGAGAGAAAATAAGAACATCAAGTCAGCCAACAGCAAAACGTCGATAAGAGGGCCAAGAAAGGATACATTTTACATTTCACTACAAGGAGTGAGGGAGTGAATAGCTTAAGGGGCACGGGGGGGTTTGAATATCGCGTTGCTTTAACATATCGAATCAAAAGCCACTTAGCTCCTGACACAGGCGGTTAAGGGCATCGACGTGGCAGCCCAGATCTTGTGAGGAGATCTGAGATTTGACTAGAATCAGCAAGGAGCTCGAGCGAATGACGAAGGGGGGTGGGTACAAGTCACTCAGCTCCACAGCGAGCTTGAACAACCCCCCTGTGGGGCAAATGAGAAGGCGCAGGCAAGCGGCTAACACGTAGGCATTTGGCCGTTTTCTCCAACGAAGGATTATGTCAATGACCATGTTCAATGCGCCGGCCAGAAAAGATAATGTAATGCGCACGCAACGGTTTTGGAGGCAACCGGAGGTCTCGGCGATGGCCAAGTCACATGCGCTAATAAACCAACAACCCGGCATAAAAGAGAAAACACCCAACAAAACCTTAACGCGATGCCGTGAATGGCAAGTCGGAATCTGGATATTACTCCCCGTTAATGACCCTGCTATGGCTCCTGCTTGTGAATTTGACACCCGCAAAGCCATTAACTCGCTGTCTTCTGACACTGCGGACCACCGAGCGCTTTGATTCTTTGGCGTTCCCGTTGGCAAGGTCGCCTCCTCGGGTTCCTGACAAGGGTAAAAGGCCACTTCGAGCTTTAAATGGGAGCCAGACGCTCTTGCTCTTGTGTTCGGCACCAGATGTCGCCCCGACAGAATACAAAGGGGAGGCGGGTCACGGAAAGTTAAGCTTTGCGGACCCTCATTGTGGCTACGGTGTCAAAGGTGCGCCCCCCCTTCTTGCATCCCACCTCGGCGATGCCACGGTCTGTATCGGTACCCCGCTCAAAACGGGAGGAGGAAGAATACATCATACCAAACGGAAAAGTACCAAATTCCATAAAGTGAGGGCAGACCCCAGCACTGCCGCCCTCTTTCTCCGGTGAGCACGAAAGAGAAGCAAAGTAAGGCGGGCAAATCAAAAGGGCGCTCCACTCCTCATGCATAGCAAATGAGCCTTGCATGCAAACTGAAAAGTTTCAAGTTGGGGCGGGTGCCAAGAGCCTCAAAACGCTTCATTATCAGGAGAGAACAGGCAGCGAGACCCCCGTGTAGACACTGAAAAACGGAACGACAAAGTTGCAACCGGGCAACGGATGACGCTGTAATTTGCCGATCGTTCCGCGTCAAGGTTTGACAGGATAAGGCAGATAAGATGGGGAATTTCCTCTCGGGATAATCTCCTTTCTTGTTCGCCGAGTAAAACTGGATTGAGATTAAGATATACGGGGCTGGGATTCTGCGGGATAAACCAATTCTCTTTTTTAACGGCACCTGTGGTGAACGTGCAAGCCCAAATCACAATAGCAAAAATTGAAAGTCATTACATTTTTGGGGCGATGCTGGCATGAGCAAAGCTACCACATGATCCCGAACATCCATTTGAGAGTCAAAGGACTGACATTGATCTGCAAAGTGTGTCGTTTTTCCTGGGGTTTTGCTGCGATACGTTTTTTTTGGTTTTTAAGCAAAAGAGAAAGAAAATCACAGCATTCTGAGATAGCAATACGAATTAAGTCTTAAAAGCAGTTGCGGACAAACAGGGTGCCTGACCTAACGGCAACCTGCAGAGGTGCCTCCACTTCAATTTGAATTTGTTTGCGGTCTCCCCAAACCGTTGTCAATCAAAGGAAAGTTGGGAATCATACACACGGACCTTTGCCAGGCAACAAGAGCGTGATCGTGAGCACGATTCTACCATTTAATATTCATCGCGGAATGCCCATCTTGAGTTCGAGAACCAATCTGGAACTCACGGACAGAAACAACTAACAAGAGCAGAGCCCCGGTTTACCACTGTGGTCCATTTCTTCGGTGGCAAAGCATCCCTCATTTCTACCAGTTGGACTACGGCCGGATCAATCAAATCGCTGAGCTACGCTAAAGCAGCAAAGCTATTTTTACACAATATATTTGGATGAAAAACTAAAGTTACAGCTACCCAACTTTTGCCAAATGACATGACTTGTTTTACATCATCTTTTAGGAGTTGTTTTCAAAGCAACGGGACAGAGATGACCACAGTTTCAGGCGAGACGTTGACGTCAGCAATAGTGGCCGCCCCGAATGACGTTGATTGGGACATGTGGATTCTCATCTGGCTCTAACCGAATGATATCTTCCACAAAAGGTTAACAATAGGTGACGCAAAGGTTAGGAGGCTTTCCTTTCCAAAAGAGGCCATTGAGTTTCTTGATAAGATGACGATCACCAACTACTGGCCTGGCCCGCATACTGTAACGGGTCTACGGTTCATGACATACCATGTTTGAATGTTAAGAGCAACGCACACGACCGCATTCATGTGCATGACTGATAAACTACGACACAAGCCATTGTCGAAATTCAAGATCGTCTGCCGCCTTAAGGATAGAACCCTGTCATAAACCTGTACAGTTTTTTTAGGTCATTTTTTGCGCCTTGATTTGACAACAGCATCGTGCAAAACAGTTTTAGCTCCGTCATCGTACCTTAAACGACCCAACTGCACAGCAGAACTGAAGTCTGAAAGCCCACGCGTTAAAAAGAAAAAGCGTTAAACACTGTTTGCTGGCGGCTTCAGCCGAAACATCAGACGAGGCTTCCACTTTCTCACCCCCGGCTGTCATTGCGATGGCGAGACTCCAGTTGCCAAGGTTATCGACTGGGGGAGTCAATAATGTTTGATCGCATGTAGAGGAAAAAAAATATATTCCAAAAAAAAAAAAAAACCTCACAGGAGAAAGAGCACAGGCGGCCCGGAAATGAGAGGGATCCTAATCACTGGAGCACTTGAAACTCCTCGAGGCACATTAAGTCTTTTCAAAAATCAGCACCAATTAACAGAAGCCTCCCTTTTCTTCTCTCCCGGTGACATTATTAATCCAGGGATCTATTTGTTTTTGAGGATCTCAGGGTGATAAAGTGCTAGACTGTTTGAGGTTCGCAGGCTTATTTAGATTGATTTTTTTTTAAAGACTTAGCCGATGTTTAAAAGCTCAAGGAAATCAAACGGCTGTTAAAACAAAAAAAGCAGTATCTTCAATATTGAACCGTTTAGTCCCAGGCCAGCTTTCCAGCAAGCCGCCAATGTTCCTGAAAAAAAATTAAAAAAGAATCCAACATGTAGCCACTGTGTCATTTTGACAATGACGCAGCCGACCCTAGGTGATTATGAAATCTCCCCGGCTCTGCTTACAAATTATTCATACAGGACAGCGGTTCATTGATTCATTAACAACACTTTTACACACTTGTAATTTGGCTTCAGGGCTTGATGTCACAAAGCAAAGTGCGTTGTTATTCCTGGGATAGCTTTGAGGCTACAATTACAAGGCACCCCCCCACCACCACCGTGAGTCCTGACCAACAGTCGCCACAAATATTCTCATTTGAGGGCAACTATGTCGAGTCTTTGTGAGAAATTAAGTCCCATTACGTGGGTAAAAACAGGGATCGCTGCGGGCGCCATGGAAGTTAATTTTGTATGTGCACAGGTCTTGTTTCATTTTGAATGCCGGTACATTTCGAAAACAAATAAGTCATGCAAAAACAAAGCAAATAGATGCAAAGTTCACTGACAAGTAGGTGTCAAAAATCGTAACAGGTTATTTTCTAAAAGGGGTTTCCACACTCTCGACCAGAACGTAAAATGGGACGGACTAAGAGTGAAACACTAAAAGCTCATTTATTTATGGGCTGTTTTGGATGTATTTAAATACCGTATGTGATCATGTCTGTCTTTGGTCTTGAGCTAAAAGAGACACCAATGTCACGGTTATATTGATTTGCTCTGCATTTCAAACATCCCGTGTCCAAATGTAACATCGTCAGATGATTCTACCAAATTTATGCCAATTTAATTCAAATGCAATTGCCGTACTATGTTCTTAATTAACTCACACAAAGTGTTCTCGCTGTAAAACGTAACACGCAGCCGTGTTTTTCGTGGTTAAGTTACCGTCTTGTACTACTGAGAGGATGGGGGCATCTGATAAGAAATGTTCTTATCGGCTGCTCTCATCAAAGAAAACGCAACAAAAGTGTCACGCGAAGCCTCGTGTAAATGAAAAACACGGAGCCATGCCAAGTTTAAAAAAAATCCACAATTACTTTCAAGGCTACAACATTAATGCTGATTTCGAACCGACTTAAAATGATGAAAGTCAAATTAAAGCCAAGCCAACAAACCTTGCGTTGCGTGACACTAACTTCTTTCCTGGATAACTGGAGAGGGGGAAAAAAGAGTAACAGCGGACGCTCGACTCTCGGTCGGTCAATTCTTCAAAGTTGAGGCGTGGGGTGATTCGGACCACTTCAAGGCAACAAAAAGAGCAACAAAAGGCAATTTCTACTGGGTTCGGTTCCCATCGATCTGAACACGCGAGCTACTGCTCCGTTCCCCGTTGCGGCTCTCCCCCGTGCATGTACCCAGCTAGCCTGCTAGCCACTCAGATAAACAGTTAGGATGTCGAATCTTAACTCTTCGTATACCAGCTCCTCCGGCGTTCTCCTCACAAAAGAGCCGAGGACTGGCGTGGCGCGAGGACGTCCATATGTGTCCGCATAGCATGAGTGCCTTTATCGGGACGAGAAAGGTGGTTGTTCTCCGCTCTTCTTGCCCGAATAGCGGCTCGGCTCACTACTCCGCTCATCTAACCACAATAGGTTATCTCCCCACTCGTTTTCTACAGCAGTCTTTTTACGACAGCCGCCGTCCGTTTACGACCTTGTTTCCATAGCGACTCATCTATTGTTTGTCTCCACGAGAACGCCGCCTCCCCCCGAGTGTAAAGTTTGTCTTAAAGGTGAATGTCGTATTTCGTCCACTTCCTTTGACTAAAGACGCAAGTTTATTATTTTATGTTATTTGTAATAAGATTTTTAATTATATGGCCCCTATGAATCGAAAAAAATCGTTGCTCCAACACGTGGACACACAAAAAAAATTGAACCCAAACGCACCATATTTGCACATTTCCAATAAAGCGAGACGCTCGTTTGTGCAACCGACACAACACTTAAGTTAATTGGACTCCTTCATCATAGAGGCGACGTTATTACTATCGTAATCAGGGAAGTAATGCACATGCCAAACACAATTAACAGTAGCCGGATGACTAATTGATTAATTAGCCGCTAATGACTGGCTCACTCCCACTGAATAGGACAATGAAAGCGGCGGGTCGATATTTCCGGTTTAACGGTGGTGGATTCAATCTTTGAACACTGGCGTGAATTAGTTTGCAGTCACCGCCATCTGGTGGTAATAAGTAAAAAGCCACTTGAAGGCCTGTTTGTTTTTTTTTTACGGGAGAGTTCCCACACAGTATTTTGCACCCTACGTAATAAAATAAAACAATGGATGAAAGATTTACGAGATTTAATGAACGCAGCACGATATTATGCGGAAGTAAATTACAATTTAAGAGACCCCTCAACCAGTTTGAAATATGTCCCAAAAGAAGTGTTGCTCACTGTAAACACTTTAACAGTTATCTCAGCCATTTTACTGGGTGGAAGTCCGCAATGTCCAAATGTAAATTAAAAACGAAACGTGGGAGAAAAAAAACAAACAAACAATGTGACATGATAAGTGGCACATGCTGCTAATTTGCCAAAATACGTTTGTTCCATGAAGAAACCAATATTTGTGGTTTAACATAATCGAGGGAAGGCTTCTTTTTTAATTTACTAACTCATAAGGAAAATTGCCATTTTAATTGAACATCCCTGCAAACTTCTGCTCACAAAACTGATGCATCAACTATAATGGAACAAATGACATTGTTAGTTTGTTCACGGCTGAATTCAATTATTTTTTTGAGTGTGTGTGTGTGTTTGTGTGTGTGTGTGTGTGTGTGTGTGTGTGTGTGTGTGTGTGTGTGTGTGTGTGTGTGTGTGTGTGTGTGTGTGTGTGTGTGTGTGTGTGTGGAAATCAGTGGTTTGCCTCGAGATATTTTTCTAAATTTACATACTAAATCCCCGCAATGAGATTTGGGTCAAATTAGTCATTGTTTGATTGCATTGCATTGCTGGAGAGATGAAAGTGCCTCAAGTAATCTTACAATATAAATGTGTTCCCACCCCACCATCTTTTTTTTAATTTATTTATTTTTTTTTGTAGATGGCATGGCTGCCTCTAACAAAATAATCCATCCATCCATTTTCAACAACGCTTGTCCCAAAGAGGGCCACAGGAGTTAAACTGGTCCCCAGTCAGTCCCAGGGTACTAACGAAATAATGATAGGAAAATATATATTTCATCGTTTTATGCGGGACACATGCAAATGTTTTAAAGGAAAATTCGATACAAATACAGTAGTCGGGTCTCGAGAGTTCCTGCCCGCCCATAGTAAGCACTTCATTATTTGTATAACTGCCCCCACTTTGCCTTGACATTGAGGTCGGCTGGGGGAAGATCCATAGCCACTTTAAAGCAACCAAGTCATCAAAAAGGTGATCATGAAAGAGTCATGCAGAATTCTCTGACCCCAACCGCGATTGGCCAAAAAGTATATGGAGCAGATATACAGTCACGCACTTTGTTCAAATGCTAAAATAAGCTAATTTTAGCAAGACAGAAAAGATTCTTGATCCAGGAAGTGGTTCATATCACCTGGGCCAAATACATCTCCCCATTCCCCCTGCTGCCTCATTAGCAAACATGCAAACCACAAAGGCACATTACGCTGGCTGAAACCATTCTGTGTTTACTCACATCATTAAGTCAGATTCATAAGGCGACTTTCCAGGGCCAAATAAAGATTTCATTGCATTAACGTGTCCGCTATGTGCCACTGGGGAGTTTGTGGTCTGATAAAACATAGTGTTCTGCTTGGCCGAACGGGCAATTATTGTCTACGCTTGCACCAGCATACCCAACTGTGTCGCAGGTGACCCTTAAAATAAAGCCACGAGCGTCATGCATAATTTATCAGTAACAGTGTCTGCATCGGTTTTTATGCAGACACCGTCATACCTCTGCTCCGCAGCTGAGGAGATAATCAAATCTATTCTGCAGTGTGGGTAATTGCACCCGCAATAACACAAGACAAGCTTGAGCATTTTACAGCGGAGCACCAGCAAAACACTCACCAGTAAAAACAACGGGAAGGTCAAGTCAATCACCGGACTTTCACCGTGAGGGGACACTTGGGAGAAACCCCCAGACAGAAAC
The DNA here is from genome assembly GCA_026261675.1 of Hippocampus mohnikei. Lineage (NCBI taxonomy): Eukaryota > Metazoa > Chordata > Actinopteri > Syngnathiformes > Syngnathidae > Hippocampus > Hippocampus mohnikei. The sequence continues at coordinate 482,047 of JAKGUB010000342.1, read as the reverse complement.
AAGATTTGGAAGAAAGAAAAATGCAATCGTTTGGTGAAGCCTACAATGGCTCGTAGGCTTGATTCCGTTATTTTAAGGGTTATATGCCACCAAATGTTAAATGTTAGTCACTTGAGGTTCTTTTAACCCTTTCATGCACCCTGTAACTTAATAACAAGACAAACTGTCCACTGTAGTAACGGCTGTCCCCGAAAGGGTTCATTCATGATGTCTGTTCCAATACTTTTGCTCACTTGAAAAGGGTGGTCTCCAACCTTATTTGCACCCCAGACCCGTTAAATGTCAGACAATATTTTCAGGGTGGCCTTTAAGGCCGGATAAATACAACAAAATAATATGATATGACCCGCATAAAAACTGTGGCATTTTTGAAACATAATAATAAACATGAATCACGACACAAGGAAAGTCCGATCTGGCCGCAAACGCTCTCTGGTCGCTATGGTAACATATAAATGTGCCTTCAAAATAAGATACACCGCAAATAAAAAGTGCATGAAAAATACGACTCACCATCGCCACCTATTGTGCAGAGTGCGCTTGGTGCGTATTTTAAGTAGGACTCCTGATACTGTCGATTAAACGGAGCCTTCTTTTTCTTGAAAGTCGGAGACTCTTCCTCTGTCTCCTGGCCTGGGTCTTTTCCCCTTCCCAAAGACGTTGTTTTTTTTTTAAACTCATTTTGCTAGCTCCTGGGTTTCATTTTAGCGGTGACTAGTCACGTGACTGAGAAGCACGCCGTGGCCTGCGTCAAGAGTGACATACTGGAGACGGATGTAACAGAGAATCCGGCAAATTTTCAAAATAAAACATGTTTTAGAGTGCAAAATAAATAAAACGGAAGTAATGTAAGTAATTTATTCTTTCTGCGCGGCCCGGTAACAAATGACCCAGGGACCGGTGCCGGTCCGCGGCCCGGGCGTCGGGGCCCACTGTCTTAAAATAAGAAGTGACCTATTTTGATCGTGAATACTCCCTGTCACTGCTTGAGCTGTCAGCACATCACCACAAGCAAGCAGTGTGTCAAAAAACAAAACAACTCCTTGGGCTGTTATTGACAGTGCAGGTTGCAGGCATTAGCGGCCGGCTTACCGGGCGTCGTTTATCGGCCAAATAACTGCGCGCGCGGTTCTTATTCAAATGAATTCAGTGGTGGCGGCCGCCTGCGCATTTAATCATCTCTGGTGGCCCAGACCAGGGTTGTGGGATAGAATGCGAATGCAGTCATAATATTACAGGCTAGCTAAGGGACGTTGTGTTCCGTAATCCATCCCGCGGTCACCCTGAAGATTGACATATGAGTTGATTGGCATGTTTTGAGGCGGGGAGCGGGGGGGCAAACAATATGTTCCTCTGGATGTTTATAAGGAAAGAGGACAGGGTACAGCTGTTGTAAACACTGACCTGGAATGAATGACTTGTGTGTGATATGTGTCAGTCACTTTCGGGAAAGCAGAGTCCCCGAGGGAGGCCCGTCACCTCTCATTTTCCGTCGACCTAAGCAGGCTGTCCTGTCATGCCTGCAAAATGGATGGCCGGTAAAGAATGAAGGAGGATGTTTGTCAATTAAAAAGGACCTCAAAGTGCATTAGAAATGGGCGTCATCAGCAAACATGTCGAGCTGGCTAGCTGGCTAGCTACCATGACAGTAAACTCTCGCTCTTCGCCAGGGATAGGGAGCTCTTTCGCGAAGAGCTAAAAATCACAAGTAATTGAGGCTTGCCAAAAAATGTTTTAGAATTAGATGATCCCAACACACTTCAGTATCATTTCAAACTCAATGTTCATAGAAATGGTTGACAGATGTTTTGATTTCGGGAAACATGTAGCTGAAGTGTGTCTGTACACCAGATCAGGTTGAGCTAGCAGAGGAAATTCTCCAACCCTGGTTTGAAACCCTAACCTCACATGGAAACCCTAAATGTGTCTGGAAACCTTACTTGAAACCCTAATTCTACTTTGAAACCATATTCTGAAACCCTAACTCTATTTTGAAACCCTAATCCTAGTTTTAAACCCCAATTACAAACCCTAATCCTACTTTGAAACACTTAGCGTAGCTGGAAAGTCTACATGAAACCCTAACCGGAGTTTGAAACCCTACTTTGAAACCCTAATCCTAGATTGAAATCCTAATTTGAGTCCTACATTGAAACATTAACCTCCTTTGAAACCTTAAATACTTTAAAACCTGTGGTCACAAAATCTGACATTGAATTTATTACCATTGTTAGTTATTGTGACCTTACTTTGAAACCCTAACCCACTTTTAAATCCCTAATTTTAAACCCTAACCTTACTTGGCAACCCGAAATGTGACTGGAAATCCGACTTGAAACCCTTAATGGATCGAATTTGATCACCAATTAATTGTCAATTGATCATTGCAGACCTAGCTTCTTTATATTTTCTGTTCGAGAACCACGTTGGTGATGACGCTCATTCTTATACCTGTGGCAACCATCATGTATTATTATTATTATTATTATTATTATTATTATTATTATTATTATTATTATCCTTTTTGGGTACTTCTGTTTGGATAAAATGGCCGTGAGACTGATTTATGGGCATCTAACTATGTCATGATATGAATAAATTGACCACTGTCCAATACATGAAGTACTGTACTGAGACTGTTACTAATGACGCCATTTAGATCGATAATACAGGCAAAATATTAGAAACAGCTCTCAGTATGATGCAGGGCAATTCTATATCATTGCCAACTACAACCCCAAAAACGAACATGCTTTTGAACTAACACGTTTAGGACATTGCCAATCAAAGCCGAACACATTTGTGTTTGTTTCGCACTTGCTAAAGTGTGAAGAAAGCAAAATGGCATCGCAGGTCTGTCTTGTGAACACAAGATGGCGCTGTTATGCTGTGTGAAGATGCTCTTTGCTGCTCAACACAAATGTTTTTTTTTGCTTGTTACATAAGTTCTATTTTATTCTCATCTGACTAGAATTATTGCACTCATCATCACTGTTTTTTAAATTCATGTATTGTCTCCTCCGACATGTATTTACTATCCCATCTGCTATATTTTGATTTATATGTTTTTCCAATATGGGAAAGAGCATTACTGATAGCCTATTTTCACCCTAACCTGTCTTTAAAGACTCTCTAGTAACCCCGCCGCGAACAATTCTCCTTGCTCCTCGAGGGAAAACATGGCAGATTTGGACAAGTCGGATCACTTTGCATTCTTTGACGTGCTTGTGTCGCTTGTTTTGCGAGTCAGTGGTCATGCGGGAAGAATGACTTACGCAGCCTTTCCGAACTCCCGTTTTAGAGTTCGCCTGTCACTCACTTTCTTGTTCCATCACGAAGAGATGCACTTAGTGGTCAGTCAGTACACTGCGTTCCATAAGCCTCACTTCATATCCCTTCGAGACACTGCTTCGAGTTGTTCAGCTTCAAAAAGTCTAATATTCACACGAAAAGCACTTTCCACACGTGCCATGTGGTCATGTGATTGTGACGTAGAAAAGAAACGACCATTAGATAGCAGATAAGCTAACAGTTAACTTGACAGAAACCGTGTGGTGTGCCACAGTGTGTTAAGTCATTTATACGAGTACACAAAGTAGACCAATTACTTTAAGAGTAGTAAGCAAACGTGGAAGTTTTTATATCTGGGCATGTTTAGTGCCTTTTGCTTTTTGAAAGATGTGGTTAAGCTGTTAAAAACGCTATGTGTGTACTGTACCACACTTTCGATACACTTCTCCAATCGTTCTCTTAATTTTCAAAGACAAATGTGGGGGGTACACTTTACATATTGCACATTTTATTTTTTCCCCTATATTTTGTCATCACAGGTAACCCCACCCCTCCCCGAAAAAAATGCATTCATCTTTGCTCCACTACGTAACCCACGATGATGTCCTCGTTGCTAACCGTCGGTTCCGAACGGGCCCAGGTAGTCAGCGTTTTTAAACAGAGTCCTGCGGCACGGAATAGGTTTTGGTTCCATGCACTTCAAACAAACCTCTCACAGTTTGTGGCGGCGTGCATGAAAATGATGAATTCAGGCACATGGGAGGGATCTGCCTCAGGTGAGCACATAGAAATGGGAGGGGGCAGGAAGAACGGAATCTAAAACGAAGAATCTATCAGGCGTAGAAAAAAAAGTAGTGTTTCCGGTAACATGAAATTTCAGCATAGGGTCGGTAGGTCGGACAAAGTTTTTTTTTTAAATCTTTTTTTCTCCCTCCCTCCTCCATCAAAAACGTAAACAAAATAAACATAAAACATAAAACAAGGAGACATTGAAACCAGTGCCGGATGGTCGTCTGTCAAAGAGGGGAAGCTCAATTTTGGTCGACATCATAAAATGTGTCCGTTTATTTATACGCGAATTCTACTCTAGCTCCGTTCCTTTTCAAGAAAATGATCTGTGACCCTGTCATACCAACAAAGCGTCTTTTCCCGGTACTTAGTGTCCTACAACTATAGGGACTACAATAAAACCCACCAGAAATAAAAGATTAATTTGTCGCTAGTTGTTTGTTTACAACAAAGAGTGTCGCTAAAATGATTAGGAGAAGTCTCCAGCTCAACTCGGAACAGAATGCGAGTTGAAAAAAATGCTCGCACGAATGTCTACACCAGGGGTGTCAAAGTCAAATGGACGGAGGGCCAAATAAAAATTTTTGCTCCAAGCCGAGGGCCGGACTGATCGAATGTTCATTGAAAAATTTTAAACCTACCGCATGCAGTTTATTGAACCGAATTCAATCTACTGAAAACCTAACAACTTCATTTCAATATGATCAAATAAATAAAGCAACATTTTCTTATGGCTGTCAGTAAACTTTAATTTTCGACAGGCACAAAAGACGAAGTTTCTTTGGATAAAAATACCCATCAACATTGAATGAAAAGAAGCACCAGCAATAGCCCATATTTTCTCTTTTAGCAAAATTGGGCTACATTTACAGAAACCCCCCCAAATAATAACAATTTTCGATCATTCACTCCTCAAATAAATCATGCTCCGTAGTTGTGCCATGCATAGGACGTAACGCCAAAAACTCCTCTGTCACGCTGAGGCTTCAGTCCACTCCGCGAATGAAGATTGACAGCTGGGCAACGTCAGAAATGTCGGCGCTCTCATCCACAGCCAAGGAGTATGCGATGAAATGTTTTCCCCTTTTCACAAGCTGCTCTTTTCGATTAATGGACAACTGCTCTACTCGCTCGGCAATGGTGTTTCTGCTCATGCTCACGTTTAAAAAGAGTTGCTTTTTTCAGGGCAAACTTCGTCACAAACTTTAAGCATACAGTTTTTAATGAAATCCCCCTCCGTAAATGGCCGGGCTGATTTAGCGATCTCTTCTGCCACAATAAAACTGGCATTGACAGCAGCCTGGCTTATGTGATTTGGCTTTTTGAACAGAGCCTGTTGAGATTTGAGGCTTCGTTTTAATTCCTCAACCTTCTGTAGCCTTTGTTCGATGTCCATATTATTGTTTTTGTCCGCGCGTTTCGTTTTATGCTGTCGTCTCAGATTATACTCTTTCAATACGGCCACACTTTCTCCACACAGAAGACACACAGGTTTTACAGCTACGTCCGTGAACATGTACTCTGACTCCCACCTTGTTTGAAACTCCCGGTTATAGGTGTCCACCTTCCGTTTTGCCATTTTTGATGGATATCTGCAAGCTAACGTCACTGTTATCCGAACGACTGCTGCACTAGTAAATATTGAAATAAAGGGCCCGACTGCTTGGCGCGCAGCGTTGCATTGTGGGAAATGTAGTATTGGTGCGTGTAAAAGATCTGTGGGCTCGGCTTGCGGCCGTCCGCGGGCCGGTTCTAATAATAAATCAACATCATCCCACGGGCCACTGAAAACCTTCTCGCGGGCCGGATCTGGCCCGCGGGCCGGCACTTTGACATATGTGGTCTACACTAAAAGCTCGGTGATTGGCTCATTTCAATGTCAATCGAACTGGCACACGGGCATCCAATCTGATGCAGAAAAGCCTGGCGTCCGGTACCCTCCCACTGCCATCCAGTATCCAATGACTCGTCTCCGTTCAACGCATTGGGACAACTTACCCTGAACTCACTACCGTTTAAAGCACAGCGAAGCTGCGGCATGAAGAAGCTGACTCTGAGCAAAAGTTGAGCACGTTGTAGCGCATATTTAGTCAATGACATGTACACACAATGAAAATTTACATTCATATATTTGATCACTTATTCTTTGACATTTTAGGGGAAGCCGAGCTTCCCTTGCAGTCCGAGAGCAATCGCCACTGATTGAAACCCGCTCGGCGGCGAGAGAGTTGGGTACCCAGCGGCTGGGTGTTAGAGCCATCTCGTCCCGCGTCCTAGACGGCCCGTGGTGGTCGTGGCCCGGCCTGAACTAGGGTGCCGTAAGACTAAGGCGGACGGGGGGTCGACGTCAACGAGCGCGCGGACGCGCGGGTCGGCGGCCGGCCGGGAACGCCGACGGGCGCCTGACCGGGGTAGTGACGGGGACGGGCGGGACGCGGAGGTGTCGCGGCGCACCGACCGACCCGCGCCCGACACCGTCCCCTCCCCGCGACGCCTCCGCCGCCGTCGTCCCGCCGCTCGCGGCGGCGCCTCCGCCGCCTATTTGGGTTTCGCTCGCTCCGGGCTCGAGGCCGGGTGCGCCGCCGCCGCCGGACTCGCGGGGTCGGTCCGCGAGGCGGGCGCTGGGTGTTCGTGGCGGGGTAGAGTAGACGACCGCGCGCCGTACCACCACCCCGCCCGTCCCACCGTCACGCCCGCCCCGCCTCTCCCGCGGCCGACTTGAACGTCGCCGTCGCGCCGCCGTTGCCTCGTTGAATCTTTTCGATACAGCAGTGGATGCTATTTTCTTAATATTATGGTGCAAGCATGCGACTGCAACACACAAAACGCGGTTTAAACTGTTGTCGGAGATCGTGGCCGCCGCCATGATTCAATGTTGTTGACAGACGACAGGGCAAACGACGCAACGTGAATATCGCGAGAGTTTGCACCAATGTAAACGCTCTAAATTCATCTTTCCTTTTATTATTTATAATTTTGGCTGTGGTTTTATTGTTCTTGTTTTGATTGTAAAGCGTCCTTAAGTGTTTTGAAAGGCGCTTATAAATGAAATGTACTATTATTATTATTACACAAAAATGTAGAAGGTTTGAAAAAAAATGCCGACCGTAAAGTTTTTCTTTGAGGTAGAAATTCTCGGTCGGTCGGGTTACCGGAAACACACTACTTTTTTTTCTACGCCTCATGAGCGTTCCCACAAGTTTTTTTCCCTCTAAATTTAGGATTTTTATTTGATGCCAGAAACGTATAAAGTACAATCAGTTAACGTATTAAAATTTTGATTGAAAAAAATCTTGTAATCACCATAGATTAACATGACTAGAGGAAGCTTTCATGACCTCCAGATTTTGTGCATACTAGTATGTTGCCGTGGCAACAGATGAACACTTCTCAACTGTAGCACAGAGGGAGCCATGGCAACACAGCCTGCCACCTTTGTGTGCCTGAGTAGGTGTGTTCATTTTTGTGCAAATCCTGTGAGTGGTGCATGGACACGTTATTTATTTTATCTGCAGTCTTTTTTTAAAAACGTCTTTACCCATCGGGATCAAACCTATTCTTCAACTGTCATGATTGATCTGAAATTAGTTATGGCTCGGGATTAGGGTGCTTCTGAGGATTGTGTTCATGGTGAAGTTTAAGTAATGGTAGTTCATTTTATGGTAAAAGTTATGTTATGTATTTTCAGAATATGTTAATACTATAGATTGGGGATTTTGGTGAAGGATTATGGCTACTTTCAAAATGAGGGTCAGGGATGATCATTGGGGCTATGTGTTACGTTTGGTTTTAGATGATGGTGGTTAGTTGTAGGTTTCCTGAAATTAGGATTAAGACTTGGTTTAAAATGAAGGCAGTATGTTAAGGTTCTGGATAGGTTTTGGGACAATGAGTATGGTTGTGGTTAGCATAATAGCTATTGTTGCACGCTTATAGTTGGGGTTAGCTTTAGGTGCTAATGGTATTATTTTAGGGTTTATGTTGGGGAGGAATATCAGGCTGGATCAGTTTGGGGGTATATAGGGTACAGGATGGTGTATCGGTCAGAATACAGGGCGCAGGTATCTTGAGGTAAGGCTTTAATAGGTGTTAGAAGGCAGGTTTGGGAGATGGGAGACAGATTGTAGGTGATGGGGTGGAAGGCAGGGGTAAAGGGCAAGGGCAGAAGGTACATATGTAGAAATGCAGATTCTATTAAGGTAGATGCAGATGCAGAAGGTAGATGCAGAAGCAGATGCAGAAGGTAGATGCAGAAATGCAGAGTCTGGAATGTCGAATGACATCAATTAAGGTATGTACAGCATTCAACAAGATATCATACAACTTAAACAGGTACACAGAATAATTCTTAGTATATAGAAATGCTGTACAAACTCTATTAAGTAAGTAAATACAATAAAGGAGAAGAAAACACTGCCAACGGTTTAGTTGGCCAAATACACTTAAACAAACACACTGAATTCTACTGGCTCATTCGGATGGTCTATGGAGCCATCTAGTGGTCGATAAAAATAGCGCCGAATAGCGGCCGAAGCAGACATCTCGTACTGGATTCACTTCGAAGTGCCATACAAACGCACAAACTTAGCGCAAAGGATACCAGTAGACATAAGTGTAATAAGGAGATAAAGGAAACTTACTTTGCGGTCATGAACTCTGCCGACTTACGAACTTAATCGAACGACCTTGTGCGAGGACACCACAACAGCACGATCCTGAGCGCTCTTCCTGACTACTAAACTGCTCATGCGCAGGGAATGCAGCGTCATCACATGCAGTTTAACAATCGCACAATAGGAGGCAGCATGATAACACAAGGCAAATTACAACTTATAATGTTTCAACAATGTCAATGTCTCTGAGCCTTTAATACAGCCGCCCCCAAATGTGCAGGGGCACATTTGCTCGATAAAGGCTCATTAGTCCACCTGAAGGTCTTGAGTTGACTCGGGTTCAGATACTCCTGATGGAAGGGCTGGTAGTAGAACCAACCGAGCTACTGGTCGGGTGTACACATGTCCTTTGACATCCACGTCAGCTGACCGGATGTAGCCGTCATCGCTGCGATGAACCTTCGTCACATGACCGATGGGCCACATGGCACAAGGTAGCTGTGGGTCGGCGATCATGACCACCGATTTCTCCAGGAGGTCAGGGGGGCAGGCGTGCCATTTCTGTCTCGTTTGTAATCCAGAGAGGTATTCTCTAATGAATCTTGACCAAAATTGGTCTGCAAGGACTTGTGAGTGCCGCCAGCGCCTGCGGCTCAGGCTCTCGCTCTTCGGGTAGACGATTTGAGGAGTGATCCGTCAGGCCGCCCCAGTAGAAGGCTATTCGGGTCACCGGGTCAATATCAGCCACATCAGCAGACACGTATCCCAAAGGCTTAGAGTTGAGAATGGCCTTCACCTCGAGCGGAACCGTGGAGAGGACATCCTCTTGGACGGGCTCGGTCCCTATGCAAGTACGGAGGGAACAGTCCATGCCAGTGACGTGGAAGGCAGGTTTATGCAGTTGGAGACGCGCTGTTGGAAGGTCAGCCATTTTAGGTATCGAAGGCTGTGCTCTCCACCGCTGACAGTCTGCACAGGAGCGCTGACGACGACAAACTGCCTCACGTCCATGGAGGATCCAGTATTTCCTCCGCAGCTCTACAAAGACTCGCTCTTGTCCTGGGTGCTTAGGATCTTGGTCATACTTCTTAATGAGGATGTGAGTCACAGGGTAAGAAGCAATAAGGACAATCGGATGGAGGGTGGTCTCATCTTGACCCTCTAGACGGCGTAATCGGCCTCCCACTCGTATGAGGTGAGTAAGGGTGTCTATGGCTGGTGCTAGTTTGATCAGTCGACTTGTAGTGGACACTGCTTTTCCTGCTGACAGCTGGGCATAATCATCGGGAAGGTCTGTTTCTGGGCTCGTTGTAGGATGAGTATGTCCACTTGTCGATACTCTTCGGCCGTAGGTGAGTAATCTGAGGGGGCTTGGCCATGAAGCTCTCTTGCAGTAGCGTCCATGAGGGCCAGCCAGGTGTTGCATTTACCATCCTGTAGACTGGAAATGTGAGGTGAGGTGACAGCTGACCCGCAGAAGGTGACCTTTCTCAACTCAGCTATATCATCTGGTGGGTCAGAGTGTGTCATTTCCGGCCAGGTATTTGGGCACTGCAGAAGGAAGGGGGGTCCTTGTGACCATCGGTTGGGCTCAGAGAGGGATACTAAAGTCTTCCCTCTTGTGAGGTCGTCAGCAGGGTTATTTAGTACAGTAGTAGAGTCAGACCACAAGACTATGGGTTGTACTGTGAGAGTGAGCTCCTTCTTAAGGGTTGAAGCTAACTGCGCTGCTACGAGAGCTGCACAACGTTCAAGGGCCGGTGCTTCGTGGGGACTAACCTCTGCTTGTAGGCTCGTCCCTGCTTAGAGTTCTTAAGGAGGCGTCTTTCTGTGTTGCGCAGCAGGGCAATGACTGATTCTTTAGGTGCTTTCACTGTTGGCATGGCCATATGGCGTAACAAAGGAGTAGCATATCTAAAGGCACCGCACACTTCCGTACGTACTGTCTTCCTTTCAGACTGGGATGTGCCTTGTTGGTCCTGTTTGGATGGGGTCACCTCTCTCTCAGGTCGGTAGGGGACAGCATCGACTGGCTTGAGCCGCTCTACGTGGCTGTAGAGATCATCCCTAGATGGTAAGGTTGAGGTAAACAGGCATTGGGCTGTTTGGGTTGGCCGCCCCATGGGCTGGCAAGGGCCCTGCAGTGTCCATCCAAGCCTGGTGTGGACAGCTGCCGGGCTACCATTAGGACCAAGTCTGACGGGCTCAATGGCCGTTATGAGTCGAGGCTGGTCCGAACCTATAAGGAGCAAAGGCTTTGCATCATGAAGGGTAGGAATAGGGATACCACGAAGGTGCTTGAACTTCTTCTGTAGATGGCTAACAGGGTAGCTATGCTGGGCTAGATTAAGCCTGTTTGCTGTAAAGGCACCATTAATCTTAAACTTGACCTTAGGGTTGTTGGGAGAGGAGATCTGGAATGAAACTGTGTGGCCACGCAGTACTTGGATGTCCTGGCGGACTGTGCGCAAGGGAAGGTCTTCAGGGGTGCCTTCCATGGCTAGAGACTTAGCAGCAGTGGACAGCAGCATGGTCCTCTCGGACCCATCATCCAGAATTGCAAAGGTATCTAATGTCTGATTACCATAGTGCACATGCACCGCACTACCTTCAACATGACCGGTTCCCGAAACTGGGTCGGTCAAGGTAGAAGGACTCAGACGCAGAGGTTGTGAGACAACTTTCTGCCTTTGGAGGCAAGTCTGCCTTAACTTCCTCAGCTCTTAGGTTAATCTCGTGGAGGGCAAGAAGGTGCCTCCCTTGACAAAGGTTAGGTCTGTTTTTTTTGTTCAAGTGTGTAGGCACACTACTACACTGACTGAAGTAGTGCTCTGTACTGTCGCAATAGGCACAGTAGGCTTTAGCTTTGTCTTTCTTCTTAACTGGAATCTCTGTAGGCTCGTTGCGCTATGCAACACTACTGTTTGTCTAGGGGCAGATCGAACGTTACCTTTGGCCGTCTGTTTCTCCTTGGAGCTTCGTCCAATCGTTGGACTGTCGAAGCCCTGGCACCATGACTCGTGGCGAAGCCACTCTGAAAGATCACGCAAGGTGTGTGTCGCTCCAGATCTGGTGAGCTGATAACGGCGGAAATCAGCCCGTTGTTCTGCAGGAAGCTTACTCAGTAGGCGAGCTACGTGTGAGCCACAACTTAGCTCAATTTCTCCTTCGTGGCCCAAGGTTTGAAGGAGGCCTACCAGGGATTGGACTTGGAGGGCAAATCTCTGAAATGCCACTGGATCACCCCGTCTGACTTCTGGGCCATCTAGAACGCTGGCTATGTTCTTTAGGGCAAGCTGATGGGGTTGACCGTATTTGTCATGGAGCGCTATCATGGTGTCAGTGTAGGGGGTTGGCGAGTTTAGCTTTTTCAGGGCTGACTTGGTTTCGGGGAAGTAGGGAGTGAGGGAACTGCTGATCATCCACATTGAGGGCACACAGGTTTGTGTCTAGGTTGTCCTCAGGTTCAGGCCACGGTGGTGGGTCAGGCCAATCATCTTCATCCTCTGATTCAGTGACGAGATGGCTGCTTGTTGTGATGACGGCCCTCACAGGATATGAGTTGGGGCTGGGACAGGGTGGTGGAGGAACGCTGGCCTCAGCTGTTTGAGGTCACTGCGGGCTTCGTTTAGCTCCTTTATGCCAGCATGTAGGGCCTCATGTGTCTCACGCAGGAAGTTGTTTTCTTCTTGCAAGGCTCTGAGGTTCGACTGGTACCTCGAGTCGAGGAATGGGGGCTGCAGGTGTGACTGGACAGGGGCAGGTAAGGGTTCATCATCTACATCCCTCCTCGGGGTGGAGCTTGAGGCTAGCTGAGGGGCTCGATACTGAGCAGCATCCCCGAAGCGTCCCGAGTAAGGTTGAGGTGCATAGAAGGGGGACATCTGGACTTGTCCCTTCTGCGGATATGACGATATTCCTGTTGGGGTTGGAGTAGACAAATCCCACTGTGACTGTCTCACATAGTCGACCTTGAAGTCTTGCATCCAAGTTGGAGGACGTGTTCGACGTTTCGGCCTCACATCAAGATGTCTCTCTCTCTCTGGCTCCATCCTGAACACTATGTCCGGCTCGAAGGACCAAATGTTGGGGAGGAATATCAGGCTGGATCAGTTTGGGGTATATAGGGTACAGGATGGTGTATCGGTCAGAATACAGGGCGCAGGTATCTTGAGGTAAGGCTTTAATAGGTGTTAGAAGGCAGGTTTGGGAGATGGGAGACCTAAAGGGCAAGGGCAGAAGGTACATATGTAGAAATGCAGATTGGTAGATGCAGATGCAGAAGGTAGATGCAGAAGCAGATGCAGAAGGTAGATGCAGAAATTCTGGAATGTCGAATGACATCAATTAAGGTATGTACAGCATTCAACAAGATATCATACAACTTAAACAGGTACACAGAATAATTCAGTATATAGAAATGCTGTACAAACTCTATTAAGTAAGTAAATACAATAAAGGAGAAGAAAACACTGCCAACGGTTTAGTTGGCCAAATACATAAACAAACACACTGAATTCTACTGGCTCATTCGGATGGTCTATGGAGCCATCTAGTGGTCGATAAAAATAGCGCGAATAGCGGCGAAGCATCTCGTACTGGACTTCGAAGTGCCATACAAACGCACAAACTTAGCGCAAAGGATACCAGTAGACATAAGTGTAATAAGGAGATAAAGGAAACTTACTTTGCGGTCATGAACTCTGTGAACTTAATCGAACGACCTTGTGCGAGGACACCACAACAGCACGATCCTGAGCGCTCTTCCTGACTACTAAACTGCTCATGCGCAGGGAATGCAGCGTCATCCATGCAGTTTAACAATCGCACAATAGCAGCATGATAACACAAGGCAAATTACAACTTATAATGTTTCAACAATGTCAATGTCTCTGAGCCTTTAATACAGTTTATGTTGGGTTGGTTAGGTCTGTTTTTTTTTCAAGTGTGTAGGCCTTTTTTTCAGGGCTGACTTACCTCGGCGCATCCTCTTGACTTCAGCCACGATGATACTCGTGTCCTGGATGGCAGTTGTCATTCCCTTTGTGCCGTTTTGTCTCTTCAGTCTCAGCATCGCTTGTCTTGTTGTCAGATGCCGCTCTGGCCATTTGACTGTTTAAAAACCAAGTGTTGAGTCTGCTTCCAATTTTCAATTAATGAGTTTGCTGTTTATGATTGGCAAGGGACGAGGACAGAGGACTTTTCTTTATCACCTAAAAAGGTGATAGCATCAAATCAGACAAGACCTCCCCTGTCCAAGATGAACAACACTGATAGGAGCCGCTTTGATGCTGCTTGGAAAAGCCAAACGTAATGGAACATGGTTGAATTTTGCTTTCAAAGGTAGTAACTGGACGGCTGTGTGTGTGTGTGTGTGTGTGTGTGTGTGTGTGTGTGTGTGTGTGTGTGTGTGTGTGTGTGTGTGAGAATTTTTGTTACACTTCAGAAATATAACTTAAAATGTAAAATGCAGAATAAATGCCGAGCTGTCTAATTTTTATTATCTCAGTTATGTGAATACAAATTTCCCCTAAATTTGACCTTTTTTGACTGGTCCAACTTAGCAGGAAAAAAATAGCACAAAAAACATGGCAGGAAAGAGCGACGGAACTGCAATACATCAAGTCATGGTCACAAACAAAAATCTGCCATCGAGTGAATCCGCGACAACTGAACCGCAAAGTAGGGAGGGGACATTCTACACCCCCTTGTGAGGATAAAGCGGATCGGAAAATGGATGGATGGATGGATATCGGAACATCGTGCCATGTTTGCTCCTTGAGTGACACGTACAGCCCCTCGCGCCGCATACTCGTCACTTGATCGGTCCGTCGGCCTGCTGTTCTGCCTGGCCCTGCCCACAAAGACGGAAGGCCCTTATTAGGGAAGCCACTCCGGGTCCCTGACACCGGAATGTTAACAAGCTCTTGGGAGCTGCTTATGACCTTATGCCACACGCCCTTCTCCCAAAGCCCTGCCAACTCGTCTGCTCTTGAGCCGGTTGACTGGAAGTTAACAAAACGGCCACCGTTGCTGCATTTTTTAATTTAAACACTTTTAACTGAAAATTGATTTTATGATTTTTGAGAAAGGTTGTTTTGTTTTTACTCCCATTCATTCATTTCTTTGGTATTTTCCTCAGTCGGTTGGTGGGTAAACTAGAGCCTGTCCCAGCGGACTTTGGACGGGAGGCAGCGAACAACCTGAATTAGCCGCCAGCCAATCACAGTTTTTTTGAACACCTTCATATCAAGTCATGTATGTGTTGGGAGTGCACAGAGTGGACACTGCCACAGTAAAGTCAAAGCTAGGTACTCTCACAAAAAAAAAAAAAAAATCTTTCTCACAATGCGCATGATTAGTAAAAATACAAAACAGCATGGATTGCAATTATCTTTATTATCAGTGAAAGTTACTGCAGAGACAGAAAAATGTCACAGAGTCACTCTGGTAGAGGAAGTCATGTTGCGCAACATATCACAATGTACCCGTGATACATGAATACAGTGATCCCTCACTATATCGCGGTTCATTTATTGCGGCGTCTGTACTTTTTTTTCCCCCAAAGTACTGTATTCAGAAAAAAAAAAATCCGAATGACTCTGAGGTTTTGTACATGCCTGTACTGGACTGAATAGGCAACGGGCACTCATTCAAGGCGCATGATTGGTTCCCGGTGCAACGTTGACCAATGATAGCACGATTTCGATTTGTCAGCAGCAATTCGCTCTTCGCCTTCTCCTCCTCAATACCGATTCATTGTCTTATCATAAACACATCGGCTACGTGGGGATAGCTAGCCTCCAGCTAGCTGCTAGCTGGAGGCTAACTGCGGCCAGTGTCAAGTGAGAGCCGTCTACTACGCCACCAACACAAAAGTCTCTTCGCCTCTCTCAGAAGGAATGCTGACGATTGTTGATTACTGTATAAGGTTTGATAATTAAAGATTTAAATAAATATGTTTACTGCTGTAGTCTTTGTCTCAAATATGTCAAGTATAAATACTGTCTACATATTTCAATCATGCTGGTACCCACATACACTCCGGTCCCTATGAACCGCGATTAAGTGAGGGATCACGGCACAACAACCACGACGCTAGCACACATTCTCGGTAAATAGATGGAACACTTCCTAGCGAGATATTAAGAGGGCAAGACACTACTTTGAGTTATTTTTAGTATTCACGGCCATGTGGTGTCTGTCAATGAGTGATGCCGTATCATTGCGAGCGAACTTTTTAGCACGTTGATATTCATGTGCACAGTTGGCAAGTAGGAGGGCGAGATTGGGGGGGGGGTTAGCACTGAAAATAAAAAAATAATTTGAAAAAGTCACAAGGAAAAGAAAATGTAGTTACGGCAATAAAGCAGTCATATGAGTCATTTTAGCAACAGAGACTACTTTCGTAAACACAGATTTTGCTCACTTGGGAGTGATGACATATTTTCTCTTTGCTTTAATTGTTGCAAAATGACGGCGCATTCCGTCGTTGGGATCGCTCAGGCAATATTACAGTCAAGTGTACGGAATCATCAAAGTGAATTTCTCTGCAATTCTTCACCAGGACGTGATGTCAAAGCTGGCCAGTGGCACGAAGAACAGAACGTTCAGGTACGTCTGTACTGCGCAATCATGGAGCCGCTGTTCTATGAAAAGCATGTCTTCAATACTTTTTTTTTGTGTGTGTTTAGAACCAAGCACGGCGAAGAAACTTTTGTAAAATGATCGAGATGAATAACTGCTGTTCCATTTTTTCCCCGTCATAAACTTACTATTTCTCAAAAAATAATTCACGTTTTATTAATACAATAGTCTGACATGATTTGGATCATGTTACATTTGTATTGGAATACTAGAACTTTGTTCTCGATGTTTAATTCATTATTCTAAAATATGGAAAACATTTTCTGCAAGAAAAAAAGAATTAAATAGCTTTATTCATGTAAAACTACATTAAAAAAATTAATATTACTTTCGTCTCATTCAATGTGTAAATACATATATTTAAAAAAAAAAAAGTAAACTCAAAATAGTCTGAAAAATAAGAATGTTATTGAAAAATTGTAAGAAAATAATCACAATTTTTGTCAACACATGTTCTTTGGCTGTAATACATAACTCAATTTTCAAGGGAAAAATATATTGTAGTAAAAATACATTTCTCATTACACTGTTATTTTCACATCATTTATTCTAAGGAAAAATAAGCAAGAAAAAAGTCATACATTTGTGAGGGGGAAAAAGCAAAATTGTATTTTATTCCTGCATAATCCTAAACATTTTTTTAAATAAACACAATAATCTTATTTTATCTTCCCCCAAAAAAAAAAATTTTAAAATACAATTTTAAGTCTTCGAGTAGGAACCCCTGTCTATTTTTGCAGCGAAACAGACATGCTTTGCATTGAACGACTCATCGACTCACTTATAACCCGACTGGGGTGTCCGACCAACTCAGACCCTGGACAAACTGGATGTACCTGAACGCCATCTTTGGCCACTGGAAGAGTTGCCTGACACACTTAATGTGAGCGTGTGTGCGCATGTAGTGTGTAGATATATATATATATTATGAGAGAGAGAGAGAGAGGGAGATGCGCGGCCTTCACTGAGGCATCGCTTTGAGGATGGCGTTCACCTCCTCGGCCACGGCCGTCAGCGCGAACTCAAACTGCTCCTGTGGGCCAACAAGAGGCGGCAACATTTGTGATGTAAGCATGCACAAACACACACACACACACACACACACACACACACATATATATAGAGGATAGAGGTGAGAGAGGGGTACGAGTAGAATTCATAAAGTCCAGACTCTGAAAAGTACAGTAACAAAGTATTTCTAGCCATGCAGGTGAGCAAAGGAACAGCTTGATTGATGTTTTCCTCCACAGAGCTGCCGCTGCTGTTTTTACACTCCCGAGGCTCAGGGCCAACAAAAAAGAAGAGAGAGAGAGGAGGAGCGTAGGAGTTGATGTGTCAACACACAGCAAGGCCTGAAGAAAAATTTGATCAATACGCGAGAGCTGCCGGTGGCCCATCAGATTTATTATTATTATTTTTTTAAGTTGTGTGATGTCAGAAATATGTATCCGTCTGTCCCTGCCTGGATTTTTTTTTAAGTCTGTTTGGGAGGGGGTCGCAGTTTTGAGTCCCACTCTAGCCCGAGTATATGTGGTTCCAATTTGGGAGCAAATGGCCAAAATCTCTCGCAGTCACACCAAAATGACAAACTTGCATTTCAGACAAAGCTTGTTGAGACTTTTTTTTGTGACTACTCGCCACAGAGTGAGCAAACTTCATGTTGCTGAGTGACAACGGGCTTCAGAGACCAAATTTTCTTTCAAGGAGCCCTGTAAAATGGCCGACCGTTAATGAATGGAAAATGGCTTCTTGTCAGGCATCTTCTTGACTTTTTGGGTGGTTCTCTTCATGGATGGACTCATCTTCCAAGTTTTATGGTGATACATGAAACTGGCTTGAGGGGCTGAATTTTGTTTTCAGGGCACCTCAAAATGTCCAAAATGATGGCTGTTTTTTTTTTGTTTTGGCAAAAGGTCCCAGATGTATTGACATAAAATGATGACATATTTTTTCACCGTTTTGAAATCGCAACTTTACTCTTGTAAAATTAGGACAATTGTCAGAACTTTTCCTCGTTACGAATCAAATTAATTAAAAAAAAAATCAGTCTTTTGAATTTTTCTTCACAAAATTACAAATGTACTCTCACTCTTATAACATTCAAAATGTATTCTCATAAAAAAACGTAACATTACTTTATTCTTGTAAAACTATATTACTATAGTACATTATTATTTGTGAAATTCGGACTTTTTTTTGTCAAAGAAAAATTTTTTGGGGTCATTTTATTCGTAAAAGAAATTTTGTCCAGTTAAATTTCAATTTGACAGTCGACCCCCGCACTCCCAGATCATTAGAATTTATTTTTTAATGAAAAAAATATGTATATATTCTTGGATTTCTCTTTTTGCCCTTAGCTCAATTTTTCTCCTTTTTTTTGGTGGAATGTGCCTTTTATGTCTTTTTCAAATATATTTTGTAGACAGTTTGGGTTTAATTTTTTTAAATAATATTCCCCCCCATGCATTTTCAGTGGGTGTCAACTTATACGCTGACTTTCGCCCAAAAGTGGGCCAGCCCATCCCCACTGAATCGTTTTCATTCAATAACAACTTTATTCTTGGAAAAATTGCTGCAACTTTTTGCCATAAAATTACACCAGTTACAACACCGACTTTTGTCAATGATCACGTGTTGGCACATTTTCTTTTGGTCAAAGAGTTCAGATTTGGTCTATTTTACAGCTCCAAATAAATGTGTCGCCGGCATGCAATCAAACTTTCTGGATGGTGAAGTTGGCAAACAATAGTGAAGTGCTTTCTTTTCAACTCACCGCCCCAAAAAACAGACCCTTCAAGATGAAAGGCGGGTGTGGGGTGGGGAGGTGGGGGGAGCTCCTTACCTTTGTGTGGACCATGCCGGCTCTCTGGTCTCTCAAGTGCTCCAGGGTAGCGGCAATATCAATCTCTTTAGCACCTGCAACGCGCACAGACAACATTGGAGACGGTTCAAAGCAAGCGGGCGAATAAAGCTCACATCTGTCAATCTAGTCTTTTCTCCGCGCCGTTCCCTTTCCAAAGGCCGAGTGAAAATGATTACATTCGTCCGGGGGGGGGGTGCTTGGACCGCGGCCCGCCGACTCGCTAGTTTTGATCATATATGCAGGAGGAGGTTCTGTGAAAGGTGCGACAGTGCTCTCCAAACACAACTGCGCAACACGGCTCGGCTGATGACGAGATTTCTTTTGAGGGGGGGGGAGGAAAAACTACTCCAAACAAGACTTTCATGTGTAACAAGGGAGGGCCCAATTCCAGCGTAGATGAGGAGCCAGCGAAACTTGTGAGGGCCAGATTATGTCCATTTTCTACACGGAGGGGGTTTGGGGTGGGTGGGATTGGGGGGGGGCACTGCGCAGGACACAAAAGGTTAAAAAGAGCGCGCCGATACGCTTTCATCGCCGTGGACAACGGAGACATTTTTCACCCAAAAGCCAGCGCCGGACGTAACCCCTTTCTAACGAGCGGCCGTTTTGAGTTGGGAGGGGGTGAGGGCAAAGTTGAAAGGTCAGAGGGCAGGGATGGAGGAGGAGTCTCTCTAATTGACACAGTTCGACCTCTTGGGGGTTTGCCAACATCCACAATGGACGTAGAATCCATTTGGAATGGCAAACATTTTTACACACTGCTTTTCAACACACGTTGCCGTAGTAGTTTTCTTCTGTGTTATGCTGCCCCCTGGTGGTCAAGGCATACATAGCACAATCAGCCGCACAAGAAACGCACGCAATCATAAATTGCTTCATATTATCTAATTGTTTCTTGTCTTATGACTTAGACAGTAGAACACTGTAGAGTGCGTGCAACACACAGGGGTTCACTCCCAGACGAAAAAGATAAAGAAAAAAAAATCCAATGAACACATTGCTTCTATGAAACATTGATGCCAACGGCGAAGCCGTAAACGAAGGCAGTTTCATTGCCATGCATGTGGCATCTAAATTCATGTGGCAATTGTGATGCGGGTCGATACGGCGTGACAGTAGCATAAATGACGACAAAATTGCTCATGTTCATATAGTCCCCCCCCTCCTTGATTTTTCATTTGCGCGGGGGGCTTTTGTTCCCTCAACTCCCTCCAACCCCGCGCGCCCCGGCGTCACCCTCCAACGCATCAACGAGACCCTCTCTGGAAAACCAGAGCGTTGCCACGGCAACACACGCAGGGGGAGTGTGAAAAAAAGCCAAGCGTTTACCTTTTGCCATCCTATTGAGGACCATGTCAATCAGAATGTAAGTCCCGCTCCTGCCGGCGCCGTCACTGCAGTTAGACACAGACAAGGAGGACACGGATCATGACGGTGGGCGACTGCGAGACGGGAGAGATAAACATCGCTGGGAAAATACAGCTGGACACGCAAATATCGAAGGCCGGGCCCGAGTTTGGTCATTAGCTCATTCACTCCCAAAGACGTTTTTAAACGTCTTTTCAGACTTGGTCTAGAATTGGCTGGTATTCTAGACCAATGTTGAGACTTTGCTTTGCTTTTTTTTTTAATTTTTTGAATTCTTGGAACATTATTCTTTTTTCGGGTGGGGGACACAAAATGACCAAGGCATGAACATTTTTTTTTAATTAATAAAAGCTCAGTGAATTAAAAACAAAATAACAAAAACAAGGATTATTACTCTGAATTATATATATATATATATATATATATATATATATATATATATATATATAGATATATATATATATAGAGAGAGAGATATATAGAGAGAGAGAGAGAGAGAGAGAGAGAGAGAGAGAGAGAGAGAGAAATCCTTTTCGTAATACAGTATTGCAGAGTTTTTCTTTTAATTGAGCAAGAGAGTTGTTGTGAATACATTTGGCCCGGACATTTGAATATCGGATGATGCAACGCATGTGATTGACTCATGTGTGGTCTGGGCAAGCAACGCCGAGGGACTGGAGAGGGATTGGGGGCTTCTGCAAGCCCACCAGAGGACAAAGGCTTTTAAAAGCATGCACATCGGGAGCACAGGAGAAGGTTGAGAGACCAGGGGCGGTTTGAAGAACCGCTTTTATTTTTTTTTTTGAGGGCCTTGCTGCTCCCCCTCTCTCTCTCTCTCTCTCTCAGTACTCCAGAGATAGTGTGTTGAAAAGCCTCCCTTTGTGCCCGCCGGCCATTCAGCGGCGCTGCATGTTAATTGCAAACAAGGCGTGCACATCTCTCCGATAAAGGCGCGGGCCAACGGGACAGGGGGAGGGTGGGAGGCGCACGGCGATCTCATTAATCCACGCTTGGCGCAGCAGCGGCGGCGCTCTCGCCGCATGCACGACTTCACAACGTGCGGCTGTTAAAAACGTGGTCGGGCGGGACATTGAGGCTTTACCATAAACCGGCCTTTGGCTAAACTCTTAAAATACAGAAAAGAATAAGAAAAATAAAATAAAAGCTACGGTGGTCAGTGCGGTGTTTAATAATTGAATGGCTTTAATGCGGGGGCACTCTTTCAATGATTTCAATTCTCTTTTTTGGGATTAAATCCAAGCACATGACTGATTTGACAATTTAGTAAAAATAATAAAGTGCTATTCCATTAAAAAAATTATGTTGCCAAACAGTAATCATGGCAATTTTATTCGTTTTAATGAGGACTCTTTCGATTTCTGTGAAGCTCTCGAGGTTTTGAACATGTATGAGGAAAAACCGAAAGTTCACATTTTTTTAACCCGAATTTGAGCTGGAAATCGAAATCAAGCACAACAACCAACAATGTCTCAATCAAAAGAAAATTATGTCCTTTTAATTGTTTTTTTCCCTTTTTTGGGTGGCAAATTGTAAATTTTAGGATCACATGGGAGACAGTAAATTTACAAGAACACATCAAAACAACCATCGCCAAGGGGTGATTTAATGCATACTCTTTCCATTTTAATATGCTTTAATTGCCAAATTTGACCCACTAAAAAGATGTTTGATTTAATCAAGAAATATGAAAGTGCTTTGCCGTATTGAAAAGTGTAAGTGATAAGGCCACCAACGTGTTTGCATAGTCGATGTCATGTGATTTCTTTTTTTCTGTTCAAATCGCACCGAAGTCGGCCATTTTGATTTGAAGCCAGCCGAATGGAAGGCACCTTTTTGTGTGGCGCAATTGAATGTGGTCGAAAACATTGGCGCCCCTGGGATGGAAGCAGAAACCCAATCACCATCAACATCTTGATAATCATCAGGTTGCAATACTTGCCTGCAGTGAACAATAATTGGGCACGCCCGACCCCGGTAGCACTTGTTAACCTTTCTGGAATAAAAGAAGACAAAGGAAAAAAAAAAATAACACACGTTATTGTGGTCGGGGATCATGTTGGCTAAACAAAGATGAATGCCTCCAATTAAACGCGACTCATGCGGCGCGCCCCGAGGAAAACCAACGCGGCAATAATCAAGCTCGCCCTCGCCCGCCAATCAATCACTTTAACCGGAGTGGAGGCACTTCAACG
The DNA here is from genome assembly GCA_026261675.1 of Hippocampus mohnikei. NCBI lineage: Eukaryota > Metazoa > Chordata > Actinopteri > Syngnathiformes > Syngnathidae > Hippocampus > Hippocampus mohnikei. The sequence continues at coordinate 459,263 of JAKGUB010000342.1, read as the reverse complement.
AATGGAGAGTCATTTCCCAGCGTGTTATTGTGACAGGCGATGTTTGTGCCAAAGGGGGAGAACGTCATTCATGTTAGGTCCGTGTCAAGGAGTGCAGCGAAAAGATGCGCCGGAACTTGCCATGCAAAAAGCAAGAGGGTTCGGGAGAGAGCGAGGAGGGGTGGGAGAGCGTGAGCGAGCAAGAGAAAAATCAGGTTGTGCACAGGCCTGTCTGAGGAGACGCAGTTTCCAATGATCACTTTTGTGACTATGCAACTGGGCTCATATTACTAGCTGCAACATCACAAAAATGACACTGGCAACTGCAAAATAGGGCCGAAACCTCCAAAAATAGACGCCCTGTCGTCAGGGAGTACACACACACACACGCAAACAAAGCTGCACTCTAATCCATACAAGCTAATTGGAAGGGAAAGAAAGCACCAAAGAGGACGCCGTCCCCTCACTTTGCATTAACAAGCATGGGGGGCAGTTTTCCATCCCCAAATCAGATGCATCTATTCTCATTTGTTTCCCGGAGGAGCTCGGGCGAGGTGATCCTGTCGCTAACAAATGCCGAACACTCTCTCCCCTCTTTTTACTCAGTCGGCTCACATTTAATTGGCTCTTTGAATGAGGTGGGGTCCCCCCCGCCCCCAAACTAAGCCAGGCAGTGCGGGGCTGTTAAGTTGCTGCATCGCAAGTGCTGGAGGGTGGGGAGGAGTGGGAGGTGGTGCCGGGATTGTTATCAAAAACTCAAGTTGGAAAAAAAAATAAAATTAAAACAACCAACCCCCCACGAAAACATTAAAAAAATAATAAAAAAATCACTACGATTATAGCAAAAATGTCTTACATTTTAATTTTTGTCAATTAATACCCTCCATGAGCTTTCAGGGTTCAATTTAACATTTTAATTATGTATTTTGGTAACTACGAAGACACTAAGTCAAAGAGTCGTTTAAGAAGTCTAGATGACTTTAATTTATGACGCAATAAATACTTGGCACTCGACAAACACTCCATACATTCCCAAAATTAAAACTAAGATTAAAACTAATAAATAATGAAAAGCATGCATTCCCCAAATATAAAAATTACCTTACAATGAACAATCTGCTCAAAAGAATAATAAAAAAAATATATTTGAAAAGAAATGTCAAAACAAAACCCCCAAATTATTATGACCCTGGAGGAAAGGAAAGAAACAGGGGTGGGGTGAGCGATTTGATCGGCCAAGGGGGCGGGGGTCAACGCTCTGCCATACCTGCGGAAGTCCAAGAGGGTGCGCGCCGTGTTGGGGACGCCGCGGTCCATCCAGGAGAGGAAATGGAACTGCGTGACGGTGCGCGTCTCATTAGTGTGCAGGTTCTTTAGGTAGAAGCTGCGGACCAGGAAGTCCTCGCACCAGATGTGCTCAGAAACCAGGTTGACCTGGATGCACATCGACACACATGGCGATATCATTAACGCCATACGGTACAAATTCCGAATCGGTGGTGCGCCCCTCGGAGGGGTGCGCGCTGATCTTAAAAGAGATCGATTCGAGCAAAGATTCCCAAACTGTGGTACCTGCGAACTCCCTTGGGGGTCCACTGAGTTCACTCGAGGTGGCGTTTGACATTAAAATGGATAAATTGCAGTCCAGATTTCCAAACTCGGGTGCGGAGGTGCGTGCGATTAATAGGGGTTGAGTCGAGCAAAGATTTCTAAACTGTAGTGTGTGTAAGACCATGAGGTAGAGATTGCCAGACTATGCAATACGAGCACCCCCCCAACCCCTCTCTGGGAGTGTGCAATATTAAAAGTGATTGATGAGAGGAGACTTCCAAATTATGAGTTGCAATGCGTGCTCTCCACGAGGTGCGTGACCTTGTCCTCAATTTGACTGGAGATTCACAAACTGTGGGGCGCTTCGCATGAATTAAAAGCGATCACGCCGTACGTACCTCGTAGAAATGGCAGACATCGGAGCCCTCATCCGGCCAGTAGCGGTGACACTGTTTGACGCCGTTCTCCGAGACGGGAGTGAGCATGACGACGACCACGCAGCCGCTCTCCCACACCATCTGCGCACCACAGGAGACGTTCAAAGCTGACGAGCGGCGGAATACGAGAGGATGAAAAGGATTTTTTGATCCGGGTGCAGGGGCCTTGGAACAAAAATCGTCACTGACGCAGCCGATTGTAACGTGAGAAACACACAAGCCCACAGCAGCCATTAAACCTCATTCACTCCCAAAGACGTTTATAAACGTCTTTTCAGATTTGGTCCAGAATTGGCTGATACTGAATGAGTTCAGGGAAATGGGAAGGAAAGCTCAAGATTTTACGAGCGTTCAGTGCGTTTATCAAATACGTTCAGTGCGCATACTGTAAATGCATTTGATGTTTTCTTTTCCATATCTCGTCGGTGACAAAAAGGGAATTAGAAACTTTTACAGAACAGCGGTGAGGTAACATTTAGGTGGTGATGGAAGTCATGTAACACATTACTCTTAATATTTGGGGGAGTATTATTACAGTTACTCTGTCCAGTAATGCGTTACAACATCGGGGTCACAAGACAAAATTGGAAGTAAAGAAGACATGAAACAGAAAGCAAAGAAGTTTGACTACATGACCCCAGATACGAGCCAACTTGCATTGGCCGCCGGTCCGTTGGAGATGCGATTTCAAGGTTTTGCTACTTATTGATAAAATAATACATGGCTGAGCACATTTCTAACTCGCTGACTTAGTGACGCCGCCCTGAGCTCTTTGTTTACAACATGCTGGTCTTTTAGTAATTCCTAGAGCCAAAAAGAAGTTTGCGAATTTTATATTCGGGCTCCAGTGCTCTGGAATGCCCTACCTACGCAAATTAGAGCAGCTACGGTCGTTGAAATGTTTAAAACCCTACTTTAGACTCATTTGAATGAACAAATCTTGCATTTAGTTGAAGTGCATGTTGGCCTTTTTAACTGCCGCTTCCCCTGTTCCCCCCCCTCCTCCCTGGTCTGGAGACGGGGCAAGGTGATGATGACCCAATTGAATGTACGGATTCTGCTCTGATCGTTATGGACAGGATTTGCACTGACTGAGCTGAAAGCCGAGTTTTGAGGGGATCCACCTCTCTGAAGGTGTCTCCCTGCAGTGTTTTCATCTTGTTAAATGGACTTTTATATCATTCTAACTAACATTGTATAGTACAAAATTGTGTCAGATACAGCTCGGAAGGTGGATTGTCCCATCTGCAACCCCTTCTCAAGGTTTCAGATTTTTCCCCAGTTGTTTTTTTTTCTCAGTTTTTTTCAATAAATCTGACTTGACAAATCTATGCTGATCACCACAAGCAGAATATTAATTATAATTGAATATGTATTCCAGACAAGCTCTCTTTAAGAACGCATTTATTATTTTTCAGCAAATAACATTGCCCAGAAGTCATTGCTTGTCATCCCACCCGCAGTCATGATTTCATGAAATGAAATGCTACGCACATATAAAATACAAGCAGGAACAAACCAAACTAAAAGCAGCGTTTGGAATCGGAAAGAATTAAGAGTCACTTTCTGACAATGACTGACATCAATTTTGTCCAATGACTCATTTTTGTTCAGGCCTGAAAGAGTGAGTAAACGACTTTTCAACTCTGTGAATGCAAGCCCAATTTTCCATCCCCGACCTCCAAGGCCCCCCACCTACGTAATTGGAAAAGATGCAGCGTCGGGTTCATGGCTGAGAATCTTTTTTTTTTTTGGGTGCCGATAACAGATTGACGCGCGTCTATTCACCTGGCACGAACACCGACAAACAAATACAAAACAATTATCGGCGTTTCATTTGAGCCACTCAACAGAGTGGAATAGAATGAGAGGTGGGAGGGGTGGGGGGAGCATCCCACACAATTTGCAGTTAAAAGCTAGCGAGCTATTGCGTTGTTAATTAACTTCGAGCCTATTTTCGGCTATGAAAAGCCATTTTTCCAGGAAGTCCCAGCTTGAGAAAACTTTCTGACGCGCAATGGCGAAAGGAAGGGAGGGTTTGTGCCTGCTCCGCACTCCCGTTACGCGACTGCGCAAGCGATGGTCTCGCTAATTACTACAGTGGGCGTCTTATTAACACACAGGGACGCCATTTGGCCAGCATGCATCATTTAGTGCGCACCTCCACGCAAGTGGTGGGCCGTGTTTAACAACGGCGTGTGGCTCTGGGTGATTAATGGTGCTTCGGGCAAGGAATGGGAATACATTAGCCTTGTTATTGGGACTGCAAGACTCGCAAATCATCAGCAGTTTTATCACAAACTGCGTTGGTGACTTTGCATCTGGTGGGTCTGCCTTGTCCACCTGGGGGCGGCATCTCACATACAGATGGATGTTTTGCTCATTGAGGTGTATTTATGAATCCCGATATCCCTCAGCAGTACTGCCTGGAAGCAGCAGCCAATCATGTCCTAATTAGAATTGAAATGGGATTTATTATAATTCCTCATTGAGATCTTCTCTCAGCTCATCGGTACGGCACTAATATTAGTCTTTGTACAGAGGATATGTAATACAATACTGCTGTTACATTGCCCCGCTACAAGTGTTGTGGCCTTTATGCTTCAGTATGGCACATGTCAGTGAAGTACTATGCTCGTACTTGGTGCAGCAATACAAGAATTAATTTGTCCAAAAATCCGCTACTCGTCACGACGTAACGTCGCGTACTGCCCGGGGGAACTAAAACAAACAACACACCGGATCTTATTCTTGTGCTTCCATAGGTGCTGCTCGGTTGTTTAGCAACAGAGTTCAACTAGGTTCAGCAGGTTCAGTCTGTGGAGCGCATACTGAACGTTTGTGGTTAAGGTGCGGGTCACCTTCCAATGATATTTTGCAGGGGACTTGTTTACAACTTTCATTCATCTGAGAGGCTGTTTACACGCCTTAGTAGGTTTTATTGTTTTGCTTAGCAACAGAGTTTACGTCCAGCAGTTACGTCGCACGTCCTTGGAACAATAGCGTTCTTTCTACTCTTTGATTTGTCTTTTTAGAAGTGGGGGAAAATCTTTTCTTTTTTTTTTTTTTAAGTCGGGGAAAAAAATGAATTTGAGGGAGGCTTTTGTCGTCTTAAATAGAAATTGGGCCACAGGACCCCGACTGTTTGAAGAAATGTCAGCTTGTGAGAAGTGTTAAGCATTGCTTAAAGCATCGAGCTTGTTAAAAATATCGTCGAGAAAATATTTTTAGCAGGAACAATACACGAGAGGCGCAAAGTGGGGGCTTGCTGATCTCCCGCTGAGAGCTCCTATCACAAAGCAAAGAATGTGTAACCCACATGTCCCCCCCCCCGTCTTCTCTCCCCACTGTGTGCGTCTCCACTGCGATTATTCGTAAACCTCACGGCTGAGGAAAAAACTCACTCTGAGTGATGGGAGCGGCGGCAGGACGAGTCTTACCTGCCAGAAGTCGGCCACGGTGGAGGGAAGCGGGCCCTGCGATGCGATGTAAGTCGGGTTGCGAGGGTCGTGGTCCATCTGGGAGTGAGAAAACGCAATGTCACTCAGTGCTCAGATGGCGGCTGACGGACGGAAACCCGCAATGTCGGACGCCGCCTTAAATCCGCCATCTGGATGGAGACCATCACGTCCTCCCTTTTACGTTTGCGGAGATATTCGACGCCTCCCTCTCGTCCGCCAATGAGATTTATGTTTGAACGCGTCACCAAGCGCAAAAGTGATTGTTGAGCGCAAGTCGCAAAGTCCTTGAAGTGCCCATGCAGTTTTTGCCAAATCATTTTGGTTGCAAAAAGACACAAACTGACATTGCGTGGTGATGTCATTGCGTCATTACGTCGCACTTTGGTACGTACCGCTTAAAATATTCATGCTGTACAAGTACCAACAACATAATCACTAAAATACACATTCATCAAAAGCCAATGTAAGCCACTTGAACATTCGACACGGTTTGAACATCAACATGGCGCTTAAATTTGGAAAATGATTCAATTAAACTGTGTCGCACAAACACTAATAAAAAAATCCTTTAAAATCTTTCCAATGATGTACAGTTTCTTAAACATCACAGACATGCGCAAGAAGGAGATCACTGGAACACATTTTTTTTCATGCTTCCTTGTTTTAAGATTCCTCACATGTTTTTTTGCTAGAGGAGAAATGTAAGAGTGGGAGGGGGATGGGGGGGGGGCGAAATTCCCGAGCTGAAATTAAAGGCGAACGCAAACGCCGCCGTTTCGTTTTGCCAATCTCAAGGACACAGACGCGCTGCCGCTGCCGTCGCTTGAATACTAAAACGCAAACATGAAAGAGCGGTCCTGTGTTTTCGGGCCGTCCTCCTCTCTGCCGTTGGTGAGAAGAACGGCGCGGGCGGAGGAAGTCGTTTTTTTGTCGTCTCTTTTGGTTTGGTTGTAAAACGGCTCGCAAAACATGTCCGATGCCCGTTCGCCACTTTAGCCCCGTGCGATTCTAAATACTGTTAGTAGGTACTACTGTTGAAAAACACAACATGCATGTGGCCGGTTGGGGTTCGAACTATTAACTTGTGTAAAGCGATCACGATCTTAAACATTGGCACCTCACGTTCGGCGAGACGCAAGGTGCATTCAAACGTAGTCGGACATTTGGAAAACAGAATGAAAACCCAAGAGGCAATAAATGTTAATTTTGTCACTTCCTGGTATGTCATGATACCGAATCAAAGCACTAGGCTTCCATCCTCCATCATATTTTGGAACCCTTCGGACTTTGTTAAGTCCTGGATGGAAGTTAAAATATCAACAGTGTGTACAAAAAGAAAAATGTTACTGAAAGCATTCATTTGAGTCGTTTTACACTGTTTTGTTGAACTAATACGAATAAAATGTGTTGTTGAGCTGCCAGCTATTATTTCACTGCTTTAACTGATATTTTGACTTCCTTCTTTTGTTTCCGCTTAAAGTTATGCAAATGACTTGATCCGTTTTGTGTTTCTGACTACCAAAGTATTGTTATTGCCTGTCAGGGTATTTATTATTCCTGACGTTTCCAATAGTGTGCAAATGGTTATAGTGCGTCGACCTCACAGTGCAGATGTACCTGGTTTGATTCCGGTTTCAGCTTCCTATGTAGAGTTTGCATGTTCTCCCCGTGGGTTTTCTCCGGGTACTCGGGTTTCCTCCCACATTCCCAAAACATGCATGACAGGCTGATTAAACACTCTAAATTGTCTCTAGGTTTGCGTGTGAGCGCGGATGGTTGTTCGTCTCTGTGTGCCCAGCGAATGGCTGGCAACCGTTCCAGGGTCTCCCCCGCCTACTGCCCGAAAACAGCTGGGATAGGCTCCAGCACCCCCCCCGCCCACCCCCTCCCCGTGACTCTGGTGAGGATAAAGCAGATCAGAAAATGGATGGATGGATGGATTTGAGCAAGTATCATGGAAGTCGTCATCTTTGATTTGCTTTCGCGGGCCACTTAAAATGATGTGACGGGCCACATCTGGCCCCCGGGCCTTGAGTTTGACACCTGTGCAATAGTTGTTCCTGATTACCTGAGAATTGCACCTAAGTACTTGTATATGTTCTAACTCCTTGAGTATTGTCCCTGAATGTCGTGCATGACTACTTGAGCATTACTCCCGACTCTTTGGCTCTCATTCCCGACAACACAATTCAAAATGGTTGCGAATCGGACCCGCTGTCTTTCTCGGCCAAGTCGTACCGCATGCAGTCAATCCCGTGCGTTTGCGACGTTTGAGAAGACGGCACACCGAGTGAAGCTGGAGACTGCTAGTTTAGCTCATTAGCTTCTGTGAACTCCCCGGGAACGAACGGAGCCCAATTATTTTTGGTGGGACGTTGCTGCCTCGGAGCTAATGAAGAGGAAGAAGCCACATTGACAGACATAATTATCAGTTTTGCTAGACGCAGCCGGGGGTCCCTATTGTGGTGTAATTACCCTCTTTGCATCCGCCCACCCCTCCCTGTGTCCTGCCACTTCCTTGCCCACTTGCAACCCTTCGGTCGTTTCACCCCCCCCCCCCCCTCAAAAAAATGTTGTTGTTGTTGCGCGCAACCTTGAAAAAGCTAGGTGTGAATATGCCATCTGAGAAAATGGAGCATGTAAAAGCGCCGATTGTTTGTTTGAGAGCCACATTAAGCTTTTAGCGCAGCTCCCTCCTTTATCTGCTCGGAAAATTCCGGGTATTGTGTTTGAAATGCATAGCTTCCTGTTGCCTTTGATGGAGTCCCTGCGCAGCAGCCTCGGGGGAAATCACAACTGACAACATGTGGTGGTTGTGGGAGTGCTTAAAAAAAATAGCCATGGCCCTCTCCCACCTACTTTTGGATATATCGGAGATGTATTTGCCTGGAACAAAAGATGCTTATCTTTTTTTTTTTTAGTTTGTACAGACGAAAAAAACGAGGTTATCTCAAAGCACTGATAGATCCATGTGGATTTGAGCTTGAAGAAGTAAGTTTTGAAAGAAAAAAAAAAGGATCAATATACTCCAATCTATGACAAATCAAACGTAAACGGCAGATCCAAGCCCCCCCTGAAACAAAACAAAAACAAGAGTGAATGAACGATACTCACGATTGGACTGGCGTTGATGTAATCGGAGCCGCTGTGGTTATTCTCCGCTTTCAAGGTGATCCTGGAATGATCATCTGAAAGAAAAATGCATAATTCATTAGTGTGTTTTCCCTCCTTGGCACCCCGCGTTGAAAAAAAAAACAAAAAAATTAAACTGAGAGAAGATGCGTGGGGAGAAGAGCACTTTCATCACTCTTTCATCATGGCACAAGTCCGAAATCTCTCCACCTCCAATAAGAAAAAAGTCCCTCAACTCCTTTATATCTCCATGAAAATCTGCCGCTCCTGTTTTAACATGTCGCTTTGAGTGACAGCCAAGCTTCTAATCTCAGATCTTCAAGTGTTATACTCAGTCAAGAGTGGCCGGTTGTGTCATCATGATTGATTGACAGTTAACTAAAAAAAAAAAAAAAAGAAAGACGCCAATTGCTATTTGGCGTCAACTAATTCCCATATTAGGGCACGGCAATGTGTGACGTGAGCACTTTGGAACAGGCCGCGGTAAGAAAACAGTCTTAACACGGCGGCCCCCAACCGTTTTTTTGCCCCACAGACCGTTTTAATGTCAGACAATATTTTCAGGGACCGTTTGAATAAATACAAGGGCCGGATAAATACAACAAAATAATATGATATGACCTGCATGTAAAGATGGTATTTTCTAAACATAATAAGAAACCCGAATCACGACACGAAGAACGTCCTATCTGGCTGCAACACTCTCTGGTGGCTATGGTAGCGTTTAATTAAACGTGCCTTGAAAATAAGATGCACCGCAAATACAAAGTGCATGAAAAATACCATCGCCGCAGATTATACAGAGTGGACTTGGTGCGTGGGAATCTCCCGTTGAAATAAATCCGTATTTTAAGGACTGTCTATGAAGCGTCTTTGGTAAAAAACTCTCCAAAGACGCTTGTTTTTTTTTCTCAATTTGCTAGCTCCTGGGTTTCATTTTAGCGCTAACCTATCACGTGACCGAGAAGTGCACCTTTAGATGAGTGACATACTGTAGACGGATGTAATAGAGAATCCGGTCATTTTTCAAAATGAATCATCTTTCAGATTCCGAAATGAATAAAACAAAAGTAAGTTATTTAGTCTTTCTGTGTGGCCCAGTACCAAATGACCCACAGACCGGAACCGGTCCGCGGCCCGGGGGTTGGGGACCAGTGCTGTAACTGACTACCTCGCTATGTAATATGTTTACTGTTCTTACCAACTACCTGTGGATTAATTCTGACCACCCGGGTATCATTGCTGACTATCCAAGTGTCGTTCCAGACTATCTTGGGGGGGGCACTCACATGCTAGCACGGCGTCTGAGCGGTTCTTCCTGGTGCTCTGCTCACTCTGGGCAACGCTGCAGGTGGCGGGTTCTGCCTGGTACGAACACAAGGCCTCCCATTCGCGCTCCAGACGGTTCTTGTCCTTCAGGTGGTCCTCCATGTAGGACTGAGGGGAAAACAAGAGTTCCATTTCACACCGCAAGCCTGAAAAATGCCTTGGTTGGCAGTAGCTGGAAGGGGAGGGAGGGTGTTTAGTTTGAGGGGGTGCGAAGAACACAATTAAGACTTTGGAGAGGTTTGTCAGCTGTGAGAATACTTGTGAGGTATGTTCCAGTCTTGTCCTTTACCGTTTGCACTGCCACTGATAAGACTGACTGCGTTGAAGGCATCGCTCGCAGAGGACAAAATTGAATTCGCTCAAGAGACAAAGGCGGCAAAAGAGAAGGGGGTTGTTGTGTGTTTGTGTGTGTGTTCTCCCAAATCAGGGCAAGTCTTCGGGAGCTTATGGGATGTAGCTGGCAAGGCAAGATTTTTTTTCATTTTTTTTTTTTAAAGCACACACCATGTTACCCCCATTTCTGTCCAGTATTATGGCTCACCTCCCGATGGGGGGGTTAAATGGTTTAGTCTGCTATTGTGCGGGGCCGAAGATTACAGACTCATAAACTGATGTCAGGGATCAGCTGGCTACTACAATGAAAGCGATACCCACACGCGTGTCGGGTTTATCCCATATTAAAGGCAGCGTAAGTAAGTCTGAGCGGCTTCATTGTTCCAGTCTGTGCTGTCTGTCAAACGCAAAAAGCACATCTTTGCGGAAAAAAAATATATAAATGCAGCCGAGATGATAATCATAAATAGGCCTGTCCAGCACACAATGGGTAATTACCCTTTGATGGCTAATGAATTCACATCTCCAACAGGATATTAGGCGAGTCCTTAAGACGCGTACAAATGGAACTAATGATGGGAATCAAAGTTTATTGTTAGATATGCAAGCTAAATTGCCACAGAGGTCCTAAAATCAAGCGCTCATGATTAATGCAGGGGACATAATGAGACAGCACAGTGTGTTCCAGCGCCATCTTTAATGGCAGGCTCCTAAAAATCTAATTGTTCTCTGCTGTTGCCGGGAGCTTTTAATTTCATGCAGGAAAAATCCATATTTTCTCAGTATTTGGATGTCATCCAGAAAAAAACATTTTTTCCTGAAAAAAAGATTTTTCCTGAAACCCCCCCCCAAAAAAAAAAACTAAAAGAAAAACCCCAGTAAATCAATCATGGGATTATTTTTTCCAATAATAACTATATTCCATTTTTTATTTTTGGATGTAATTCTACTCTTGGCCACTGGCAGGCAGGACACATCTGTGTTAAAAACTGTGTACATTTGAAGGAAGAAGAGAGATCAGGAAGCGTTTCAAGCGCAGCCTCAATTTTGCTGAACAGATTATTATTGAATATCTATGATCCTACATTTTACGCCTACAGAAGGCAACACCTGTAGGTTCATTATTAAATCATTTCGAATGTGTTTATATTACTTTAAAGTGTGTTTCAAGATCTTTAAAAAAGTGCCTAAAAATACCATGAACACGTGCCTGGAAGTATTTAAATCGGGTATTGATTATCATGGACAATACCTTGATGGAAGGGAATTTAGCGTACTATGGTTCCTTCCTACAAAGGGAGTTAGAATTGGTTCCTTAGGCCTATCTGAGTATTCTCTCCGATACATGAGTCATAGAGTATATTTACATGAGGAGAACATTTGAATCCTTTTTTCCATCACTGCCTGTCACCTGTCATGTTGTATCCGACTCCCCAGCATCACATCTGCTCCCAAGTGCATCCCATTCGATTCAAACGACACAGTGAATTGATTGCCTTCTACATTCAGATTTTTCCCTTAACGCTACGCAGCCAACGGGGCCCCCTTATCAAGGCGGTGAGCTCCCGGCGGGAGGCGGTGGACCGCAGCTTATTCCGCAAGACGGGCTCGCGAAGGTTTAGCGAATGTGGGAAGGATTACGTGTGCCAATCAGGGACTTGGTACGGGGTGGGGATGGGGGGCTGAGTGTCAGGGAAACAATGTCTAATCCCATAAGCAGTCTGCTCGGCGGCCGAGGCTGCTGGGTGAAATCGGGATGAAGGCGGACGACAAACAACAGGTAACACATTACTGTCAAATTAAAACTAACAGTAGCCTGTAAGGGGGATTTTGATGTGATATGGCTCACGCTCAGTTCTTTAACACAACGCACTGATCATCCTCAAAATTCCGGAAATATTTCTGGGTTTCTTACGGGAGCTGTTTCTCTCCCTAAATTGGTTCACGGCGCCTTTGAGTTACAAGAGTCGTTCATTCATTCATCTTCCGAACCGCTTGATCCTCACTAGGGTCGCGGGGGGTGCTGGAGCCTATCCCAGCTGTCTCTGGGCAGTAGGCGGAGGAGACAGCCAATCGCAGGGCACACCGAGACGAACAACCATCCACGCTCACACTCACACCTAGGGACAATTTTAGAGTGCTCAATCAGCCTGCCACGCATGTCTTTGGAATGTGGGAGGAAACCGGAGCACCCGGAGAAAACTCACGCAAGCCCGGGGAGAACATGCAAACTCCACACAGGGAGGCCGGAGCTGGAATCGAACCCGGTACCTCTGCACTGTGAAGCCGACTTGCTAACCACTGGACTACCGGGCCGCCCTACAAGAGTCGTTTTATTCATTAATGTTTATTTTATGTTGTGTCGACCCACGGACTGTTTTTGGCCGTGACATTCATTGGAGGAGAATATGTTAGTGTGTTACTCATCAACAGACAAACTTTCAGCTGTTGGAAAAATAAAGTGGCTTTCAAACTGACGTCGTCGCTAAAGTTGGCCCATCCCCTGTGACATATTTGAAATTAAAATGATAACTGTAGAAGTACTGTGCTAATTGAGCTCTGAAATGAAATGACAGAAATCAGGGGTATGAGAATGTGGCAGTCGTGCCCAGGGCACTATGAATGAATGCATTGGTCCTTTTGGCTATCCGAACTGTCCACAAGGGAAATATTTTTGCGTGCAGCCTGTGAGGTGCTGTCCATGGTCCTGAAATGAGCATGAAAGGTCTTTGTGCACAGTACAGTGAAAACACCTTTCATCGTTGGGGGGGTGAACACAGACACACATGCTTTTGATTTTAGAAGACCTCTAATGACATATTTTTATGTCACAAGTCAATTAATAAAATAAAATAGATGGAATTAAGCAAAAAAAATTATATTCCTTAAATTAGACAAAGTAATCGTGTGAGAACCTGACGGGCGACAAACCCAGAAGTGTGATCTCATTTTCGGATAACAGTAGTGGGGCTCTCTATGGAAAGTGTACAAAGGCAGTCAGAAATCGATTCGGAAAGAGACGTTTCAAATTTATCGAGGGGTATCCAGTAGTTTGAAGAGTTGGAGGAAGGGGAGGTTGTTGGCAAGACCATACATATACAAGCCATATGCTCACAATGTGGAAAATGTTGTGCCCGAACGGCTGGACATGCAGTGGAGACAAGACCCATCAGAGTTGTAAGAACGGTAAGCTATTTCGGCAACGGTTATTAGCCTAGCGCTATTGTTTGCGATTCGATACTGTGCCGTTGCTGTAAGTCGCGCACCAAGGGATTGCCTACTTGGTCCATGTATTCCCGCTAGCACCGAGAGCACACGTCATAGTGGGTTGGTGTCCTACATACATTGTCATTGCTAAGGTAGTTCTGTTAGCCAGTCTGCACATGATATCGGCAGCATTTTTAGTCGCAAACCCTGAAAGATGATTTCATCCATGCACTCATATACTTTGAAATATTGTATACTGGTAATACTTTTAATCAACTGTTTTCATAAAAAAAAATCTGAGTTATTAATTATCACACCTACCTTTTTTTTGCAAATCTGGTTGCGAAAAGAGATCTTCAAAGTGCTCGTAACCAGAATTCTCGTCAACACCAAGAACAAAACTGTATCGTCCCAATTTTCTGGTCCATTTATGTGACCTGTCTTTTGGCCACTCAAACAACTGTTTGCCTGAACATGAATAATGCATCGCAGCACATCGCCGAGGCATTTCGCCGAATAACTCGATAACAATAGCAAAGAGCGGTTAACGGGGCAATCGACAAAGCAGCAAAATGGATGACTGGCACTCGGCATTCTGTAAATGACATCACTCAAAATGAGAACACTCAAGAAGAGGATCCGACTCCAGTTCTTGGCATCACTCACTAGGCCACACCCCTTAAAGGTTCACTTTGATGTATGACACCATTTTTAAAAACGTTTTGGAAATTGTGGTGGCTAAAGTTTAAAAAAAAATTGGAAAGTTGTGATGGTTTGTGGGAAACTCGAACTGACTAATGGCATTTGAATTGATTTCAATGGGTAAAATTGATTTGCTGCGCAGTAACACCCCCCGCCCCCGCATATATGCATTTTACTGCTCAGGCCAAAGTCATGTCTAAGATAAAAATATTGCTTTGGCGCCACATGGCGGTTTCTTCTGGTGTCAAACGTCTATGTTGAACTGAGTGGAGGAGCTTCATTTAGTCTGGCCATAGCCTTGTCTAAAATTGAAAAAAGTATTTTGCCAACATCTTGTGGCCTTCGAATGGCAATTACAAACTTTTTGGGGTGGTTGATAGTTCAATGCAGATTTTATGCAACATCACGGAAATAATTTAACTTGCAAAATGAAGGTGCCATTTAAAAAAACAAAAAGGAGAAAAAAAGGAATAAATCTGCCATACAACGGATTGGTCCAAAGGATGAACCACAATCTAGTGGGGGAACATTATCGAGCCATTTTGGCGATTGGGTCATCGACTCTATGCAAACGTGCAAAGGGCGTATCGAAGCAGCTCCGAATGAACAACAAGGAGCCGATGACTCAGCACACGGAGGCCTCCAATTTCACTTTCAAAGTTACACAAGACCTTCCTTCCTTTTTTTTTTTTTTTTTGCAGTGTGAGTGTGTGAGCTTTGGAACGCTGCGTATTCATCACCCGTCTCCACACGGCGCGCCGCTCCAAATAGCGAGAGCGCCACGGAGAGATGAGATCAGAGGGGCAAATATAGGCCCGAGATGAGCGATAAGGAGGCAATCACACACACGGTTTGACGGGAGATGACGGCAGGGGAATGTTAAGAAGAAACCCGCCTAAGTGGCACCTTTCCAAAACCCAGCCGTTCCTCAATAATTCCTCTTTCAAACCAATAGCACATGCATATAAGTATACAAATGTTTTAAAAATCCATTATTTAAAAGAAAAATAATATTTTGAGACCTTATGTTTGCATCACACAAAACGTCAGGTTAGCGCCCAGAATTTCTATTGGGTAGGCGACTATCAGCGTAAAATATTAGCTCCCAGTGTGGAATCCAATTTCAAACTTGGACTTTTGAACTAAAGAACAGATCACTCACGACACTACGCTTGGCAAATAATAAGAACAGCCCGCCTCCTCGAAGTGATTCACAGGGCCCCTTATTGTTGTTAGCGCCGTGCTATTGTCGCCACGTTCAAAAGGGGGGTGGGGGGGGGGCTTGGCACAAACAGGCCTTGACGAGCGTGAGGAAAAGCCATCTATTAGCAACACTACAAGGCATTACTCACATTCCGTCTCATTCATTACAGCCCCCCACCCCCATATAATAGGCAGACGTAGCATGTGATTAATGCGCCCGCCATTATTGGAAACACTGCCAGGCATCTATCCGTCTCTTTATCAAGCTTGTCTCAAATGAATGACGTGCTGCAAAATTAAAACAATCCATTGTGTGGATGTGTGGAAGGAAAAGCTCTTTTCCAGACAATCATTGGGAACAGCCACATAGGGGAAAAATATATTTCAGGAGGGAAAGAAAAACAAAAAAAGTTGAGCTTATTTTGCTGCATTGGTGAGCGGATAAATGACTGGCCAGATAGAGAAAAATATCACACACACACACACACACACACACACACACACACACACACACACACACACACACACACACACACACACACAAAACCAAGTGCCATCCACCTTTGATGTTGGCAGTTGCTGCCGTCAGAAAAAAAAAAAAACAAGACGGGTTTTTAAGAGCTCGCGTTCATCTGTAGAGCAACAGCGAATGGTGTGGTGTGGTGTTTTGAAATTGTGCTTCTTCAGACAGCAAACTAGTTGAGAGCGACGTAGCGCCCCCCCCATTTTGCTTCCAAACGGAAGATCTCATTTGCTCACCAGTATCATGTGACCTGTGGAGATGTCCATGTTGGACGGCACGGGCTCCTCGCACCAGGAGGAGGTGCTGCTGCGCGCCGACGGGCTGCCGGCCCCGGGGCCATCGCTGAACTGGGAGGACACGCTGTTGAGACGCGAGTGGCGCAGAGTCTCTGGACGCTCCACGCGCTCCGACGCCCGGATGGCCATACGCTGACGACACAGCTCCTGGGAGGAGGGTGAGGGGAGGTTATTAAAAAAAATGATGATCATAATCTGAAAATCAGGGCGTGGCCGTTTGCTATTCACACCTGCATACGGTACAAAGTCTTGACTATGTATGTCCTGCTGCCTGCCAATCTGCTGACTATTCTTGCTGCTGTTCACATTGTCTCTATTTTCATGGATGCGGTACTGAGCCGTCCACATCTGATTCTTCATGTTCACACAGTGCAGTAAAGTCGTCTCAGCTCGGTCTCATTGCTTGATGTATTACGCAAGATATTTGTGGACGACTGATTATTTGACGTCTCGGGTGCTGCTACGGTCCACTTTGCTGCTCTAACACTGGAATTGCCCACTTGCAGGTCGAACGAAGGCCGTTCCATCCATAAGAAGCATGATGCTGATTTTAAGATTCTACTCCCACCCCCCAAAAACCCAATATGCCACCCCACACACTCCTCCAAAACAAATCAGACATTTAAAAGATGGATTAAGGAACCTATCCCCCAAAACAATTCAGGCAAGCTCATCCATCATTCAAATAACCAGCCGGGACTGGGATGCATTCATGCATTATATTCTGATGCATATCTCCGGTTTGCCAACAAAAAAATGCTTCCCCCCTACTTTTATCAAGATTACAACTTTTCAAGTGACTCAGCTTCTTCTTTTCTTTTCCTTTTTTAAATTGTTATTTATTTATGTGTTTATTTTTTTAATATATTTTTTGTTTTAAGTATTGCTCTCTTGTGCAGTCCAAATATGAAGACGGGCCATTTTACAAGCAACACGTGTCTGCTGAGATGTAATTACCGGTTTGGTTGGTGACATGTCAGAAAATGAGCCAAAATGTCAATCGTCGTGTTCAAAAATGTCTTATTTTGAAAAGACACTCGGATAACAGTTTTAAAGTAAAAGGTGTCTAAACCATTCATCGATTATCAAAATTCTATTTTACACACACACACACACACACACTCATGCAGGTCCTCACAATGTCAGAAGTACAAGAACACACACACACACACACACACACACACACACACACACACACACACACACAACACGCAAAATACACAGATACTGTATAGGTTATTTATTGCTATATACTCACTACATACTCTTTTGGTTACATTCCCATTTGCCTGTCAGGTATTGATTATTCATATGGAACTGACGCTGACACTGCTGCTGCTGACTCTTTAACGCCTTTTGTGCTGTATACATGTACCCTATACATTTTATTGATCCGTGTACAGTTGCTACATACATGGTGCAGACTACCTTCCGGATTGTTTCTTCAAGTACACCTGACAAGTATATCGGAGCTGTCAATTAAAATGTTGCTCGCACGCGGCGTAATCTAATTACAACTAAATCTGCAAATTTGATTCTTTGTTACTCTTATTCTTGTGTGACTTTACCCGCCACTTCTGTATCCTGAAGTTAAAAATTAAAAAAACGTAATTTCCCCATCGCACGAGTAATAAAGGCTTTTTCGATCTTATTTTATGTCTGACACTGTCTCATTTCTTATCTGTTCCAAGTCACCACAATCTTTAAAAACCATCGTGTACCGTTTTCGGCCAGACACTTCCTTTAGAATTCATTTCCATGCACAATAACGGCCGAGGCCTCCGAAAAGGCATTGTGGAAGGCAACACGCGCTATCCGCTGATCTATCAACGTGATATTTCCCTGAGGGCTGCAGGGCCTGCTAAGCCCCTGCTCCTGCATCTCCCCCTCCTCTCGGCACCGTCAAGACTTTAATGATTAGAGTCATGAAGCGGCGCCCCGAGTCTTGGCCTTGGGGCAACATCCAAGTCCACCTCATAATTCATTCGACTTCTCTGCTACAATGTGGGAAGGAGCTGAGCCTGGCTGGGTGCGGAGGGGAGATACTGACGGGGTTTTTATGACCCAGTGTGAAGAACAACGAGAGGGAGCATCAATAATCAACACTCTTGCAGCGCGGATGGACATTTTGGACACATTTGACTGAGGTTTCAAGTGGTGGCCGGGAGTTCCACATATTATCCGTTTGGGGGTTTTGGGTTACTGTCAAAGTCAACATCAAACAAAAGTTGTGTGTTTAAAACAACAGCTTTTCCACAGGACAATCTGGTTAGCTTAAGGCTAACAAACAATGCGAAATTCCATTCACTTGCTAACAGTTAGCAATAGCTGTGGAGCTTTGTAAAATATAATATCGTAGAGTGATATTTTCATGATTAAAAAAGACATTACAAACATGTCAACTAAAATGATTTTTTTAAAAGCAATGGGATAATCAGAGAGATCTGGCACGCTAATATCATATTACATATCGTAGCTGTTTCTTGACTACACATACCTTACGTCACATTATTCTTTATTTAACGATCAATTGCTCCGTTTTTTTTTTAAACGTAACTTTTCAAAGGATGTGATCATGAGATCCCCTACACGTCTCGTTATTTATTGTTAGTATGTCATCTCACTATACTGCTCACAGGAAAAAACAAAATGAAATGTCTGTAGTAATTTTAAAATGGCAATTTTTTTTTGCCGGGCCCTATGTGTGTGCAAAGTTTGGTGCCTTTTTATTGATGTTTAAACGGTCAAAAATGCGATTCTACACAAACCATATCGATGACTCTCCGACTAATATTACCGCCAGCAACAATAGGAACCTCGCAGTTGTCGCTGCTCAGGCCTTAAAACTCCTCCTGGTTTCGTTGTATCCAAGACATATGTGATCAAAAACTCCTAATTTTCTTTCCTGAAAGCTTCTCTTTCAGCAGCCTTGGAAGAGTAAGCCTGATTAAATATTGAAAATGTTAACAAGTGACACAAGCTAAATGTGTTCTGAGTGCCACACCGGTCACAGCTGAGCCCCACCCTGGTGAATCAATATCTCCCCTGGCCACCGAAGCCCAGGGGGCGGGGGGGCTGGGGGTGGAGCAATAGGTCAGAGGGGAGTCTAACACGTCTTGACAATACAAGAGTTCGTCCGCTTGCCGCGGTTCAGCGTTCACTCCACCAACGACGCTTAATCCAGGAGAAGAGCCACATTTGTAAATAAAGCCTCTTAAAGAAACTCCAATACATACAATGTTTTGGAATATATTTTTCAAATTTGCTCTTTTGTGTTCAAATACATGACTTGACTAGAGTGTGTAGGATGGTAAAACGATGGAGTATTTTTTTTTTTTTTTTTTTGTATATAACATAAAAATATTATATGTTCTGTTGTCTGACAGTGATTTTATGTTCAATGTTCCGGAAAGTGCTATGTTACAGCTGCAGCCGTTGTGAAAGATGAATTGGATTTGATTGCGGACAGTCTCTCCATACAGAGACCGATCGGTGCTCTTTATGCTGGAGGTAATTTTCTGCTGCTGCAATTTCGATGCTGCTCTGAATCTGTGAAGGTTCAATTATTTAAGGCGGTGATTCTCATTCACAACCTATTCTAAGTACGGCTTTGTTGTGTTCAACTTTTTAAGTTCAATACACTTGCCTTGAAGAACTTCTTGTTTTGAAATGTTCATTCAGCTTTGCTTTTTAAATGTAACCTCAATGTGCCATACATTTCACTTGAATTATTAGTGAAGCATTTATTCGATAATGAAGTGCAGTGTTGCTGATCAAACTGTTCCTGACAAAAAAGTGACTGGAAATAATAAAAAATTAAATTACATTTTAAAAAAGTTCAGTTTTGTTTTTGATTTACCTTGATGTCTACTATTTTAATATAATGACGATGGTGGAAGTTAGAGAGTTAGTACTTTTCTTTTAGATAGTATAAAACCCCTGATTTAAAAAAACACTGCTAATGAGAGCATTATAGTTGCATACAACATTTGTTTTAGAAAGTAGTTTCACGGGTCGCGGGCACCCTGTAGCCCATCTCGGCTGTCTTCAGGTCGTAGGCGGAGGTACACTGAACCGGTCGTCAGCCAATCGCAGGGCACACACATGAATGAACAACCATTCGCACTCACAATCACACCTAGGGACAATTTAGAGTGATCCATTAACCTGCCATGCATGTTTTTGGAATGTGGAAATACCCGGAGAAAACCCACGCAGGCACGGGGAGAACATGCAAACCCCACACAGGAAGGCCGGAACCGGAATCGAACCCCGGCACCTCTGCACTGTGAGGCCGACGTGCTAACCAGTCGGCCACCGGGCTGCCCATCATTGCCCCTGTGCGATGTTTATATTTTATGATGCATTAGCCCGAACTAAATGTATTGATTGGAATCACGATTTTACAGTATGTCATGTTATTTCACATTCTCGGTATTCTCGTAGGCTGCCAGATAGCTCTTGAGGAAATATTGTCCAGTTTTACCAGATTTTCTTTTCTTAATTTCGAACTGGACCGTGAGTTGGAAATACACAATTGTAATGAATAAGAATCATCCCTTATTTTCAATGTGGAGTAGAAAACGGAAAAGGCTAAATCATGGACAAAAATGAGGCTGAGCGCGCGTGTGCCTGTCCAGTGGCAGATTCGAGCTCGAGCATGCCGGCTCCCAATTGGCTAACGGCAAGTGTCAAGGGGGCGTCGTCTCCAAACCTGATAGGTTGCCGTGGCATCGCTGCTGGTGTCAGTGCCCAAGCCGGAGAGTTTCTCTTTCATGTGCAGGTGGGATTGCTGGCGCACACAGAAGAAGGTGGCCGACACCACCAGCACCACCAGGATGATGAGCACGCACAGCACCGAGAGAATCGCCAGCTGGCCCGACTCCACCCGGGTCTCCTTCACCACCGGGATGTGGCTCAGGCTTCCCCTCTGCGGACGACACAAGAGCCGGAAGCGTCACAGTCCAAACGGTACAGCACAGTTGGGCAATCTGGGGCCATCGAAAGCATTTCAAAACCCTCATAGAAACAAACGAGGACTGAAGTTGTAGTTACAGTTGCCCACGGAGGGTTGTTGACTGTGAAACCACATCAATGTTTCATCCCCTCCTCTTATTATTAGGTGTGCATCACACAACAATCGTTTGTTCAACTATTGTTGAAAGTTACAGTCACAACGTCATGAGAAAATGCTCGCAACATTGTTTATTGTTTCGAAGAGCTCAAAATTTGGGTTCAGATTTTTGCAAGCGTTATAGAAGGGGAAATGTTTGATTTGCTTTTGCGGCCCACGTAAAATGATGTGCTGGACCAGAACTGGCCCCCGGGCCTTGCGTTGGACACACGGTCTTTACAGAATCGGAATCATTTTGCTCTTTATGCTTCAGTAAGAGAGAGGGAATCTACAGGAAGCGTATCACCCCCCCCAAAAAAAAATTAAATCACAAAATAATCATAACATTTGACATAATTTGGAAAGGTGTCTAAATATAGTGTCATTCAGGTTTAACCTCTTCAGGGACGGCGTTATCAGGTTACAGTGTGCATGAATGGGTTAATAGTTGATGTGAAGATTTGAATATATTTTGGGATATTGATGTTTCGCTCTTTTGACTTTACCGACAAACAAAAGCACTCCATGCAACCCGAAAAAAAAAAAAATCAATCAATCCTCTCAGGAGCTGCCATAAAAGCCCGAAATCATTTAACCATACATGCTTACCACATGCCAATACTCTTTTCATACTTGAAGGCTTCTCTTTTGGAACAAAAAATGGGCTTCATCTTGTTCAGCTCAGTCCATCAACTTCCTACTAATTAGCCAGCTAATGCCGGTCTCATAATGTGCATTGAGACAAGCCCCCGTAACCGCCCCCCCCCCCACCCCCTTGTCCACTACTGCCTCCCACTACAGACATTCACAATCCCATTTAGAGTTGACAAGGCCAGGCCAGGCGCTGTGCAGCTGCATAGAGGTCTGTAGCCTAAAAGCTTGTGAGTTTAATTAGCTCCTGGCTGGATTAGGCTGAGAAGCAAGCGCACTGCCAATGGATCGCAAAGTCGCACGGATTGTGTGCGTTGGGTGGAGGAAGGCAAGATCTACAATTGCTTTTTGCCGCCACATATCAGATTGTTAAACCAGGGATCCTGTTTCTCTATATTTCAGCAAATACCACTGGAAAAAGCCCTTTCGGGGAGAGCGGTTACTACAGCGGACAGCTTATCAGGTTATCAGGTAACAGGTTATCATTATTGGTGCAGGAAAGGGTTAATAAAAAAAAATCAGGGGAAATTGCATCGAGCAGATGCACTGAATGCAGCGTTCAAGGTCTCATGACAACACGGCAGGTCCTGTCACCCACACCCCAAAAAGAACCCAGCCGTCACGTAAGCACAAACATGCAAATGTTCAGGGACTTAAAAGAAAGATTTCATACCAGCTCCAGTAACACCCTAAAATGAGCCGCCATATGATCACCAAACATACAATTGTTCAGTGACTTACGTTTCACGACTACGAAGGGAGCTGCTCGCCCATGTACGTTGAAACGAGTCGCATCATGATCACAAACATATAATTGTTTCAATCCTTGAAAAAGTAGAAATTGCATAGTTTGAAACTCAAAGACTTATGGCTAGCTAGCTCAGGAACTGCTCCCTTGCTACGCTAAAATGAGCCACATTG
This sequence comes from Hippocampus mohnikei, assembly GCA_026261675.1. Taxonomy (NCBI): domain Eukaryota; kingdom Metazoa; phylum Chordata; class Actinopteri; order Syngnathiformes; family Syngnathidae; genus Hippocampus; species Hippocampus mohnikei. The sequence continues at coordinate 436,425 of JAKGUB010000342.1, read as the reverse complement.
TGAGCACAAACATAAAATTGTATAAAGCAGACACACAAGGTCCGATGGGTAGCACGGTAGCGCAAATGACACCCTAAAATGAAACGCCGCGTGATCACAAACATGCAATTGTTTCATTCCATACAATTGTTTACGGTTACGCCGGGCAATGAGCCACATGCTGCTTCACCAAGGCTCATTTCCACCGCAATACGATGGATGACGAGACGTCTTACTTCGATGACGTAACCTGACGCCTTCGTTGACATCCTCGTTTTGGCGGTTGTTGCGGTGTTTTAACATTTTTAGCAAAGGTCCGACACGCATGCCGATTAAGTGATCCATTCGTGGCCTTTTGCTTGGCTTGACAAATACCAATGGACCCGATTCGAACAGCATCATCGGAAGCACCAACTGAAGAGATTCGTAACGAGACAAGACACCCAAAGACAAACAAGGTCTGCCAAATCACCACATTGTGACCCGAAAACCAAAACCACAAAAAACCAACAACTCAGTAACGATATGCAGAAGGCTCCTAACATTGAAAGATGTGGCTGAAATTTACCCCGATGGTCAAAATGAGGCGAAATCAAGTCAGAGCAGTTTGGAAAAAGAAATTAGGCTTCTCGCTTGACCTTGCGGCTCGATGGTTTTAAGAGGTTTTTTTTGGCGGTGGCCCAGACGGCCGCTGACTGCTCGCCGTTTGAAGAGGATCAGACTGAGGGGGGGGGGGGACGGTGCACATCCAAACGCCAACATTTCCTCTGAGAGCGTTAGTCGTGATAATGCTTTCTGATATCACAAATATATGAAGAAAACAAATCTCTGTATCGCGGGGAAAAGAAATAAGACTCAATTGTATTTCGCCAAACCATTATTCCTTTTTTTCCCCCCTCCCGGTTTCGCAAAAGCAACTGAAATGTGAGCTGTAAGTATCTTCAAGATCGAACAGCAATTTAGACTTTGGAGAACAAAATGTACCCACTGGGGGGGGGTGTGCGGCGGATTCAAAAAGTAGAGAGAGGGTGAAGCAAACTCAGATAAAAGAAAAAGAAAAAAAAAAGATGCCTGCGGGTAGGGTAGGGGGTGTGCCACCTATGTCTAGATGCTGATGGCAGAAGATTTTGATGTAAGGATCCTCAAAATTCAAATTATTATTTGTAGGAAAGGCCGGTTCGTGGCTTCATAGCTTTGGAGGATTCCATTAGGCCAAATGCCTCGAGCTTCCAAATACATTTTTTTTTTTTTTGGAGGGGGGCATGTTAACCTGATCTGGATGTTGAAGTGTGTGGCTTAAAAAGACTTCCAAATGAGTTTTTGTCTTAAATTGAAAAAAAGTACATTGGACTGAAGGTTTGGATGGTTGAATTTTTATTTCTTTATTTTTCGGGGGGGTGCCAACTTGATATCCAAGGATGTGCGTGGCTTCAAATGATAAAGAAATATTCCATTAGACTGGATGCTTAAATCATCCAAAGGAGTTTTTGGGGGATGTGGATTATGGCTGAAGAGGAAAGAATTAAAACGAATGTTTTAATTTTCCCAAATGATTTTTTGTTTGTTTGGTTGGATATTTTTCCCTGGAGGGCTGCGTATCTTAAATTTAATGGGACAGACTCACAAATGATATATTTTTTGCTCTCAAAGGTTTGCGTCATGACCGAATAGTATTTGAGTAAGGCTGTATTATACTGGATGTTTGCGTCTTTTTTATTTTTTTTTAGGAGGGGGTGCGCCAATTGGATGTCAAAAGGGGATGCGTGGCAAAAAAGCTTCAAAAGTTCAATCAAGAGCGAACATTTACGTCTACCAATGAAGCTTGTGTAAAAGCCCAATCAAATCAATACAACCACATCCTTCCCCTTGCATGTGTCCCGGCCGTTCACAACCTGCCCGCGTGTTAAATTAGTCAATCGGAAGAAAAAGACCTGGGCTAGATGGATTTTTTTGGGGGAGGAGTGCCTTGGATTATCCAAATGAAGGGAGAGGAAAGGTCAGGCTGTGGTGCGTTGACGCATGCCAAAATTGTCTTTTTAGCGCCAAAAATTCTATGTGGCAATGTCACATGCGGTCATTCAATACACTGGATAGTTACTTTTATTCACTCGTGGGTTAAAATGATGAATTTTGGGCAATAAATGAACTCACACGGGGAGGAAAAAACAATCTGAATTTGTGCTGTTTGACTTAATTCCACGAAAACGATCTGGTGGGCAGATTTGCAAAAAAAAGAAATTAATTTAAAAAAATCATGGTTGCATTTGTGCAAGCTACACACCCCAAATAAATGGTGGTGGCGAGGGGGGGGAATGGAGCGAGGGGATGTTCACGGGGAATCGCATCAACACAACGTGATGTTCACAAGTTTCAGCGTTGTTCCTCGGCGGGATGCAAAATTTCACACGCGACGTGCAGAATAGATCAGGCGGAAACGATAATAATAGTTACCGTAATCCATGTCGCAGGGCAGGATAGATGGCGTCTTCTTGTATTCCAGAGGCGCTTACTACACACTGACGCCAGTCGTGGCTCCGAGGCACGTTTATGCGTCCCCGGGCCGCCCACTCCCTAACCCCCACCGGCACACGAAAAAAAAAAAAAAGTTCCCCAGTGAGGGTCTCAACAAAGGAGCCAGAAAAAAGGGGGGCATTGGAAAAAGGAGAGAAGAATGCGGGATATGCCCGCCTGATTCTCCGAGCCGCGGAAGAATGTGCAGAAGCCCCCGAAGAGCGAGTCCATTCACCACCGCTGCCGTCCTGATGAAAAGAGACGGGGAGGTGCTGATCTCCCTCTTTTCTCGCCTCAATCATTTTTTTCCTTCTCTTTTTTTTTTTTTTGGGTTAAGGCTGAGCCCCTCCTTGGATCCAGCCCCCCTCCGTCGGTCGCACATGTCATATCCAAGGGTTGCCATGGCGACACCTCCACATGTTGTCGACAGTGAATGTCGGAGGAGCGATGCTTGGCTAATAGGCTTGCGGGCTGAGGTGGGTGGGTGGGGGTGGGGGGGGGGGGCGGAGGGGGTTTGGGTTGTGAATGGACCCTGGGGCTCGTCGCTCATTTGTTGAGCGACCGGGGGTCTCTGTGTTTGCTGTGCTGTTTTCTCAGGCTTCTTCGTTTTTTTTTTTTCCGGGAAGAGCCTGCATGATTCTTCAAAAGTGGCACCTTATCTTTTTTCCAATTTTTTTTTTTTGCATTCAAATCCAGAGGTGTTAAAAGTACCCAGACTCTCTACTCAAGCAGAAGTACAGACACTCCAGTTTTTTTACCTTAAGTAAAAAAGTACAGACTGAATTGTACAAAGTACAAAAGAAAAAAAAAGACCATCATTTCTGCACAGACGTTTCCTTTTTTTTAACTTACAGAGTGCTTGTACTGAGAAGAATCAAAAATGATGTAGCATGTTGCCGTTGAGATGCTAGCTACGCGTTCCCTTAGCTTTGCTAACATTGCCAACCGTCAAACGAAAAATGCTAAATGAGTGAATCAACATGTATTTCTTCTTTCTGATTCGCAGCTTCAAGACAAATGAACAATTCCCCCATATAAGGCCACAGCATATCTACCGTTGCCAACCCAGAAGGTAACATATTGATGTTAGCTAATTTAACATTGCTAGTTAGGACTTACTGTAATGGCCTCGCAAGTGGTCAAGGATAGACATAGTTGCTTTATTGAACAAATAAATACATAAGCACATTCCTACAACAGTTGCTGGTGTCTAAGAAACAATTGAATTTGAACTGCTTACTCAACTGGCTAATGGGTAGAATTTGCCATTTGAAAAAAATGCAGCCGTAGACTTTATTACTGCTTTACTGTAGGTTAGCGATAGAAGAAGGTAAGATAAGATAAGAAAAGCTTTTTTAGTCTCGCAATGGAGGAATTCCCAATTCACAGCAGCAAAGATATGAAAGGGAGAAGTAGGAAGAACAAAATATAGGAGCTGCTGGAAAGGCAGCCACTCTCGCGGCGCCATCTCGAAGTAAAAATAAAAAAATATTGCACATTCTAACCTGTGCATAAACTGGTGTTACGTCAGAGAACGGAACTCCATTTTTGTAGACAACATCAAATGTGTTGGTGTTAGTTTGACGAATTTTTGACCAATCCCGAGTGTTGAAAATGGCTTGCCCCTTTAACGATGCAATGTTAATTGTTGCGCAAAGATGCCGTTTTGGAGTCTCATGAAAAGTGATTCGTTTGGCGAGATTCTGGCCGACGCTTGATACTTAAAAAAAAAAAAATCTCCTGAACTATTTGCGCTTCGTTACGTCCCACCGTACTTCAAACACAAGTTTGAGAGACTCGTGTGAAAATCCAACGCAACAACCCCGCATACTGTGCGTAGTTGTTCAAACACCTCTAACATCTGCATGCATCTAGAAGAAGAAAATGTGCACATTTTGGAGCTAAAATGCTATCCTAATTAGCAATCAGCATGGTTTTTTTTTTAAGTTCTCTCCAATGGAGAGCAACAGCTGCACTTAGCAGAGAGAGGAGGATTATGGAGAGTGCAGAGAAAGAAAAGGGGCGGTGAAGAGAGGAGAACAGGGGTCCTGTCAAATGCAGATGACGAGTCTTTGGGGAGGGAGGTGGAGGTGGCGCTTCGAGTAATGGGGAGGGGAGGAGGTGCGGGGGGTGCTCTCCAGTTTATTTTTTCCCATTCAGAGAGCACCCCCACCTCTCCTCTATTGTCCCTCTGTGTGACAGCTGGAGGTGGCAATGTGAAGGGGAGAACAAAAAAAAAACCAGCACGCAGTGTCCAAAATGTCGTGAAGAAATTAAAAAAAAAAAAACATACGCAACACCTTTCGAGAACATCACAAAGATTGGAGAAGTCCCAAAGCGAGCGGTCCTTGAATGCAGCTTGGGACAGAATTTTAGGGACATCATCGAGTCCAACAAAGTGCAATGAAATGACGAGAAGATGGTTTGGCAGGTTTTGAGACGAACCTTACATTTTTGGAGAAACAACTCAAGAGATGATAAATTTGATTCTCAACGAATTTCGAGGTTTTTTTTTTCTTGGTCTATTTGTGACTTCATTCAGGTAATCTTTTACTTGTCTCTGTCGTAAGGCGACCTCATCGTCACGAAATCGGAACTTTGTCTTGTAATATTACAACTTTACTCTCCGAATAATAACATAGTTACATTCGGTTTTTTTGGCTTGTAATCTTTCAACTTTATTCTTGCCATAATACACAGGTGTCAAACTCATGGCCCGGGGGCCGGATTTGGCCCACCATTTCATTTTATGTGGCCCGCGAGAGCAGCTCAAACATGTCAACTTCCATGATCTTTTCTAAAATGTCGACCATAATGTTAAATTCTCATATTTAACAAATAAGAGATATATTCTTAGAATGTTCTTGTTGCCAAACCCCTCATGACAGTAACTTAAACAGTAGTTGAATCTACAGTTATTCTTGACTCCTTCATATAGTTTCAGTCATAACGGCCCTCCAACTGAAAAACGAACTAAAATATGGCCCGCGTCAAAAATCAGTTTGACATTCCTGTCATAATACGACAAAGATAGCAAATTTTAATTTGGCCACTTTATTCTTGGTAAAATTTGAACTTTTCTTTTACGATGACGACTGTCCTCGGATAACGGGAAAATGTTTTTTAGGACCCCCCCCATCTCCCCTGACATTCTCGCAGCAATTTCTTCATGTGAAATTGCAAACTTTTTCTTGTTCAATTATCGCTGCATTTTTGTCAACAATTCTTAGCGCTAGTAGCATTTCAATGCTTTTTTTTTCTTGCCAAAGTGTATTTCATCATTTTCCATCAAACCGCACTGCCCTTCTCGAATGCAATTTGTTAGCCTCAGTGACAATTTCTCTCATGCTTTCTGCACACTTATACCCTCATTTGGCAGGATTTACGGCAGACTTCTTTTTCCTGCCCGCCATCGGGCATAAATGCGGTCCCATTTCAGGCTTATCTCCAGCTGAAGGGACGAATTTTGCAAGAGATTGCAGTTGGATACGAGGGCAGACGATTAGTGTGACTGACACTGCGAGGCTTTTTTTTTGTCAGACTGGAAAGAATCCAAAGCCATCATTTCTGTCCTCTATTCTTGACACCCCCTGGTCAACCACCTGCTAGCACGAGATGACAAGATTTTAACTCCTCCCAGCACCATGGCCAGGTGTGTCAACCAGGTCAGACAAATAAATGCCTCCCTTCAATAGACACCTTGGTTTTCTCCTCGGGGGGAAAATAAAAGAAAACAAAACAAGTTACCTGCTGCAATTCCGTCCGCTCATAGGAGCTACGGTATCGTTGACACAGTAAATTGGAGCTCTTTTGCTAACTGAAACAGCAGCAATGTAAACGTTCTGCAGCGGTGCCTTGAGATACTCGTTTTACATGATCATTACTTCCAAAACTGCCCTAAATTTGTTTTTGTGTGTTTCTGAATGCCTGGACAAGTCAGAGAACCATATAAATCGACACCCTGGTCAGCCCAGCGAAAAGTTGCTGGAGCTTTACTTATGAGCCCAGACTGCATTGATTCCATACTTTGTATACATTAAAAATGTACCGTTTTGGATCTTCTCTTTTATGCTTTTCTTTCTTTTTCTTTTCCTTGTATGGACCTGTGCCTACAATAAAGGAAAATAAATAAATATTTTTTTTAGATCGATAGAGAATAGATATATATTGATATAGACAGATGGATAGATATATATATTTTTTAAATCGGTCGGGCCTTACAACTAACAACAGAAAATGAATGGATGGAAACATTGTCAACACTGGAACAGATAAAAGAGTGACAAAAGAAGGAAAAACGATTGCACAGCCTTATCCTTCAACCAAAAGAGCAAATAAAGTGTTTCTGAGAGGGAGTGGCTTAGCAAAGGGCCAATTAAAACTATGACACTTGTTTCCCGTTCCTAGTGCGAGACCCAGCGCAGCTTGCTGTCACATGTCACGTTGCATCCCCCTGGTGGGCTCCAGCGACTAATGGCTTTCACGCTGGCAGTCTTTGACGTGCATCGATACGTTTGGACAAAAACCCTGGCGAGAACCGACTAAAACTCTCTCACGGTCACTCGCTGTAAAAATGGAGATATATTTATGGCGTCACGCCTGCTTGTTCCGGCAGTAAGTAGTTCTGGAAGGTGTTGCGTGTTCCGACAGTCGACGAGAATCCGGAGAGGCTTATCTGTCCGAACACTCCTCACCAGACGCTGGAGTTTGCCTCCACGACACCCTTCATATTTCTAATAATGAAAAAGAAGAAGGAAAAAAGGTGGCATGGTGCAGCGGCCTCACAGCAGCGGCGCAGGTTCGATTCCTTCCTGTGTCAAGTTTGCATGTTCTCCCCCTGCCTGCGTGGCTTTTTTCCGGGTACTACGGTTCCTGCCGCATTCCATGCACGGTAGATTAAAGCAACACTCTAAATTGTCGCGAGGTGTGATTGTGCGAGCGTGGATTTTTGTCCGTCAACTGGTTCAGGGTGTCCCCCCGCCTACTGCCCGAAAAGAGCTGCAATAGGCTCTAGCATGCCCGCAACCCTTGTGAGGATAAGCGGATTAGAAAATGGACGTAGGGAAGAAGAAAAAAAAATGGATGGAGAAGCAGATGGTCATGTTCAAACAACAGCGGTGGAAAAAAAAAAAAGTGAGGGATGATTAATGTTAAACAAATGTCAGGATCAAGTGCAGTTCCTGGGATGGTGGCGGTGGCCACCGATAAGGGATCAGGATACAATAACAAGTTTGATTGTTTGCTTTCACCTGTGTACTACTGTTTACAAGCACGCCATCGAGAATGAAGGCATAGCCATTCATGTTTTGCTTGGGAAAATGAACACAGTGAAGCGCAGTCTATTGGGAATTACAAATTCACTTACTTGCGGTTTGCTTGGAAAAATATCTTCCTCTGCTCCTTGAAAATGTTAAGCAATTTAAAACAAAATGCTTGTGTGTTTGAAACAACCTCACAGTTTAGCCTCCCAGGCTGCTCGCTCAAGCTAATGCTAAATAGCATCTACGTTGCAGTGCTCTTACCCTTTCAGCAGCAGAGTAAACAAACAATATATGTCGACAGACAAGATAAAGAGGACTCACAGTCATATATTCTTTGTGCCCCGCGAAGAACAAGTAATATTAATGCCGTGCTGATGAGACATCTCAATGAAAAGCGTTTCCATTTGTCTGTGTGTCTCATAATGCCCTACGGTGGCCAAGGCAGGCACAACAGAAAGAGCAGAACAATGGACATTCAGGTAACACCATGTGACGGAAAAACAGTTCGATTCTTTTCAATTTTATTCAATGACGTGATTATTGTTTGTATTACGTATGACATTCGGGTGGTGTAATTAATCACAAGTTTTTCCGCTGACATTTCCTCGAGAAGCTACTCTTCGGAGGACACCTGGAAAGGTTTTGAAATGATGCTGCAATGACTACTTCAAATAAAAATGCGGCTTCCCCTATCTTTTTGGCCGAGGGCAAAATAATAGTGAAAACTACACAGTGGTACCTCTACTTACAAAATTAATTGGTTCCGGAAGAAATTTCTTAACTAGAAAATTTTGTAAGTAGAGACGCGTTTTCCATGTAAATGTCTTAATCTGTTCCAAGCCCCTCAAAAATTCAGACATAAATGTTTCCTAACATTTGCATAAAAATGCATCAAAATATGGAACAAATACATGTTACAATTAGATTATTGCACAATAAATGAGAGTTGTGCATAATGTGAAAAAAAAGAAGGAAGTAGAAGGGAGTAATGAATAAAAATGATGGTCATTTACGGTAACTTAAATACGTCCTCACCATTTTTTGCCCTCTTTAGTTCACGTTCTTTCTCAGAAGTGGGTTTTGCCTGCCGTTTTGTAACGAACTGAACGAAGGACGTTTGTTTTGTCGGCTTTTAACAATCCTTCGAAAATGTCCAAGGCAACCATCAGCAGAGTGAGCGATCGATCATACGACTGGCGAACACTTTTTCTGGGTGATTCACATTTACGTAAAACTATCCGAGCGCCTCATGGCCCGAGAGGCGAATGACGAGGACGCTGCATAAACATCTATCAGTCTATCTACACAATGGGATGCCAGAATGAAGCTCGGGAGTAGCCAATGGCAGAGCAGCTATAAGTATGTTGCATTCAGGAAACTCAGAGCTACGAGTAGCAGCCCATACTGCATTTTTACCTTTTGTATCTTGAAATTTCTTTCGTAAAAAGAGGCGATATTTTCCTGTTGAGGCATTTCATAACTATGAAAGCGCTATATAAATCAGCATGTATTGTATTGTATTGTATTGTATAACTTGAAAATTTCATATTAAGAGGCATTCGGAAGTAGAGGTATCACTGAACATTACTTTTTGATTATGTCCATGATTAGTAGCTTCCTCGCAGCTCAAAAAAACGTGGTTTGGCACGCAGGATGTGAGTTTCCCAAGCTGCCACAGTCCTTTTCGAAGAGCACATTGTCGCGCAAGTGTGGGCTGCCTCCTTCAAACGTCGCCGACGTGACAACAGTCGACGGGATTTACCTTGATGTGTGCCACTTTGAACCGCTTGGCACGGCTACAAGACAAAGACGTATTTGACTGGAGATGGTAGCAGACTGACACGCACATGCATGCAGGCTGAGCGCAATTGGGCTAAATCGGGACCATTTCTCTGTGTTTGATCAGCAAATATTTGGAAACACACACAAGCACGATACATTCAGGGCATTCTCTAAATTTATTTTTTATTTTTTTTGCTGATGATTGCATCCCACGGATTGAGCGTTGTCATTGTTTGTTGCATTTGATCTCTGTGCAAGTTATGCTTCAGCACCGGAAGGCATCTCCTAATGCAGCGATATTACATCAGCGTGATGCGCATCAGACTAGTTTGGAATGTATCGCGGATAAGCAACGCGCTTGGAAATAGATTTCAAGCCCAGAAGGCGCACCCCATGTTAATATCCCTTTAATAATACCAGCTGATGGATGGGGGGGCTGTGGAAAAAAAAATATATATATTTCTTTACCACATTGTAGTTCAAAGCCAAATCCTCCTTCACCTTCGCAAATGGAGCACTCATTATGTATTTTTTTTTTTGTAATGAATAATTTATTGCAGCCAGTTTCAAACAGCCCCGCTGAATCTCAACTATTTTGGGTGTATTTCACATTTGGTTGAATCTGCAGGTACACAATGTAAACACTATTTTAATGACATTAGAGTTTTTTTTGTTTTGTTTGCTGGTCACATAAAAATATCAGCAGGCACACGAAATCCAGTTTGATGTCCATCATGACAGGATTTCCGAATAACAATAAAGAACTCACCCCCAATATCGAATTATAATTCTAAAATACTTTTCTTTCAAATTATGCAGTTCCAGTCAAGGCTTATAAACACCAAGTCAAATCAATTGCGAAATTTGTGAGTTTTCTTCACAGCTTGTGTTTGAAGCTTGGTGGCAAAGTTTGATGATTGGCCATGAAAGATAAAATTCTCTAAACGTGCCTCCAGAATCTTCAATCCTGGTCCATTCAATGCTATTTTTTCACCGTAAAATATAGTGGCTAGGTCCAAAATGAGAAGAATGATTCTTATATCAGGACTCAATATAAAAGGACATTTTAGTTCTGATTAATTCTATTGTATTCCAGATAAAAGCAGCGCTTGCCACGAAAAAAAATCTCGTCCAGAGATAAACGCAGACAGGAAAACAAGGAGCCTTTAATTGTTATGTTTGAATACAATCCACGCTACTTTTAAACTATTATGCTCTTGGCAGGCTTGGGGAGCGATAAAGCTGCAATTAATTTTAAAAGGGACGCAAACAGCGAGACAATACATCAAGTCGCACAAGTAGCGGCGTCGGGCAGGGCCTCCGTGAGCCGCGGCTTGACGGTAGAGGTTGGCACAAGATAGCGTCCATAATTGCGACCACCTTTGCCAGAGACTTTGGTGGGCTGGTTAGGTATGATAGTGAGTGCTTTGGCGGCGCGGCAAAGAGTCACGTTCAACCAGCAGCGTGTGTCCTCTCCACGCCAACTATGAAAACAAGCGTCCAACCGAATTAAAAATGTGTCATATATTCTTTATCCTCTAAAAAAAAAAAGATGAATATTATAGCTGCTTTCTGAATCATTTACAGTCACGGTATAAGGACTATTCTTCATTTGTGTCTGCATGCCTGGCAGTCAACCCAGAAGGAGCAGGAAAACAAATTGAATTGCAGCATTAAATCATGATGTATGAATTGTTTCATTTATTACGTTTTATTTAATTATGTCATGTTGCTCTCCCAGTAACGACATTCAAACCAGGGGGGGTAGCATTTCATAGCGCTGCGCTACCTTCGGGATCGTCATCAAGTCACTGCAGTGACAGCAACAACAGCAACTCCAACCAACACCAAAATGGCGGTTGTCAACGCCAAGACAACTCGCATCACAGTGTGGAATATACACTCTTTCAGGCTAGCAAGTTGGACAACATGCTCGCTGAGATGGACAATCTGAAAGTCGGCTGCTTTGGCTTCTGTGAAGTCAGGTGGACCAGTGCTGAGGAATTCAATAAAGACACGAAAATAATTTTCTACTCTGGAACACTAACACGGCGTTGGACTGTGCCCTGCGATTGGCTGCCGAATACCTAAAGACAGCAGGGACAGGCTCCAGCACACCCGCGAACCTCGTGAGGAAAAGATGGATGAATGGATGGGTGGATATAAGATGACTTTCATAGTCAAGGTTAACGGAATCATGGGTTGGGGGACTCAAATACTTGAGGTTTTTCACTATTTGTGGCAAATAAATAAATGGTCAGTGTGTGCAGAAATATCGTCTGTTTCTGATTGCCCTTGTGTGGTTTAATGATGAAGGGTCGGTGTGTGGAGTTGTTCCTGTACTTGAAACATATCGAGTGCACCTGCCTGAGCATATGCCTCCATGATCAACCAGGGCTTGTGCGAGTATTGCAACTGATGTCGAACCACAGGGTGCAGCGTGTTTCAGACATACGGGTCGCGTCACTGGTCGTGCATGTTTCTCAGCTTGTAGGAGCTACCCGCAGCGCTTTATTTTTGACTCCTTCAGTACTAGCCAGTATTAGACTAAGTCTGAAAAGACGTTTGAAAACGTCTTTGGGAGTCAATGAGTTAATATACGGTGGTGCCTATACTTACGAACATCTGTTCATATGAAAATTTTAAGTTACGAAATGCCTCAACAGGAACATATTGCCTCTTGTTACGAAATAACTTTCAAGGTACGAAAGGTAAAAATACAGTATGGTCTGCTACTCGCAGCTCTGAGATTCCTGAACGCAACATACTTATAGCTGCTCTACTATTGGCTATTACCTATCATCTTCCTGGCAGACCATTGGTTAAGGGGGACCTCGACTGTTTATTATGCCTGTGTGTGTAGATAGATAAATAGATGGATATGTGTCTATGCAGCCTCCTCCTCATTCACCCCTCGGGCCGTGTGGTGTTCTGATAGTTTTACTAATTGTTGCATGTATTTGTTACATATTTTGATGCATTTTTATTAGAGCTGTCAGTTTAGCGCGTTTTTATTGGCATTAATTTAAATGAATTTTATCGGGATCAAAAATATTCTCGCGAGATTAACGCGGCAGACGTCACAGCGGATGTTACGTTGCTCTATAAATAAACCAGAAACAAAACATCAATCGCTCTGCACAGGTCCACGCACGTTTGTTTTGCCAGCCACGGCAGCGCGAGGCACCGAAAACGGATACTTAAATAGTTTATGAATGGAAAGTTTACTTTTAAAAAGTTGCCAGATTGTTCCACTGACAAGACCAAAGTTAGCTGTATGCTTTGCAGTCGTAAACTGAGCTATCATCATAGCACGTCGAGTCTGAAATACCACTTAATGGCCAAGCGCACAGCTGACGTTCTACTCCGCCCCCTTGTCTCAGACAGACAGCTATGGATCATTTCAAAGCAAACAGCGTGGGCTAAAATGTTGCTAGAACAGGGGTGTCTTTATTTAGCTCATTTTTGCATAGTTGTCATGTTTGTCCGTCTGCAATCTGACGTTTAAACGAAGTAAATTGCGCTTCAGCTTGGGTTAATCATGCCGGCGCTCCACTTCCGGGATTGACTATTGGGACTTGTAGTTCTTTTGTTCGATTCGACTTTATGTTTGTGTTGTATGGTTTCTTACGTTTAAAACAATGAATAATGATGACGATAATGATACATAGTGAAATCAGGGTTGATTATATTATTTATTAAACGTATTGTTAAATAAAGGTATTAATTAATGTCAATTATATACATATTTACATTGTGATGCAGAAAGATAGATAGATAAATTTTTAACTGCATTTATGTGTAGTTTAGGTTATTACTTGCTTCTGATACTTCTGTTACAACTACTAGTACTACTACTTCTGCTGCAAAGTGCTCCAATAAATGATCAAAAAAGTACAGAACGAGAGATCCTTCCATGCTGACGGACAATCCCTATTCAGGGGGCCGTGAAAAATTATAGGCTGAGTACTAGTTTACCTTAGATGTGCACTTTATATTGCGCTGTTTTGATTCCATAAAAAGAGCTGTTCAAGCAGCTGTTGTGTGACAAAATATTTTTTTCACTGTCGTTGATGGACAGTAATATTGTGTGAGAGATAATGTGTGAATAACTGCTCCAAGTGAAAAATGTTCGTGTAAAATTGAAAATTTAAATTATTTCAGTAAATATTTGCATTTTGCACATAGAAAACTGATTCATGATTCCATGTTGATGAGAGCATTAAAATGGGGGAAAATAGGACAAAAAATATAAAAGGAAATTCAGAAATGATAAAAAATGCGTGAGTAATCATGATTATTTTTTAGTTAATTTGAGTTAATTATGACAGTTGAGTTTTTAATTAGATTAAATATTTTAATCGTTTGACAGCTCTAATTTTTATGCTTTAGAAAATGATTGTCTGGACTTTGGGGGGGGCTTGGAACGGATTAGGGCATTTACATGGAAAATGTGTCTCTACTTACAACATTTTCCAGTTAAGAAATTTATTCCAGAACCAATTAATTTTGTAAGTAGAGGTGCTACTGTATTATTATTTACTTGTCCCCGATTTCTTTTCTGTTGTTCTTTTAGGTTATATTTAAAGTTCAGTTTAGGGCAGAGGTGGGCAAACTACGGCCCGCGGGCCGGATCCGGCCCGTTGGGCTTTTTAATCCGGCCCGCCGAAGGTTGCTACACTGCACAATTAAGGTTCGATATAAATGATTGCATTCATTTCATTTGGACTTGTAATGACAAGCATTTCAACGCCAGGTGGCGCAGTTACTTGAAGTTGCAGAGCACAGGGAGGGAGGGGGAGACGATACGGAAGCCAGCAGTAGCGCCAACTCAAGCAACTCCCGCTCGATACGACGGAATAAGTGTGTCCGCGCCGCTATTTTCTTTCATTGGATCCAAAACAGCGACATGCAAGTGACTCTTTGTTGCAGTGAGTTTTACTGCAATTGCGAACATTTTCACGTCCTGTCGATCATGGCATGATCAACGAAAAGGTACAGTAATGGCCACGGAAGAGAAAGTGAAGTGTATCTTATTAAACGAAGCGAGTTACAAAATACGAAACATTCAGGAGACGCTTGGAGTCTGCAAGACTCAAATCTACAAGACTTTGAAAAACGAGAAAGTGATTTGTGCTCAGTCCGATTCTGGCTATTTCCATGCCCAGAGTGAATTGCTTGCGGCTCGACGGACAGTCGAGTAAATAAACGTTTCCTGGAATGGTTTGACTGCTATCGTGCTAAAAACTTTCCGCAAACTGGACCGCTAAAAAGAGAGTAAGCGAGTCCCAGAGCGCTAACTATGAGCATAGAAGACTTGAGCGTCCGTGTCTGGCTTCAAAAGTTAAGCTACGCGACATCAGCTGAGCAACGCTGTCATGTGTGGTGATCGAGGAGGTCAAGTCAGAGACAAGGAGTGAGTCGAAAGAAAAGCCACCAGGTCTCTTACACTCATTTTGTAGCAAATAGTCCTAACTTTGTTATATTTTGTCATATACCTGTACTGCTTGCTGCAGTTTTTGGCCAATATATTGTTGCACTTTGTTGCTTGTGTTGTCAGATGTATGTTGCTCACATACTTGAACCTTCATACAGGACATATACCATAGTTGTTTCACTGTTCTCATTAAAAAAAAAGGTATGGGACTACTTGTTCTGTTGATGTTTGGTATGGACTGTCAACATATACATTTTTTTTATATGTACCGTATCTTGTCCTGACACGGCCCACCTGTCAAATTTAGAAATCAATGTGGCCCCCGAGTGAAAAAGTGTGCCCACCCCTGGTTTAGGGTGTTCAATAAATATCATCATTAATTTAAATATCAATAAAAATAATTGAGGTTTTTTTTTTGTAACCAAAATCACTCACACCTACTAGACAAGTGGGAGAAAATCACTCCGCATATGGCATACCAGAGAATAATCGCTCAGGCTAATTTTTTAGAGACCTTTGACAGTTGGCCTATTGTTGACTTTCTTCAGAATAGGGGAAAAGTGCTCAAATTTGGCCTTAAATCAGTATGTGTATTCATTGCTTTGTAAGACAAGTGCACCCTCAAGCTGAAGCGACATCCTAAAAAAGTCAACCCCCCACAAGACTCAGCAGCTCAGAGCTGTCTGCCCGCCACTGCTTCAAACTCAGGGCTGTTCACAAACACAATTAATTATGACTTACGTCATGTTTTTTTTTTTTTTTTAGATAGCTTGGCAATGCGCTGATAGATTGACGGCTCATTGTTGCAAAAGGCATACAATCAATCTGGCCTATTTTCACCCACCAGCATAATTACAGCGCCTGGCCTCCGTTGAAGCCGCGGTGATGCCTTCCCACTCCCTCTTCAATGTAATGAACTGTGACTGGCGTGTGATTGCATGCATTCAAGGACGCCACTTTCCAAGATCAACAAGCAAGCGGCAATTAAATGCAATCCTTTCTTCTAGTTCTGGATATTGACTGAGGTCTAAATACGACATTTAGCGTTGAAAACGGGATACCAAAAAAAAAAAAATCAATATTTCAATGACTTTCTGCAGCTCCGCTAGTGTCAGCCTCTGCTAACGAATAGATCATCCCATTTGTCGGGCCAGTGAATGTTCATTCATGTTGGGGCATAGGTGAAAATCTCCGATAAAGGAAGACTGTCAATAAAAACACACCAAACACCCAAAACTGATTAGAAGCAGAAAAAGTATAGAAAACACTCTATGTATTGTAATATCCGTTGGCTAGATAGGTGACTTTAAGAGGCGGGGCCCAATGAGGTGGCTTGTGAATATTTTGTAAAAATCCATTAGAAAATTAAAAAAAATAAAAACTATGGCCTGACGCTTATGGATTTTGAGGTGGATGCCGGTACTGATACAGGTATTTGGCAAAATAAAATTGAATCGAGCCCTCTTAAAAAGTAAGTTGAATTGCTAAATCTCTAAATTTCTGTTTTATGCCGCTCGTGGTAATGTTGGCATTCCTACATCAATTCCAATTTCTAGCTTTTGATGGCAGGGTTCAGTACCTTTCCTTGCAAATAGCAGCGGTTTACTTTATTAGCAATTTAGTCCACAGAAAAAAAAAAAAATTAAAAACGATGGTTTGCGTCTAGATCGGCAATTACGGTCGTTGGCATTAGTAAACGATGAGAGGACATCTGATTACATCATTTCATGGGGAGCAAAGCATGCTCAGCGAGGGATAATTAACCTCCTGCTTAACGTCCGCCGCTAATCCAAAACGTGCAATTCTGCCAGTTAGGTATTCAGTTAGCGCTAATTTTAACATGCGGGCAGACTCCAATGTTTTAATTAAATAGCAAACCTTATTATAATTCAATTGACATACACAGTAATAAATGTCTGCTTCTATCCAACAACAACTAAACCGGATTGAATCATTTGCCATTTTGCGGCGTTTGCCTGCAGCGAGGGCTTCTCCAGCATGCAACCGGTAGCTGAGTGCCAGATGTGCTAGGCGAGTCGCTGCATGATAAATGGCAGCGGGTGAGCCCCCTGCTCTTGCATCCCACCGCCAGTCCCTCGGCATGCAGCTTCTCGGGCCAAATGGCATCCGCGTCCCTCCCCAGCTGACATTTAAAGCCTCTGCCATGCTCCACCAGCTGTGGAGACCACAGCCTCCCCCAATACCCCCGCCCCGGCGCTCCACACTACACCTTCGTTTATTCGCTCCCGTGCTAAGAGCCATCGGGACCCCAATGCTAGCAGGCCAGTCAAAAAATGTGCATAATCAACCAGCTGTCAAAGATAGTGGTGGGTAAAGATCATACTATACAATGCAGTCATTTGTCATTCATCACATAAAAGCTCAGATGGCAAAGCAGTGCAAATCCGTTTGTAGTGTATAACTTTAATTGGTCTTATTCGACCGCTTTGTATTTCAACATGTCCAAAACAATTCAAATTTCCAAATACAGTGTGGACTTTTTGATGCGATTCATTCCATGACCATGCTCGTGACAAAACGTAGTTACTCACAAATACATTTTAGAAGAAATAAATCATTTTTGTCACACAGCATCAATTAAATGGCCATAAGTGACTCTTCACGGAGGATAAGGAATATATGGCTGAGTACAGTGGTACCTCTACTGACGAACGTCTCTTCATACGAAATTTTCAAGTGACGAAACGCCTCAACAGGAACATATTGCCTCTTGTTACGAAATAACTTTCAAGGTACCAAAGGTAAAAATACAGTATGGTCTGCTACTCGCAGCTCTGAGATTCCTCAACGCAACATACTTTTAGCTGCTCTGCCATTGGCTATTACCTAGCATCTTTCTGGCATCCCATTGGCTATGAACGACCTCTACGGAATGTGTTTATCTGTGTAGACAGATAAATAGAAAGATGTGTGTCTATGCAGCATCCTTGTCAATCGCCCCTCGGGCCATGGGCGTTCGCTCATTATGCTAATGTTTGCCTGGGACATTTTCGAAGGATTGTTAAAAGCCGACAAAAGCAAACGTCCTTGGATCAGTTTGTGACAAAATCCACTTCTGAGAAAGAACGTGAACTCAAGAGGGCAAAAAACGGTGAGGACGCAGTTAAAAGTTACTTGACTATCATTTTTATTCTTTACTGTTTTCTTAGTTTTTTTCCATTATCCACAACTCTCATTTATTGTGAAATAATCTAATTGGAACATGTATTTGTTCCATATTTTGATGCATTTTTATTCTTTAGAAAACATTTCGGTCTGAATTTTGGGGAGGCTTGGAACGGATTAGGGCATTTCCATGGAAAACGCATCTCTACTTACAGCATTTTCCACTTAAGACATTTCTTCCGGAACCAACTAATTTCGTCAGTAGAGGTACCGCTGTACTGCTATACTGTCTGGCATTATCCTTATTGTATTGTACCAAAGGGGTTACATTACCATAACATACTGTAGATGCTATATCGCATTAGTGTTTAGAAAGGCTCAGCAATAGTATGTAGTTGTTTGAGCTAAAAGTGTGTTTGGTTTTTAGTTTAGTTTGACACACAATGCAGGAACTCAATGCGATAAAATAATAATAATAATAATAATAATAATAATAAATTAATAATAAAAGTATGCCTTTTAGAGTCCCGCTGGAGTCCCCCCCCTCCAAAAAAAATATAGCTCACCACTGCTGCATCCAATTGACATTGAAATCAGGCAAGAACGTTGTTTGTGACAGGACACAGGAAAATCAATAAAATATAGCAGCAAAATATAGCACAGAAAATATTCGCGTTTGCAACATTTAGTTGGTCATACTGTGCAAAAGATGAGACTGAAAGTCCCTTTCATCTTTTTATCATGGCTTGTTGACATCAAATGCACGACAGTAACTCGAACAACAATATATTCATACTTTCAGTGGAAGTTTATGAATAACAAATTTATATTTTGTTCTACTTAGAAGAGTTTGTCTAATGAATATTTATTCCTGCCATTTCCCCCCCTCTTACAATCCAGCAACTCTTGTTATCAGGCGGTATCAGTCCCATTTTGTTTTCCTTTAATCTTAAAAAAAAAAAAAAATGCTGAATATTGCAGGCATATTACTAACAAGCACCAACCGGCAGCGAATGCAATTCCTCCAACCAGTGAGGAAAAATAATTACGACTGGGGGGAAACATCAAAGGAAAAGCGCATATTGACCATTTTCCGACACCAGAGTGAATAAAAGCCATGAGGGCTGCGCATGTTGATCTGGATGCAGCGTGTATTTTTATGTATGCGTTACTTCAAAACATGTCTGCCAAGCCGAATGAGAAGAGGATAACTCAATTTTATGACAGTGTCTTCTGGTCTCCGTGTAAAAAGTTGGCCGATGAGGGAAGGCTTCATCCAAGTTAGGGTACCGTAATTTCATGACCATCAGGCCCCCTTAAAAGTCTTAAATTTGCTCCAAAATGGACGTGGCGCTTAATAATGTGTGTCACCTTGTGTCTGCGCTGAGTTCCAAAATCTGTGAATGATGTTGTGTGACTTCGATGAGGGGGTCCGCTTGACTGACCGATGTTGTGACGACACGCTGCTTATATAGAGGAAAGGTGGACGAAACTGCGGACAGCATGTCGACGTTAAACTGAGAAGGGTGGGAGTGAAAGAGGGTTAGGATGCTAAAGGCACGCCCCCAGTCGGTGTATATGGTACAGTATATAATACTTGCAGTGTGCAAAACAACATCCCGAAAATTGCACGTACGAAAGACACGCTTAGGAAGCACAGTTTAAATTGCAAGATGTCAGTTCTGCGGAGGATCATGGGAATCGAGCAGCCGCGAGAGAATTCATCCATCCATCCATTTTCTCATCGGCTTCATTCTAACACGGGTCACGGGTCGTGCTGGAGCCTATCCCAGCTGTCATCGAGCAGGTGTACACCCTGAAGACGAACAACCATCCGTGCTCACACTCACACCGAGGGACAATTGAGAGTGTTCAATCAGCCTGCCATGTATGGTTTTGGAATGTGGGAGGAAACCGGAGTACCCGGAGAAAACCCACACAGGCACGGGGAGAACATGTGCAAACTCCACACGGGAAGGCCGGAGCTGGAATCGAACCCGTTACCTCTGCACTGTGAGGTCGACACGCTAACCACTGGAACACCGGGCGCCCGAGAGAATTCAAGATCGACTAATCGGCGCCATCTATTCATCTGGGCAAGAATAACCGTGGCGCAGCAAGATCCGGCACGTTACAGGCAAAATCTGGCGATCTTCCACTCCTTTACCACTGTTCTCTCAACCAATTCCCACATTCCTATGTACCCGTTTGGGCTATGGCAAACGATGAGGGACAAGCAAACTTTGAATTTTGAAATCAAACCAATTCGAATGCCATCAAACACATCCAGCCCAACCACATGACCAACCTAGACGAGGTGCCTTTCATTTTCGAGACCCCGGTGAACCATCATAGTAGAGAATAAGGGGACCAGCACGGTTGCGATAAGCATCGCGGGATGCGTGAAGTCGGCTTTTACTGTTATGCTTGGTTGCTATGGTAATGAACAAAGTGACGTTGCGAGCGGCGTGGGAGCGAGGGAGAACACACTAACGCCACAAGTGGATTCTGGATGCTTGCGCTAACGTGTGTGTTGCACTATTGTTCGAGCTCTCCCAAAATCTTTTCTGAGAAACTGCACGGCATCGAGACTGACTGATAATGACGCGAGGGAACCCGCCGTGTTTGATTGTGAACTTGCCCAGCTGTTCATTTCGGATGCAGAAAATGAGGGCTTTATGGAGTTCAATACTTCAATGAAGTACAATCAAACTCAGTTTTGATCATGCTGCCTTTTTACGCTAGTGTGCGTCCTGTGTATGTGTTAAATACAGAAGAGCACCCGTAACTGAGCACTACGGCTTTTAATACGGTGCGCCGTATGGTCGAGAAAATACGGTGCATAGTTGTTGTTTTTTTAGAATGATGTGCTGCAGTAGATTTAAAATAAAATGGCTGTGTTGTTTTAAGAGGTTTAAGAAAAATATGGCATTTGCCATTTGGGAATTTATTACGAGAAGGGTAGAGGCATAGTCGTGGATCCTAGAAAATATATTAGACCACCACCATATGAAACATTTATGCCTCAGTAGCCCGGAATGAACTGCATTAGTAATAACCAACATCATAGTTCATGTTTCTGTAATGGTTGTATGTCAAAGCCTATTCTCCCAAATTACAGTACTTGGACAAACTACAGGCTATAAAAAGGGGGAATTCAGTTTGAAGGTCCTCATTCCCGTTCAGTATTGCGAAACATCAAGAGCGCACTGAAATTGAAAAAAATGAAGTTCTTGCTGTTGTGGCAGGAGGCCTATTAAATTGGTTATGGCGTATAAATCCATCCTGCCTTCCATCGATTCTGTTTCTTTGTTTTCAAACCGCTTCCCCTCCCGTCACGTCCCTGCTACAGGGTATCATTGCTTATTTCGGTCAGAACGTTGCCAAAAATGAAATGTTACTCGTTTTATGTTGTCGATTTGGACTGTACAATCAATTCAAAATACATTATAGGTGATTAACTTAGCTGAGAGCAATGACTTTGGCGGTGGTTTTCCAGGCCCGGCGATGAAGGTGTAACCCTATAAAAGCTCATTTTAATAATATTCTATTGTCAGGTGATACAGACAGTATCATACCGCTACTACGACCGTTGATGGCATTTAAAATTTAGCTCACAGATTGTTAGGAGAAGTTATGAAACTATTTTAAATACACAACGTGCAATTCTCCGTTTTACGTTGAGTCGGACGGCGAATTTCAACTGGGAATGGCAGGAAACAATTCTTCACACCCAAATTCCTGCTTGTTTGTCGTGAAGTGAGTTGTGCTCAATGCCGCCACATAGCGCTTCTCACTCATTTTCGCTCGCAAGTGGAAGCAAAAAATAAAAAATAAAAATAAAAAATAAAAAAACACAGCTGAATGACAGTTCATCGATCGAAAAACTCTCCAGTGGGGTCTCTTGGACGGACGCCCATTTTTGGAACGGAAGAGAGGTTTTTTTAAAAAGGACGGACTAAGCGAGGCTGGAAATGGGTTTTCGTCCACCCCTAATGGGGTTACGTATGTGGTGTCGGGAGGCAAAATAACAAAGGCAGAGTGTAGCTAAACACTGTATTTTTTACTCATATTGCCACCTAGCGTATAGTCAGAGAACATAACAAAGTACCTCCGGACAACCGTTTCAAAAATGATCAATCCAACCCGGTTAAGAAAACTGGCTGTGTTGTACTATATGTCCCTCAGTGTGCGCCCACCAAGATGCATAATGTTATTTTTGACAGTCTTACCGGCAACAGCCAATCGCCGCGTTACTGAAAATAAGGCTCGGTGACATACATGCGATGAATTCGACTTGATTTGCATGTGAGAGTCCTGCGCATTTTTGAAACTGTATCAGGAAGCGCTTTAAACGGACGGAGGGACGATGATGGGAGGACGGACCGGCAAAATAGGGTAAAATGCCGATCTCTGCAAGGCACCGCTCTATAGGCGGCACAGTGAAAAAAATTGATAGCACTGAAGACATATGCATAATATTCCGTAGATATGTGTTTTTTTTTTCCCATCATTCCACTGCTTTGTGATGGTGGCTGACTCAACTATTTGTGGACTGAACTGAATGGGTTGTTATGTTATGTGCGTATTTACAGCCGTTTTTCCGATCAATTGCACATGGGCCTTCAACTGCCTTTTTTTTGTTCCAGCACCTATGCAATCTCCTTCCGACGCTGTCATGAACCCAAACAATAAAAGCATCGCCTGCTTATAAATGTTTTCGGCAACACGGCTGTTTATATATATATATATATATGTGTGTGTGTGTGTGTGTGTGTGTGTGTGTGTGTGTGTGTCCGTGTGTGTACTTCAAAGTGTGTCTCAAATGCCATTAGCGCGGCGGATCAGGATGTGAAATGTCACCGCCGAGCAGTCCCGCTGCGCCCGTGAGCCCTGCCCAAGTCAGTCGGCCTCTTTGCAGGACTCCAGCTGCCTCCCCCGCTGATGAAAGCCCGACTGCCGGCTTTGCTTCTCGGCAACCTTTCACCATCACGTGACCTTTTGTGACCGCAGAAATGCTTTTGATAGCATGCCATACAGTTTGGTATTTGCCTTCTCTGTGGAGCAGAATGCATGTTCCTTTCAGGCGGCGGGGAGAAGAGCGAACTTTAATGAGTGTCAAAACACGCGCTTCCCTTCTTCATAGGCATAAATAAAAGGCATTTCTTTTGTGTGTGTGTGTGTGTGTGTGTGTGTGTGTGTGTGTGCGCGCTTATAAAGTATTCAGTTATACCATTTTATGAAAACTATTGGTGGGTGGGATGGGGGTCCCTCGGTTTATGACCATCCTGACATTTTCAAGGTTACAAACGGCGCACGGCATCTTGCAGAGCACAAGAAGGCAAGCTCAGTTACTACTGAACTGACTGTTTTTATTGCGTTGTTTTACGGTTATAGCCTAGAAGTGGTTTTCATACCAATATTTACTCTAATACGACATTTTGAGCAGTATGCATTGAAGTAGTTTGCGCAGGTAAAAACGAGCAGGTGGCACAAGAACCTTTCTCCACTGAAATAAATGGGGGGTACCGTTGCCATAATGTAGCCTCACACACAAAACACATTTTGCCAATTTGTTTTGAATAAGTAAAGCAGCACTCTGTATTATTGTACTTGATAAAACATTGGTGTCAAACTCAAGCCGCGGGGGCCAGATCTGGCCCACCACATAATATTCTGTGGCCCGCGAAAGCAAATCAAAGATGTCAACTTTCACGATGCTTGCTCAAATCTCGACCAACATTTCAAATTCTCATATGTAATAAGCATTTTCTTGTTACCAAACTCCTCATTACAGTAACTTAAAAGATAGGTGAATAAACCGTTATTCTTGACTTCTTCATATGGTTTCAGTCATAACGGTCCTCCAAGGCAAACTGGAACTAAAATCAGGCCAGTGACAAAAATGAATTTGACACCCCCTATGATAAAAAAAAATATTGTAATAACATAAGAAATAAGACATAACAGATTTGGCAGAAGATACAAATAAAACCAAAGATCAACAAAGTGGCTGAGAGTCCAATCGAGCCAATGGCAATGCCAAGAATTAAACTAAAATAATGATGTACTGAACAAAAGTTTGATATCCTTCTCAAACAATCCACCAGAACTGCTTTGGCAGACTTACTAACGACGTCCCAGATATTGACTCCCTCAAAAGTTTGAGGCATATTTCCCCCCAATGTTTTGGGCACCTACTGTACTGTGCATACACAAGACAGCGAGTGCACAGCTTGCCTTGCTGCCATATATGATTTACATCCAAGCGGTTGAATCACCGGTTGATATGCAGCTAGGGGAAATGGGCACTTAACGAGAGCCTCTTAACATAAGCAGTATGCCAGAGTTATCTCCCAGCACGAAGCCCGCTGTCAAAATGTCACCGGATCTCAATTCGGCCACCGACTCGCTCCCACCGGGAGCGCCACGCTCACGCCAGCGGGGGCCTCACCGCGGCATCAATCCAGGGACAGAAATGCAAAGGGGAAGTGGGGAACAAATGCCCTTTTCGGCGGGACGTGCGGAGACAAGTTCATGCAAAAAAACAGACGAAAGATCTCTTTTGAAAAAACATGAAGAGAAACAAGTGCCGGTCGGTTTTCACCAGGAATGAAGTCTTTGAAAGTGAAATCCCCTTTGGGACAACATTTGAGGCGGCTAACTGGCTATTTTTACTGATCACGAACACAAGTCAAAATCTCTATCCATTGGTACCTCGGCAGATGAATTTGGGGGCCAGAGGTCAAGTCAAGTCAAGTCAAGTCAAGTCAACTGTATTTATAGAGCACTTTCAAACAGCCATCGCCGCATACAAAGTGCTGTACATGGAGCAATTTAACATATACAATAAACAGTAAAACAAATCGGTAATAAAGACAGTAGAAAGCACCAAACAGTAAAACCAAGAACAAATTTAAGTCATGCTGAGTCGAAAGCCAGAGAATACAAGTGAGTTTTGAGGAGGGTTTTGAAGATGGGCAGTGAGGAAGCTTGACGAATGTTCGGTGGGAGGTCATTCCAGAGAGAGGGACCAGCAACAGAAAAGGCTCGATCCCCTCTCAGCCTCAGTTTAGTTCTTGGTACTTCTAATAATGTCTGGTCCGCAGACCTGAGGCGCCGGGCAGGTGCGTGGGGCGGATGAGCTCAGAGAGGTAAGGTGGCGTGAGATTATTTAGAGATTTGAAAACAAATAAGAGGATCTTGAAAATAACTCTAAAATGTATGGGGAGCCAGTGAAGGGATGCCAGAGTAGGAGTTATGTGCTCCCTCTTACGAGTACCAGTCAAAGGCGAGCAGCGGCATTCTGGACCAGCTGAAGCCGCTTAATGGAGGACTGGCTGACTCCAAAGTAAAGGGCATTGCAGTAATCGAGCCGGGATGTGACAAAGGCGTGAATTACTGTCTCAAAGTGTTCATGAGAGAGGAGAGGTTTTATTTTGGCCAGCTGTCTAAGGTGAAAGAAGCTGGATTTAACAACGGCACCAATTTGCCGATCAAATTTGAAATCACTGTCCAGTTTAAGGCCCAAGTTTGAGACTGTTGACTTAAGATAAGGAGACAGGGGGCCCAAGTCTACAGGATGGGATGTACAAGGGCCACTGGGACCAAATAGTATCACCTCTGTCTTCTTTTCATTGAATTTCAAGAAATTTTGTGCCATCCAGGTTTTTATTTCTTCCAGGCAGGACAGGAGTGGCTTTAATGAGAAGGCGTCTTTTTGCTCAGTGGGACATAGATCTGGCAGTCATCTGCATAGCAGTGGAAGGGAATGCCATGTTTCCTTAAGATGGAACCCAATGGGAGCAGATACAGCGAGAACAGCAGAGGCCCCAGAATTGAGCCCTGTGGAACACCACATGACAGGGGAGCAGTGCGTGACTCAGAGCAGCCAAGGCTGACACAAAGGTTCTGTCAGCTAAATAGGACCTAAACCACTCAAGAGCACTACCGCCAATGCCCACCAAGTGCTGCAAACGAGTCAACAGAATACTGTGGTCCACTGTATCAAATGCTGCAGTTACGTCCAATAAAACTAGACACACGTGGTCTCCATTGTCATTTGCCAGGAGGATGTCATTAGAAACACGTAACAGGGCTGACTCCATGCTATGCATCGTCTTGAAACCTGACTGGAAGACCTCCAAGATGTTATGTTCATCCAAGAAAAGTTTCAACTGCATGTGCACCACTTTTTCCAGAATCTTTGAAATGAAAGGCAGTTTGGAAATGGGCCTGAAACTTGACAGCACATCAGGATCAAGACCAGGTTTCTTGATCAAGGGTTGGACCACAGCATGTTTAAACTGTTGGGGAACTATACCAGAAG